>VZZY01016746.1:0-11974 GCA_013400335.1 Eurystomus gularis
TGAGGGGTCTGGAAAGAATGTCTCATGAACAGCGGCTGAGGCAACAGGGGCTCTTTAGTCAGGAGAAGAGGAGACTGAGAGGAGGTCTTATTGCTCTCTACAACTACCTAAAAGAAGGTTGTACTGAGACTAGTATTGGTCTCTTCTCTCAAATTACTAATGATAGAACACGAGGAAATGGCCTCAAGTTGTGTCAGGAGAGGTTTAGATTAGATATTAGGAAGAAATTCTTTCCTGAGAGAGTGGTTGGGCACTGGAACAGACTGCCCAGGGAGGTAGTGGAGTCACCATCCCTGGAGGTGTTTAAAAAGCAAGTGACTGTAGCACTTGAGGCTACGGTCTAGTGGTTAGCGAGATGCTAAGACGAAGGTTGGACTTGATGATCCTGGAGGTCCTTTCCAACCATAATGATTCTATGATTCTCCCTTTACTGCAGGAGAGGGGAGCAAGCAAGTGGCTGGCTGGGTGTTTGGCTGTTGGCTGGGGTCAGTCTTCTGTCTGGGGTCAGTCTTACAAAGTTCTGTAACACAGGAATATTTATCCTTTTAGGTATTCTCTTCCATAATGCATCAAATCTGAAACATGCTTGAGTTTCTTTGTCCAAATTTTGTTATAAATTCTGTTCTATTATTTGCTGGACACAAGACTATTTGATATTTCTCCCCAAACCTACAGAAATTACTGCAGTAATGCCTACATCTTCCCTTCTCTCTTCTCCATCCCTTTTAACTATGCACTGCTTTATCCATTTTGATACAGATATTTGAGTGAGTAGGGCAGAAAACACGGGTTGAGGTATTCTACGGTAACTTCAAAAAGACAGGAAAAAATGCAGATCTCTTTCTTCAGCTGCATAATTCTTCCCCGTATCCCTCCCCTCCAGACCTACTATGCTGTGAGTGCCTTCCCCATTAAGATGCATTCATTTGGATGGAACTCTCGGTATAAGAAAAAAGAACTGTATTATTTCTGCTCTGCTGCTAAGGTCAAGCAAAGAGACTGTGTTAAGCTGCCAGTTTTCTTTGTGATACGTGAGGCAGCATGGAACACAAATTACATTTCTGCTCTCTCTTTAGCTCTGAAACACCGCGATACTGACAGTAATCACTGAGCTGAATAGATATCACACAGAAGACAGTGATGGAACAAACAAGGCCCATCCTATCTTGGTTTTCCAGTGCTAAAGTAAACAAATACGTATTTGGTTATCAGCTTGGCTAGAGATGTTTCTGAAGATAGGTAAGTTTTTAACACCGTGGCATTGTGGAAAACTTGTCATATGTTAAAAATTCTGAAATTAATGTAAATATAGAAATAAACTAGACATATAAAAAAAATGTAAAATGCAAACAGAAAAACTTTCACAATAGATCATCAATCTAAGCCCTACAACACTGTCATATTCCTGGTAAAACATTTTATTAGCAGGAAATACACTTAGATTATGAGAATTTATGAGAAAGATAAAAATAATTTTGAAAGATAGCACGGGCTCCAGACACTACTAACATAAACAGGCGGTATTTTATATTTCCCACATCCCTCATAAATTCTACCATATGCCTGAAGGGAGAGCCTGAAACAAAAAAAAAACCAAAAACAAACAAACAAACAAAAAAACCAGAAAAGTAAGAGGAAGGAATTAGAACTCAGAAGCAAGTAATTCTATCACCAACATCCTAATGATTTTTTAGCAACCCACTATGAACTAAGCCTGGAAAGAGTTATTCATGGTATTTTCCTATTGCACTGAATGTGAACTGTAAGCTAGGGAAACCTTTGATTCCTTCAGGAACTTTCATCACAGTGTAAGCTACTATTCTGTTTACCTAGGTCATTTCCTGAGCAATCATGTCTACTACAGCCTATCTAATCTGGTCCCAATCCACATTCTGCTGTTCCTTGTGTCTCAATTAACATCGGTGGTCCCAAAGACACTCCCATGAGTTCCAACCCAGTAAAGTACTCACAGTCTACAGTTTTTATCAACCTCATTTGAAATACACAGTGTCAGGAAAGAAGCAGTTAAAGATTTCTGAATTTTTCCTGGTTGTAGACAAGGAGAAATACACTTCATTCATAAGCTTATTAATGTCTTTTAATTGCTCCACCTTAAAGTGTCCCAAACATACAGAATTGGTTTAACTAACACCTGAACCTTAATATATTAATACTTATCCAGCAGGTACAGTGATGCCTTAGAGACATACAATGAAGCTTTGCAAATTAGTTCAATCTGTAGTTCTTGTTACTAAATTATATTGAGGAATAAAGGTTTTCAATCACTAATTGATTCTATTATTTAAATACATTTTCACTGTCATCAGTAGAAGTGGTTATTTCACTGCGTTTTGCAGAGCCTTCTATACTTCCTTGAATAACACATTGGCAGTAACAAGTATTCTCCTTAAAGAGTGAAAATGTGTGTTACTTTACACTTAAATAAAACTTACATGAGCATGTTTCAACAGTACATGTATTTAAATCTGTTTATAGTCATTGGCATTTTATTTTGCTTATTTTTTCAGCTGCCATTTGTCTACATTTGATTACAGCGAGGTAGCTGATTTTTTATAGGCAAGTGTGAGGAGGAATAAAAGCTAGAGAATGAGAGCAAAGGTAACAGCTGGGTCACAGAGAGTGAGAGAAAACATGGAAATACAAATATTTTTGCTTTGCATCTTGACATTTTTCCCAGATTGGGGAAAAACAGAATTTAGTTTTATTTCCCAGTACCCAGTGAAATATATCTCTAGTACCACTGTGATTCATTGTTTTGCTTGAGACTTTGGTGTGTGGATGGATTTAATTCTTAAAAAAAAAAAGAGTCTGACAAATGCTGGGTCTCCCACAGATTTCACTAGGTGGTAGGTATTGCTAAGGCTAGAGCCCACAAACTCCTCTCAGTTCCGGATGACTGTAAGAAAATCACACAGGAGAAACAACACTTTGCCTAGCACCCCATAAATTTGTATTAATGTTAAATTTACACAGCCTTGTCCATAACCAAGGCAAGCTTCTACAGCACCTGAAGAGCTGGGGGAAAAAAAGAGCCATGTGAAGAAAATTTGTGCTGCTGCCTCTCCAGCTTCCTATTCTAGAAAGGCAGCAGGTGAGAAACATGGCATAAGAAGTCACAGAGGAAGGAGAAATACTCATTAACATGACATTTTGTTGTGCTGGTTCAGCTATCATCATTTTATGCTGCTGTCAGTTGCCTGATCACACAGGCCAATGCTGAACTCAGCAACATCCCCTTGAAGGCTTCTTTCAGACAGCCCTGCCATAGGTTCCTGTGGGCCCAGCTCCTCCACTGCCCACTGTGGTGCCAGCATCGCCTGCTGGATGCACCAGACAGAGATGGCTCCCTCAGTGGCCCTTCACATGGAAGGACATCACCATGAGAGCTCAGCAAGATGCAACCAGCCCCAACAGAAGCCACACCCAAGAGGAAGCTCCTCCATCTGATTGGCTTCTGGTTAATATAATCCTAGCCTCGCCCACCATGCCAACCATGCCTACCTGGGTGAGGGTGGAGCCACAAAGACACATGTGGGTCAGGTTCTACCTCTGGAACATGAAGCCAATAAGAGAAATAAAACATTCTGCTGGGTTGTGACTCATTCACAGGTCAACTCCAATTTGGAGCCCACAACTCAGGCCCCAGCACTTCACCTCTGTACGCTTTTTGGCCGCTAGTATTTGCAGAAGTTATTGAGGTATAACTGCATGCCAGTAGCATCTAGTAGGATAAGCACAATGAAAAGACAGCGTCTGAAACCAATGCCCTTTGAAGTATGAACTACTGCCCTTTCCCTCTAGCTCTTTTCTCCCTCAGCATTGATTTTACTCATCTTTGTCTAGTTTTCTGTTTTCTCAGTCTTCTTCCTATATCTCTGTTTTATCTCATTTCTTGTTCTCTATTCTTAGCTGTTCAACTCTGCTATATTTCCCCCTCCTGCCACTCAGTTTGTTGCTTTTGTATCTTCTGTTTTGGTTTTTTCCTAACCACTTCTCCACCTTCAAACATCACAGCAAATGGTAAATTTGAGTATGTTCTCTGAAAAGAAGTGAAACCTTATGTGATTTATGAATTACTGTTATGTCAGATCCTGAATGAAGCAGTCATTGAGTGGAAGTGCTCACCAAGCCACTTTCCATCACTTAGAAGTTCTCGCTAATCAGGAAGTTCCCTGCTGACTGGAGGTTAGCTAATCTGATGCCCATCCACAAGAAGGGCATCTACGACAAGGCTGTCAGTCTGACCTTGGTGCCAGGGAATATTATGGAGCAGATTATCTTAAGTGCCATCATGTGGCATATACAGGACAATGAGGTGATCAGTCCCAGTCAGCAAGGGTTTATGAAAGGCAGGTCTTGCTTGATTAACCTGATCTTCTTCTATGACGAGGTGACTTGCTTAGTGGACAATAGAAAGACCATGGGTATTGTTCATCTGAACTTCAGTAAAGCTTTTGTCACTGTTTTCCACAACATTCTCCTGGAGAAACTGGCTGCTCATGGCTTGGATGTGTGCACACTTTGATGGATAAAAAAATTGGCTGGATGACTGGGCCTAGAGAGTTGTGGTGAATGGAGTTAAATCCAGCTGTCTGCCCCTCACAAGTGGTGTTCCACAGGGCTCAGTATTAGGGCCTGTTCTTGTTAATATCTTTATCAATGATCTGGATAAGGGCACCCTCAGAAAGTTTGCAGATGACACCAAGTTGGGCAGGAGTGTTGATCTGCTTGAGGGCTGGCAGGCTCTACGGAGGGATCTGGAGAGGCTGCATCAATGGCCTGAGGCCAATGAAACAAGGTTCAACAAGGTGAGGTGCTGGGTCCTGCACTTGAGTCAGAACAACCCCTTGCAATGCTACAGGCTTGGGGAAGAGTGGCTGGAAAGCTGCCTGGTTGAAAAGGATCTGGGGGTGCTGGTCAACAGCCAGTTTAATATGAGCCAGCAAGTGCCCATGTGGCCAAGAAGGCCACCAGCATCCCGGCTTGTATCAGCACTAATGTGGGCAGCAAGACTAGGGAAGTGATTGTCCCCCTGGATTGGGCACCGGGGAGGCTGCCTTTCGAATCTTGGTTTCAATTTGGGCCCCTCACTCCAAGAAGGACCTTAAGGGGCTGGACCATGTCCAGAAAAGGGCAACCAAGCTGGTGAAGGGTGTAGAGCAAAACTCACATGAGGAGCAGCTGAGGGATCTGGGGGTGTTGAGCTTGGAGAAAAGAAGGNTTCACCGAGAGGGCTATCAAGCAGTGGAACAGGCTGACCAGGAAAGTGGTGAAGTCCCCATTCCTGGAGGTATTTAAAACACAGGCAGATGTGGTGCTTAAGGACATGGCTTAGTGGTGACCTGGAAGTATTATGTTTAAGTTGGACTTGAAGAGCTTAAAGGTCTCTTCCAACAAAAATGATTCTATGATTCTATTTCTAGAATCATAGAATCATCCATGTTGGAAAAGACCCTTGCGATTATCGTGTCCAACCATCAATCCTACTATACAAAGTTCTCCCCTAAACCATAACCCCCAACACCACATCTAAACGACCCTTAAACACATCCAGGGGTGGCGACTCAACTACCTCCCTGGGCAGCCCATTCCAGTATCTGACTACTCTTTCTGTGAAAATTTTTTTCCTAATGTCCAGTCTAAACTAATAATAAAATTAATAATAATAATAAATTTAATAACTTTTAAGTATCTTGGTCAATTGTCATGGAGGAAAGATCTGAAAAATTGGTCATTTGACTTCCACTTTTATAAAAACAGATCAGTAAGCAGAGTACCCACTGAGAGAGAGACTATGATGCATATTCACAGCTATTTTTAGACACTGGAAAATACACTGAACCTGCTCTAGTGTAAGAGAGGCATAGGAAACCAGGTTTTGGAGCTCAAGGTGGGGTACAGGACTACTGTGATAGATGGCTCTCTCTTCTCTTCTATTCCCAGTAGAGAAATAAGGAGTCTCTAGAGCATATCTACCAACATAAGGAGACATCGTGAGGCCCAGGAATACATTTTTTGGCTGTATGCAGTGGCAGATACTGCATGAAACAGAACTCTGGTATAATGTGTGCGATGAATGAACAGATGATGTGTCACCAGGCAACCCAAGTAAGAGTATGCACTCTAATGATTACTTTTTATTCTAATTGAGAAAGGAATATAATTTCTATTAAAGAAAGTTCCAGACAAAATTTTAGAGAAGGGGAAACCTTACAGCCTGCTTGGCATTCGGCATGATTTAAGAAGCTAGATTTGAAACAATCATGAATTTGACAATATTTGGTTTTGGTTTTGAACATTTTAAGTAAAACTGTGAAACAATAATACATATTTTGAAAGCTGCTAAAGAGATGTTTCTGTAAAGACACTGAAGATCCTGTTCAGCAGGCAACAGTTCAGTAAAACACAACCTGTCATGGAGGTAACTTCCTAGTAAAGTTACTAAAGGAATCACAGGATCTGACAGAGAATATGAATTTCAGCTAGGGTTCCTTTATTTTGTGTGTGTGAAAATGAACAAGAATTACAAAACTGCATAGCACTGCATAGCACTTCAATGAGATTGCAAGGAAAGCAATAAAACATTTCTTCTCATAACTAGTGTAAGCTAAAGAATTACATTCGTGTGTCTCTCAGCTGATTACAGCTTTTACTTTGCAAAAGTTTATGACATTGATTTTTAAATCTTATAACCGTTTGTGGGCCCACCCTTGGGTCCTCTGAACTAAATAGTTAAATTCTTGATTTTTATCTGAATGGGAAGATAAAACACTGCTTTACAACAGGTAACTGAGTTGAAAACATACCTCTTTTGGAGACCAGAATCACAATAACCCAGCTTGGCAACTCCTGAGGTAGTCTTTCACACACACACACACATACACACACGCATACAGGGATCTGGGTGGATAATGCATTAGCAAATAATTATAGCTTGCAGCAAAGTGTCTTCCCAAGGCAGCACAACCTCTGAAACTGGGACCCTGCACGATGCTTTGGTAACATTCAATACCTGTCAGTGGAGCTGTGTGAGCTTGATGAGTCTTTTAGCTTCTAGGGAAAAAAAAATTAGGAAGGCTTGCAGGCAAAAAGGGAGACTAATTAAAGTGAATGAACAAATTAAAAGTGGGAAAGGATTACCAGAGGAATGGAAGGAAATAAAATGGAAAGTATGGAAAGAAAAGAGATGAAAGCAGCAACAGACGGGAAAAAAAAAAAAAAAATCTTTCCTAACTGTGCTTTCAAGAGTGTCCCTAATGGATTTAATCTCATCCAAATGCTAGCAGATAGCATGTGCCGAAAATGCTGCAGATGGCTCAGCTCAGCAGCAGGGATGGCTTGGAAGGGAAACAGTTCCTGTGGCTGCCTCAACAGATTGTTTACAGCAAAGATATCGACAGTGCCCAGTCATTGTCATGAAACAGTACTTGTTCCCTTATTTGAGACTTCAATGTTGGCATTTCAAATGGCAGATTTGTGTGCAGTTGAAACCAGGAGGGTCCTTGGTAGTTCAATTTGCATTGTTAAGGAACAGTCCAGAAGGTTTTCTATCTCTTAATAACAAGCAATGTGAATGGGAAAAGCTGAGGTGCATACATAGCACTGAAACTTTCACTGTGTAAGTGAAGCCCTCTTTCAATAAATCACACTGTGAAAAGCAGATCCATTTCCTATAACCTTCTGTGAGTTCTAATCACTGTTCACATAGAAGAGGTTTAGATAAAGGTCCAGAATTAGTGGTGAGCTAACAGATCTGCAGATCCTTCCATCTGCACTCTACTACTCAGCATATAAACTAGGTGGCCATTATTGTTAGGATACCATCAGCATGTTTCTAGTTATGTAGGAACCCTCATATTCTAAAGGCTGCATTTCAGCTCTGCGTGGGGCAACACAAGTGACTTCCTTTGTAGACAACAAACAAGTCCAGTCTTGAGACCAGCTTTATGATATCTTCTAAGCAGTCTGAACGTAAAGAAAGATGCTGGTTGTACACATTAGTAATGCCACATCAGCCACAAGACCTGATAACCTTTAACACATTTCATAATTTTGAGGATGACAGGATTCCTTCTCTGTAAGAGAGTTTGAATACTGTAAATGCTTTTTCTGTTCAGGTATGTTTGCTCATTAATGCCCAATCTCTATAATGTATTCTTCTGTCTTAAATTAGAGTCAGCTAATATCGAGGTTTAGGGTCAGGGCTGTCCACTAGACCTGTAACAGATGCTCTCTGTTAACCCCTCTCTCTCTTCCCAAAGGGAAAGAGAAGGAAATAAGGGGAGAGACACAGATTAGAAAAGAAAACTAAACCAGTTTTAATGAAAATAATAACAATAAAATGAAATATATACAAACATATACAAAATAAATATCAAACCCACCCCCCCGATGGCAATTATGTCACTGTCACCACTGATGCTGTGCAGCAGGCACTGGGGAAGTCCCAGACTGGACTCAGCAGCAGATGGGAACCAGATTCAGGAGCTGGATTCTGGAACTGGATTTGGGAACACACAGACCAGGATCGAAGGCAGAACAGACAGATTCCTCCTTGATCACCAGCCACCAAAGAAGAAAGCTTGACTCTCATGATTCTTCAGATTTATATTCAATGTGCCCCTCCCACAGGTGTGGCCTTTTACTTTCTGCACCCCCACCGTGGTGCCCAAGATGTGGCAGTGACCTTGGTCTGCACAGGAGCAAGTGTAAGCAAGAGCCTTTCTGCACACCCCAACCTTTGGTAGTACCTCTAAACATGGGGTGTCGTTACTGCTGGGAGCAGACACTGTGAAAATCTGCCGTTAACTTCAGGAAGTGACATTAGATAGAAGAGACTGAGCAGAGAAGTAAAATCACCGAACAGAATTAGTTCTGTTCTAACTCAAACCAGGACAACCAACTAGATTAATACAACTGTCACCAACATGTTTCTTTCAAAGACTATTCCATTATCTGTTCTATGTTGCTTCTAAGCAAATGGTTAGGGATATATACTGCTTTTACTGACTAAAGGAAGTTAGGCCTGAAGATCTCATACATCTCTAATTACACATGTTTTAATTCTAATTTTACTGCTTAAATGATTACTCTCCATTAAGCAATTCTGCTCCCCTTTCCTCCTCAAATTTTGGAAAACATGTCTTCTTTTCTTGATATTTATTACCTTCAAGTATCGTAAATTCTCTGTCCCTTGTGCCAAAGTAACACAGACAGTGATCAGCACACTTGCAAGCCTTATCCAAGTGGGTATTCATCATTTGGATGTTACGATGCAAGGCTAGATAGAACAACACATTCACATTACAATAGCATCCAGCCACATTTACATTAAATCACTGTATACATATGCAAGTTGCACAATAAAGAATCATGGACTACTGGCTGACAGAGTTATTTGAATAAAGTTATAGTAATTTTTCATCATAAATCATATTTTGTCATCCCTTTTATAATCTCTGTTTGTCTCCTCTGAACTCTCTCCTATTTATCAGATGGCTTCTGGTTTGAAGAAGCCAGAATTGCAGACATGTTTCTCAGCAGCCCATTGGTATCTCAGAGGCAGAAAACATCCTGTTAAAGGCAGGAACCATAATTGAATCCTCCACCCCTCCAGCCATTGAATCATATGAACTGGCAAAATAATGAAAATATCTTTAACTCATTTCCCCAAGGCAAATAATTCTGGCCACAAGGTCTGTCCATAGTCAAGAAAATTAATGAATAAGCAATGTGTTTAATCCTTTGAAGTGGATAACAAACACACCAAAGATAAATGAAGAATATTAGAAATAAGTCCAGAATTACCTGAATCATCAGCTTCATTGGTCACAATCCAACAAAAAACTTCCAAAATAAAATAACACACATGGAAATGCAGAATCCAGGTCATCTCTAGATATGTGATAGCATAGGTGACTCATTGAGGAAAGAGCAAGTAACTTAAGGGTTTCTGCAGATACTTCTCTGTATGTGGTCTCCGTGAACTATATAGCTGAACAAAAGAATTCATTATTCTCAGTGGAATAAAAAAGGACTGTCAAGAGGAAACCAGTAAGAAATCTTGGTTTCAGTAAGACCACTAATAGAATAGCATGTGAATTTTTGGAATTCATATTCAGAAAATCATGTAGAAATACTAGGGCACTCAATTTAAGGACACAAAATGCTCAGAGCAGGAAAATAAGATTCTGCAAGTGACATTTCCGATGCTTGATGTATTGAAGAGAAAGAAGATCAAGGGGTTAACTGAATACTATCTATAGATATTAACAGGAAAGTAAGACAATACGGAGGTTTTTGAAGTTGTTAACAAAGAAGTGGTAAGATAAAATCACTAAAAATGGAATTACACAAAATGGAGCTTGAAATGAATCCAATAACCCATCACCTGTGAAGGAATCATAAGAACAGTTTTGTTATCAAAGGTCACAAATATATGAGAACTCTGCATTTATAAAGTCTTCAGGGCTTACTGTGGTTTATGGGAAAAACTGCAAGTTCCCCACACTCAAAGATGTGGTTGTCTGGCATTGGTGGGCCTTCCCTACATTTATTTATTTTTCGTGGAGATAATACAATCTACCCAACCATCAACCTGCATATATTCTACATATTTGTAATTCTTCATTAGAACTATGACTACAATTCAATTTACAACAGCCCAGACATAACAAACTTGGCTATTGGCTCACAATGTTCAGCTAGGATTTTTTCTACATGGATGCACAATTGTCAAGAAGTATAGCAATGTCTCCTGGGCTGTACCAGGATTAGTATTCTGCTGTCTCTCTCTTCCCTTCCCAGCCTTGCACTGATATTTCCGCAGCAGGCCACTGCTGACCAGAGGTTGTGGTCAGTACTATAAGGTGAAAGGGAATTTATTACGTCATTTTGGCAAACCAATACCCTTATGTTTTCAGAACTACTACCAAGCAAGGAAATAAGTTTTTCTCTGGTCAACAAATAGATATCCTTTCTTCCTTCCCATTTTTAAAACTAGTTTTCTACTCATCTGAATGAGTATAATTAATTATTTCTCTGACTTTCCCAGGGTTTTTTATTTAGTCACAAAAATCCAAATTACCTTTTTTTCACACAGAGGATGATGAAGGAACAAACATTTACAAATTACCTTAAATTAAAACTACCTTTTTTTCGGACAGAGGATGATGAAGGAACCAACATTTATTTTTAGAGGGCTGCAGCTGCATGTTTTTATTAATTCAGAATCTCAATTTCTACTCCAGTTAAAAAAAAAAGATGGGTATTTCTGCAGTCACAGAAGAAGCAGCACCAAATTAGACACCAAAAGCTATACTTATATTGGCTTTTTGGGGGAAAAAAGCAATTTGATTTGCCTTCACTGTAATCCACAGCAGGCCCAGATGCTTGTAAGGCTACTTTTTTCACCTTGAGCTAATTTACTCCTACTGAGCAGCAACTTAATTCTCCACCTTCATTCTGGCTATCAATGTGGCAAAGAAGACAGCAGAAGGCCAGACTCTTTCCCTGATCCATTTACCAGGAATTTAAGGAAGCATAGTGGTACCTGAGAGCATACTGGGGGGGAAAAAGCTAAACACACAAACCAAAACCAATCAGTCCAAAAAACCCCCCATCAAGGTATTTGATCAAGGTATGAAGTTTGTTCTATAATGCTCAGCCTTCTGGTGGTGTAAGAACAGCATCAGCAGGCCCAAATGGTGCTTTTCAACCTCAGCTCTGGTCTTCATTCTTTTCTAGTGTTCCCTAGATCATACGCGGATTCATCTCCAAGGGATTAACAAACAGATGGAGAGGGGCAGTTCTTCAGTACACAATCCATGGTGCTACCTCTATTTGCTGGGAACTCTTGTTATAAGGACATGCTTGAAATGAAGAGACACAGAATTTGTTTTACCTCATCAGAATAAGAGGTAAAATTAGTCAAAAAAACCAAACAACAACAACA
>VZZY01016747.1:0-17950 GCA_013400335.1 Eurystomus gularis
CTCTTTTATTAGAAATGTATTTCCTCTTCAGAAGTACTAATTTGTATGACAGAGATGATAATTTAGCAATTTCCCAAGTGAAAAGGTGAGGTATATCAGAAGAAGTGAAACCACCCCAATGTAGCTGAAAACTTAGACTGAAAAACTTAGACTGGCTGAAAAGCCAGACTTTTCACAATAAATTACAACTTCTCAGACTCATATGTAAGATGTTGTACATAGACATTGACTGTCTTTGGAGGAATAGATACAACAAGTGCAAACTGTGCTTCTCTAGTCTGCTCTGTCATGCCCAAGTACACCTAGAAATAGCGTAGTCTGTGTCTGAGGAACAGGATGGGTTTAGTAGATGCAGTTAATGAGAAAAGGCTGGAACATCTTTCTCTAAAGAGTAGCAGAAGAGTGGCAACTAAAACAATTCCTAAACCAATTTATTTTTTTCTTAAGTGATGTTTTCTACTTTGTGCAGGAAATACTAATGAGAACAAATCACTCATATTCAGTCTAGAAATTCAAGGCTGGGTTAAATGAAACTTATTGCTTACATACACAGAGACTTGCAGTTCAATAATTTAACTTGGTTAAACTTCATATGGATACAGTTCAATTTTATACTTGAAAAGAATGAGAAAATAAATTGATCTTTTAACATTATTTGACAAATAGTTCTTTTAGTTCATGTTAATTAGGAAGTTAGAGAAGGAATTTTCTTCAGAAGGAATGATGGGCTTTAATTTTTTTCACTTTTCTTGCATCGCACAATAGCATAAAAATAGTGTCTTTTAATGATATGTGTATGTAAGCTTTAAAACGGCAATAGCCATATCTAATACTTTATGCTGGTAGGCTTAAAAATGCAGAATAACAATGTACTCACTAAGAAGTAAAAATCAGGACATAACTAATTGGCTTTCATAGATTCTCTTAGAATTTTTAAAGTATGGCTTTTTGTTGTGCTTAATGGAAATATCTAGTGCTTGAAAGCCATCATGGTATCATTTATCAGCCCTGACTGTTTTGCTCAAAATGCTTGTACTTAGATAAAATGACAACTGTTGGATTCTCCCACATTAAGTTTTGAATTCATTATAAGTTTTAACATATATTGGGCCAGAATGGATACTCTAAGCATCTTCTGTGAGGTACTTCAAGCTCTTGACTCCCATTTAATGTAATAGCACTTGAGGGTGTCCAGCACCTTTCAGGATCAGAATTTGTATTTTTGTGATGCTTAAACAGTTGTTAATGATAAAATGTCACCTACAGTATAGCTATCCTTGAGAAATTTCATTACCTATTCTGAAAACAGCACTGTGGCAGAAATCCACAGATATCTGAACTCTTCTTTGAAGTGTTTCTTTTCTTGTTAATGAGTGTACCAGCTCCTAAAGGGTTTAGTTACCACTTCAGACAAAATCTGTGAACTGTTAAATCAGTGGTAGTGTTTCTCAAGGTTAGAGTTTTGGGAAAAAGGATATACAAGCATGATGAAAACATACTATTTACTATTTAGGTTGTGGAAACACTTTAATTCCCATATATAACATTAATTCAGGGAATAAGAGCAGGTGCTTCTTTTTTCCTAAACTATGCCACAGCAGATGATTCAGTAGCTTGAGTTGCAGATCTTCCATTTTAATCTGAGCTTTTATGTATAAAAGCTTGGAAGTGTTTCAACTGTTCAGACCAATTACAATTGCCACTGCTAAATTAAATTTGAATATAGCTTGTTTTACAGTCAGTTGCTTCCCCTTTTTTTTTCTTTTTAATGGTTTGGGGTGTGTAACATTCCTGCAGTTCTTCTAGGGTGAATGAAGGAAACAGTAAATGAATGAACAGAGAAAGTTTTTGCACAGACCTCTGAAATAGTCATGATAAAAAAAAGAAGAAAAGGAAAAGAGAAAGGAAAAGAAAAAGGAAAAAGGGGAGGAGGGGGAGAAAAAACCCACCATTTACTGTTATAACAGGATATTAAAAATATCAGAACAGTTGCCCTTGAAAATATTAACCATGGATGAATTAAATGACAAACTGTCAACAGCATGCCAGAAATTATGTCAAATAATTGTTTTTCTTTCATGCAAATAAAAATGGAAATCAACATACTTAACATAGAATTGTATACAGTTTAAGAGGAAGAAATCACTTTGAAATAGCTCAGTGTATTTACCCCTAAACTGCAAGTAATTAAACAATAAATATTTGGACATTTCTGTTAATCCAATCATTAGGAAAAAAATGTCTTGCATACTAACAAAAAAAAAAAAAAAAAGACCTGTGATCTTGCTTGACTCCCTATTCAATGTAATTTTTCCACTGCCTGGGAAACAGAGATTCAGAGTTACTACCTTGGAAATTACAACCTTTTTGCATTCTGATACTCAGAAATGCAAAACATATTATTTGCCTTGGCAATAGTTTCAAGTACAATATGGTATTCCTCCATTCATGTCAGTGTGCCTACTCAAATGAAGAAATACAGTTGTATGCAGGTTTAGAAAAGTCTAAGGAATGTCAGAATCTCCTGATCTCAGATTTCAATTAACTCAATATTAGGTATGCAAATTGGGAGGAACAAAATATGCATTTTAGAGAGTAGATGTCTGTGGTAGAAGAGAGGTAACCTACTCTACATATTTTTTTTTTTTCTCCAGGCAATCTTTCAGGAGTGTTTCTATAGAAGTTATGTCCTTTTAATGACTTGCTACATTGATTTATAGCCAATTGACTAAAATTTCCATCAATATTCATTCCGTCCTCATATGAAAACTACTATGAACACATGAGATAGACAAAAACAGCATTAGCTTAATGATGCATATATGTAATTATTTCCTGTATAATATGCACAATAAATAGAGAAATGGCTTTTTAAGGTATTACAAATGCATTGGGTAGCATCTCTTATAGGAATGTTTTCTTCAATTTTATAAAAGCAGCTATGACTGCAGCCTCATTTTTAGATGCTAATAAAGAATATACTTATTGTTTTAAGCACTTCCCCCACATAAATTAGCTTCTCAATGTGTTTTCCACATCCTTTGTATTCCTCACTTTACCACTAGTATAAAATAGTTTAGTAGAGTCAGCATACTCTTGTCTGTCTAGACTTTTCTTTTTCTCCTGTGATTTCATCAAGTCTGCTAAAGTTAATGCTGGTGGCAGATCCTCTTTGAGATCTTGTAGCTATGTAACTGTAAGGAACAAAGACAGATAAAGTTTTTTTCTTTCCTTGCCTAGTATCCAAAAAGATTATGGGCTACCTGAACTTGATTAATATAATCAGAAATGATTGTCATTTAAAGTAAATAATTCTTATAAGAGATGATTTGGTATCTCCAGCATAGCTTGAACTGGACAGAAACACAGTTTCCATTTTCTGCTGTCTAATTAGAAAGATGTCTATTTTGATGATGGTACTGTTCAAAACTTGATCCCAAAGATGACTGAGCTCTGGTAGCTCCCACTAACTTGAGTAGAAACAGAATATGTTTACAGTCTGCTAAAGCTCACAGCTTTTTTAACTCTACAGGCTCAGCATAATTTGTTTCTCAAAGTATTACTTCCAGGACAAGGTTATATTAAAGAATGATGATGTGCCAACAGTTTTGAAATGAAACACTCACTTGTTCTTGAATGGTTCTGCAATTCATGAATTAGAATATGCCACCAAAGGCTCAGCAAGTTTTGCCATGTTAAAATAGGATTGAAGCAAAACAGTATCATTTTGCATTTATGTTCATAGGTAGCCTGCAGTGTTTTATTCAGAGCTATGGGTTAGAGATTTTCAAAATTGAGATTAAACTGAAAGGAAATCAACTAATTCAGATCATGAGAACAACTTTACTCTCTAGCACTTAGTTTTTTCTGAACTCAACATTTCCTGAAGTCCATTCAAGTGTCACTCATAACTTTATTTATATTAACTTTATACAAAGGATTAATACTCTTCTCATTAAAAAAATAAGCCATCTGTTGCCAATCCTAATATAGGCCCATTAAGTACCTGGTAATCCTCATTAAGTGAAGAGTGAACAAATTTAAGGAGCTTCACTGAACATAATCAAACATTTCTTAACTGATTTAAGACTTTGGGAGCACATGAGCACTGTCCCAAACAGAGTCAGTAAATATCATAATAAGCCAAATATATAAAATGATAAATTCTTCAGCACTATTTGCTTCTTACTGCACTAGGGCCTCTAACCTCAGCAGGCTGTCTTTTGTGATTTTTCAGGAACTTTTCACAACTACCTTAAATGTAGGGATTAGTTTTAATCCTCATACTTACTCATAAATTCATCCTTTGGCTTAATTGTACCTTAATTACAAACTTTTCTAGTGATACAGTCCTGTAGGCCTTCTGTGTTTATAGAACGTGTCTTCAGGGATGTCTGATAATGGAAGCAAACAAGTATGCACGTGTCCAAGAAAAAAACTCTTTTTACAATAGATAGCTCAGGGACTTGCCAGCTAGGAAACAAATATGACATGTTGAAGAATGTGTTGCCTCTTTTTTTTTAGGATTCCTAACACTTTAAAAATATTTTATTATCCAAATTCCTCCCTTTTCCTTAGCTAGTTTTGTAGTCCACCTAGGTGAAAGTCTATTTAGCTGTTCCTTTCTTCTGCCTGTTATACTGATTTTGACAAAGTACTATTTGTCAAAACATCTCCTTTTCTGTAGAAGTGCCCTTCTTGAAAGTCAGCTATCAGTGTCTTCCTGTGGATCTTAGAGAAACATCACACACATCTGACAATTTATAGACTGATGTATACATAATGGTAAGATGTTCCACAATGGGACCACTTCATAACCGTCACCAAAATTCATAAAAATGTTCTCCTAGCCCTCTAAAAATTCTCTTAGCTGACCCACCTAGTGCTCTGGAAACACTGAACAGTGTTCTACGGATTTCTTTTTAGTCAAGAAAGGACCTAGGTAATGAAAAATATTTTTCCTTTTGCAGCACTGACTTTTAAAAACTTTCCCTATACAAAGTCTGTAATTCAAAAAAATGTCAAGGATATGCTGAAATATTTCTAAAGAGTTGTCTGCTATATCTCTTATTGTAAGTTTCAAGTGAAAAATGATCATTATACTATCTTTTAAATACTGGCACTTAGATCATTGCAGCAATGAACTATGAGAATTTGCCAATGGGTGCTTTATTCTGTAGGTGTTATTCAAAACAAGTATTTATTGTTGCATTTCTTCATTTGAGTCATGGCATTGTATATATAATCTTTAGTCTTTCCGTGTCACTGGGTGGAACAAATTAATTGTCTTAGATTTTGTGCCAAGAAAAGGTTTAAAATAAAATCATTCTTTTCTCCTTACAGATTCAATAATTTTTTTATTGAATGCTAGTCTGCAAATTCTGTTTTACATATCAGTTGCTGGTTTGAACAAAAATCAAGTTTAAGCTACATCATCTTAGGTATGAAATAATTCCATCTATGTCAATATACCGATGTGTTTTGAAAAGTACACTAGGCAACCATGATTGGAATGTATCCCATTTTCTTTTTATCCATGTTTAGACAAGATATCAAATGATGTCATTCAACAGTGTGTTTTCTCTGGTGGAAGAGCCATTTTAAGAACAGCTGGACACTCATTCCTGCATCTGTGGAACAAGCTATTGTCTTCTCTGCTGTGCCAACTGTTAGTGAAACTCAGCAGTAAATCAAATATTTGAAATAATTCAGCTAAAAATCAAAATTAAAATAAATATAAAATCTTTTACTGCTGAGGTCCATAAAGTGGTAAAATAAAAAAGTTCCATTTGTATTATGGAGGGAAGGGAATAGGGCAGGGAATCACAGAATTACAGAATGGTAGGGTCCTCTGGAGATCATCTGGTCCAAACCCTTGCCAAAGCAGGTTCACCAAGGGCAGGTTACACAGGAACATGTCCAGGCGGGTTTTAAAAGTCTCCAGAGAAGGAGACTCTACAACATCTTTGCACAGCCTGTTCCAGTGCTCCATCACCCTCACAGGAAGGAAGTTTTTTTGATGTTGAGGTGGAACTTCCTGTGTTCCAGTTTGTTCCCATTGCCCCTCATCCTATCACTGGATGGAAAAGAGACTGACCTCATCCTCTTGACCCCCACCCATATTTATAAATATTGATAAGATCCCCTCATGGCCTTCTCTTCTCCAGGTTAAAGAGTTCCAGGTCTCTCAGCCTTTCCTTGTAAGAAAGATGGACTCTCTTCACTAGTTCTTTGTCTCTCTTGAACTGGGGAGCCCCAAACTGGACACAGTACTCCAGATATGTCCTCACTAGGGCAGAGTAGAGGGGGAGGAGAACCTGATAAGTTTCTTTTCCTCTATGTGCTTGGAGATGAACTCCAGAATGAGCTGTTGAATCACCTTTCCAGGGGTGAAGGTGAGGCTGACGGGTCTGTGATTTCCTGGGTCCTCCTTATTGCCCATTTTGAAGATTGGAGTGACGTTGGCTTTTCTCCAGTCCTCAGGCACCTCTGCCATTTTCCATGATCTTTCAAAAATGATAGAGAATGGCATAGCAACAACATCAGCCAGCTTCCTCAGCACTCGTGGGTGGATCTTATTGGGGCCCATGAATTTGTGAGTGTTCAATATGCCTAAATGATTGTTAACGCAATCCTTATTGACTAGTGGAGAGTTTTCTTTCCTCCAGACTTTCTCTCTTACCTCCAGGGATTGGGACACCTGAAGGCTAGTCTTAGAGGTAAAGACTGAAGCAAACAAGGCATTCAACAGCTCAGTCTTCTCTGTGTCCTCTATCACCAGGGCTCTCACCTCATTCAGCAGTGGGCCCACATTTTCCTTAGTCTTTCTTTTGCTGCTGATGTACTTGAAGAAGCCCTTCTTGTTGTCTTTTACATCCTTTGCTAGATTTAATTCCAAGAGGGCCTTGGCCTTCCTTGTTGCATCCTTACATACCCCAACAACATTCCTATATTCCTCCCAAATGACCAGTCCCTTTTTCCACATACTGTAAACTTCTTTCTTCCATATGAGTTTTTCCAGCAGCTCCTTGCTCATCCATTAATATCTCCTGCCTCCTCTGCCTGAATTTTTACTCAAAGGAATGCACCAATCTTGAACTTGGAAGGAACTAAGACTTAAATTGATTTCTCTTTTTTTTGGAGCAAAGAATAAATATTAATCAAATATTTTAGATTGTGACTTTATTTTCATCTTCTCCTTACAAACAAAAATGGCCTGTTAACCCATTGCTTTTCCTTTGCACTAGTTTTTCACTATTTTTTCCCTCACTGGAATCAAACGCATGTTAATTCCCTTTACTAAATCTAATTGAACAACATGATTTGGACTTAATTCATATAAATATGTTTATTTCTAAAACAAAAAAACACCGAAGAGATGTGAAGCAGATATGTGGACACCCTCCTCCTCACCTCCAAAACTATATAGGAGTCTTAGAGCTACACTACAAAATACTTTCATAGTAAATTCTACTTATTCAGAATGACAACTATGTGATGTAAATTCATGTCTCTTTCTAAGAAACACATTCCTAACACTTCATTATGAATAGCAAATAGCTTTCCCCTAGTTTAGTCTTTTGTTGTGTTATTGTATTTGGTAGCTGGGCAGTCTGTTTATCATCAGGGAAGTGTTAGCATTACATTTTTCAGTTCATTTTCCCCAGTCAGTTCTTATTACTTCAGGAAAAAGGTGCTAGGCTTCCTCATACTACAGAAAAACAAGATGAAAACAAGCTGCTTCTGTTGAAAGTCAACCAGGAATCTGGTATGGACCAAAATATATCATTCAGCCATCGTCATATACCTTAGGGAATAGCATTAGGAATCAAAAAGAGAATGGAGAAGGAAGAGAGGATTGGAGGAAGGGAGGATGGAAGGAAGGGAGGGAGGGAGGAAGGAAGGGAAGGAGGGAGAGAGGGAAGGAGGGAGGACAGGAGGGAGTGAGGGAAAGAGGGAGGGAGGAAGGGAAGAAGGAAGAAAAGAAGGAAGGAAGGAAGGAAGGAACGAAGGAAGGAAGGAAAGGAAGGGATGGATTAGTTTTGTGTGTGTGGTTTATTGGTATCTGTTTTGTACCATCAAAATACTGAACAGTTTTGGAATGTGTACATTTTTATTCCTGATGTAGCTATATTATTTTTTAAAAACTGCTCTACATGCAACATCTCATTAAGATCAAAGAAAATCTTTAGAAAATTTCATGTCCTGATCAGCTATGCTAAACATTCTTGTTCTTCTGTATCATAACAGATAATGACTATTTTCCTCAATTTAAAATGTGAATGTGTATCGTGTAAGAACATATGTGTTATTTCATCTGTTTCCTCTCCATGTCATTTCTGCAAGGCATTTCCTTGGCAAGGATAGATGGTTGCTGTGATGTTGATAGACATGGTTTCAAGACCCAGATAATGTTGTAGCAGATTACCTTTCATTTGTAGCAAGTGTCAATACTCAGTTGATTTGGAAGTGAGTGGAGAGTCATTTTCCTGTCCGTGAACTTCCATATTTCAAAAAAAAATTCTTGTTCTGCATCATGGTGATAGAGAAAACTTTCAAGGTATGGGAGAAAAATGCACAGGACTTAAATGGGATACAGAATATCCTTTTCAGGTTCCTCTTCAGAGACTTATTATGCCTGGGTCTTCTGTTTATCTTCATGTGCAAAGAACTTCTTAGTATACAAGAGATGTTTACTATGAAGCTAAGAAACATATTCCAATGTTTGTTTTTTTCTTAAAACTGATGAGTTTTCATAGAATTATTTGATTTACTTGACCAGACATTTTCCATAAAGGAAGAAAAGTAGAAAATTCCTATACAGTTTAGACTGCTGGTGTGAATGGCATCATTGCTACATAGCTGTTTGATACACTTATACCTGTATACATTTAGATATTAATTATAACATGACCAAGTTTAAGCTGTTTACTTTATGCAGTGAAGAGCTTTTTCAATCACAGCATTGATATAGCAAAGGATATTCCATAAGTTAAAACAAAAATTAATCATTTCATGCATGAATAATGAATGTCCTAATGTAATCAAGCAGGAGAGAGTCAGAGAGCTCTAATACATTCAAGGTTCACAAGAGCGAAATGAAGGTAGAACAATGATGAATTATTGCTTCTGTTCGATTTATTTAAGACATCAGGCTAAAACACTGCCAGCTAAATGGGTCATCTGACTTCTCACTCTACACCAATTTTTTTTTCTCTCATTTCTTTTCCTGAGGTTTCCCATCAGTGCTTATTGTACCTCATCTTTTCACAGCCCTGCAGCTGAGACACTGTTAATAGGATTTCTTAGCTATCTCAAGGAGAAGTTTTCACATGCTGCAAGATCTGCCTGTTCACCTGCATAGCATATGTCACTTCCCCCATCCTGTGGCCTTCAATTCAGAGTACTTGTCACACTCTGCAAAAGCTTCCCACTTAGCTGTGTATCATGCTGTTGTCTCATACTGTTCACCAGAAAGCCCTTTTCTCCCCTGCTCTTTTGTCCTTTTTTCTAATGTCTCTAATTAGCAATGATAAAATGACTATAGTCTTTCATTTTAAGTGTCATTTTTACAGTAAATGACAGCACATTAGTGTACAAATATGAAAAACATAATGGCAGATATTTTCATAATCAAATATGTTGACTGACTTCAGAAAGCAATATATATTTATTATATTTGTAAATTGTGAGCTATATTAATGAACATAAATGCCTGAATCCTTAAGTGAAAATGGGCTAGTATATAATGAAACATAATCAGGTCCTTCTTTTATAGCATAACAAATAGAGAAACAAAAACATTAAATAGAAAAATATACACGTAAGTATTTACATTACTTAAAGATCTAGCCAGGATTTGAGTTTCATCATACCCAGAGAAAAACCTTTTGCTTCTCTGTGCTTAAAGGCAAAACTGGGTTGTTTGAAAAGGGGTTAAGTAATTTTGGGACCAGTAATAAGCTTCCTTCAGCTTCTAACCTGTCTTTGATCACAGTCTCTTAAGACTGGAACTAAATCTGTCTTTCTCCCAAGGCAATGCCTACCACAGACAGTCTCCAAACCTAAAGCATGGCCTATGGGTGCTTCTATAATGGAACTATTAAGTAAGAATAGCTTTTAAACTAAGAAAATAAAATTGTAGTTCTCATGTCACAAAATAGCCACCATGGGGATTAGGAAGAATTCTGCCTTTATCACACACACCATGCTTTGATGTGATCTCATCATCCTCTTTGTGGTGGAGAAGCAGGCAAGCTTTAGCTGTTGTGACAGCCATGAGATAAGGAAAAAGTATTTTCTTAGTGGAGGATGGAAGAGTTTCTTCCATTCCTGCTTCTGCTGCTGGCTCCAAAACACTGTAAGTTCTTTCCCCAGTCAGAAAACTTACTTAGTCCCCAGTAGGTGTATTCAGTACCTGGTCCCTGGATCCCAATTTTCTCCCCAGTTGCTGCCATCTAGGCATACCAGCCACCAAAGCACACAGACCCTCTCCAGTTGCTAGAACTCAGACCTACACACACACACACACACACACACACTTTCCCATGCATTATAGATTACTGCAGTCATTTAATCTGCACCTGGATCCTCTTGTCCCGTCACACACAGGGGCACACATTTACAAAAGCATCTTACCAGTAGCTGAACCAGACCTATGGCCTTACCAGTAGAGGACCCTCTATCCCTATGGTCTCCCCGTTAGCTGACTTGGACCTCCTGTCCTCTTCAGTAGCCAACTTGCTGATCCTTTTCTCTCTCCAGTGTCTGGCCCAGGCTTATGGTCGCTCCAATATTTGGCTCCCAAATACTGGAAAATTAAAATACCTTTTAACCCTTCTTCCTCCCTTTCACATGTTTGTTCAGCATTAATCCCACAGTTTCCCCAAACTGTTCCCTCCTCCCAAACATCCCGTAATTTCTTGTGAAATCCTGAAATGCTCTTTCTCTGCATCCCATAATGGGTCTCACACACCTAGACAGTATCAATCCGAAAGGTGGACTCCTTTCTGCCCAAAATGTGATCGAGGAAAGCATCTCCCATGGGCTTCTTATAGGTGTCCCACCATCCCCTGGGGCAGTTGGCTGGGGAGCTCATGTCTTAATCTTAAAAAGATTAAGTCAATTAAAAAAAATAATTCTTAAATTAAAAAAAACCACAAAACCCTCTGCTTTGACTAGCAGGAGATACGTGTATCTCTCTCTAAGAAACTGCTGTGTTGTTCATCTGCATTCTGCTGCTTTCCCAGTAAAAATGATGATGTTTTGACCTGAATAAGTCCCTATTCAGCTCTGTATCATGTCTAATCAATAATGTAAGGTTATTGAAATACTTCCAACTCATCTAACTTTTTTAATGGCACAGAGATGATAACGTGACTCTATGTTTTCAAGTTGATGTAATTAATGTAAAGAGAGGGCTAAACATTACAGTCAAACTTCCAAGAATCCTGAGGGTTTTAGAGGGTTTTGTTGTTGATTTTTTGTGTGTGTGGTTTTTTCACCACTCTTAAAAATTGATAATCTATTAGTATTCTCTACACCTTGGAAATTACCTGGTTTTTTGTATTCCCTAAAATTACTTGTTCATTCCTGAATCTAATGTATGTAAACTTACTTAATATCCTACGCTACTCAGTGAAGAAGGGTCTTCAAGCAAATAATCTTTTTCCTTCCTGTCTCCTTTGTCAGTATATTATCAATAGTCACAGTGTTCTAACATGACTTGATGAAAGTAACTACTTTTAGGGAATGGGAAATTTTTTTCAGGAAAAGGAACTTAATTATCTCTTTAATCAGTGCACAACAAAATGTATGGACCAGACACCCAGCAGTGAAAACTGTGGCATAGGAACAATGGAAATAGTGTACATAATAACTCAAAAAGAATAATTAATCTGACAAAATCAGTTACTCTTTCTGCTCCTGGAATTTCTGCGGGCAGAATAAGTTTTCCCTGGATATGGAATTTTCATCAATTTATGTGTCAGCACCCAGAGAGTTTTGAGTTAGTTAACAGGAACAAGTGGTCCTCAGGGGACAAGCCATATAATACAAGCCCTATGATAGAGATCTCAGGAGATCTCTTGTGTACTCCTGCTCAAAGCAGGACCAGCTATGAGATCAGACCAAGCTGTTCACGCCTTTGTTCAGCTGGGTGTTGAAAACCGGCAACGATGGAGACTATACAACCTCCCTGAACAGCCTGAGCAATCCAGCCTTGCAATCTATCTCAAACTGCTTCTAAAGTAGTAATTTTTTCTGAACACCTTATACCATAGTTGTCTTCATCAGGCAGAAACATTCATCAACATTTCAAGAGTATGTTGTTCTGCTTCTATGCTTATGTTTCATCTTGAACAAACACACTTCATATAAGCCACATAGACCATATGCAGAATTTTCTCCATTCTTTTTACTGAACCTCCTCAGTTGGTCTGTGTGTAGTGAGAAGAAAGGGTGAAATAGGTAAGTTAGTATGCAACCACCTTTGAATTATTATATATCCTGAGCTGATCATTCCACAATATGAAGTGATGGGGCCTAAGCTGTCGGCCCCCAGTTGGAGTTGACCTGTGAATGAGTCACAACTTAGCAGAATGCTTTGTTGTTTCTGCTGGCTTCATGTTCCAGAGGCAGAACCTGGCCCACCTGTGTCTCTGTGACTCCGCCCTCCCCCCGGGTGGTCATGGTTGGGGTGGTGGGTGAGGCCAGGGCTACTTTAATCAGGAGCCGATTAGTTGGAAGAAGTTCCTGTTGGGTGTGGCTTCTGTTGGGGCTGATTGCCTCTTGCTGAGCTCTCTGGGTGGTGTCCTTCCCTGTGAAGGGCCACTGAGGGAGTCATCTCTGTCCATTGTGTCCAGCAGGTGATGCTGGCACCACAGTGGGCAGCAGAGGAGCTGGGCCCACAGAAACTTACGGCAGGATTGTTTGAAAGAATACTTCTGAGGGGCTATTGCTGAGTTCAGCATTGGCCTGTGTGATCAGGCAACTGATGGCAGCATAAAATGAAGACGGCTGAACCAGCACAATACAATAACATATCCTGTTAGCTAAGTTATTATGTATCCCAAGTTGATTGTTCCACAGTAAAATAATCTATACTGAAAAGAGAGCAGCTCTATGATGTCATTAAAAGGTACTGTACTGATAAAGCTAAGATTTTTCTTCTGTCTTGAAAGTTCACACAGCTCAGATTTTACAATCCAGGCAGAATTTTCCCCAACACCATTCTAAACTGTTATTTCAAAAAAGAAATAAAATAGATATTTTTGTCTTTCATTCCTATTTACCTGTCACTAGCAAAGTTCTTGATCATGTATGCTAATTTCAAAGCAATGGCTGGTCATGGTAGGACTGAACTGTATGGGTTGTACTCGGTGACTAATTATTTCAAAGTGAAATGGCCTTATTAGGAGAACTGCTATAGTTTAATACAGTGGTTTTGGGAGATGATGTAATCACAATGTATAAATTGTTCTCTGTCCAGCAAGTGTGAAGTGAACACTTTCTTACTTTTCCTCTTGCTAGTGTTGATGCTAGAGACCATAATAAACCTGTCCAGTGAATGAGTAAATAACATACTTCCTTGTCTCCTTTCACTTGCAAGAACTACAAATGCAGTACATAACAGTACTCAAACATTTTTCTCTTGAAGTCCTGTCTAGTGTTATTTTCTACTGGATGTAGTTTCTCAGTTCAAGGATAAATTCAAAATGAAACGTGTCTGTTGAGCTGTGTGATCTGTGACTGCATAGACATGGCTCTGTAGAGCAGTAATAAAAGTAGCATTACCTGGCACTTTATTTGAAGATATTGAATTCCTCATCATTTATCAGTAATAAGAGTGCCAAGGTCTGATTTCCAAATCCCTGACTGCTGAAAGCTAGAGTTATTTAGTCTTGTCAGTGGAAATTTCTACTTCTTGCTTTTCTAATTGTACTCTTTATTTACACAAAGTAAAGATGCATGTGTTAAGGCCCAGAGTTATTCCATCCAATCTTAGACACTTAACTGAGTGTGTAAACTAAGAATCTAGCGTTTTCTAACTGAAAAGAGATAGCCTGTCTAAAGTTAATCTCTCAAACAGCCTACTTATTTTCAATAACTATGATGAGAGTTCTCACTCAGCACAAACACTTAAGATGTGTCCATTCAAAACCTGATGAACTCAAACATCAGTGCTTGACAACATTTGTGATAACTGAGTAAAAAAATCTGAAGACATATTGGAATCAAAATTTCATCAAAATAAGGTAATCATACTTAATAGCTTACCTGAAAAAATGTTATTTCCAACTCAGGAAATCATAGAATCCCTTAGGTTGGAAAAGACCTCTTGGATCATCAAGTCCAGCCTTCATCCCAGCATCTCCCTGGCCCCTAGGCCATGTCCCAAAGCACCACATCTACTCGTTTTTTGAACACCTCCAGGGGTGGTGACTCCACCACTTCCCTGGGCAGCCTGTTCCAGTGACCAACCACTCTTTCAGTAAAGAACTTCCCCTGGCGCAACTTGAGGCCATTACCTCTTGTCCTGTTGTTAGTTACTCAGGAGAAGAGACCAGCACCAGCCTCACTACGACCTTTTAGATAGTTATAGGGAGCAACCAAAGTGCCAGACAAGAGAAGTCAAAGTTATGTTTACTTGCTTAAGTTCACTCCTGAGGCCAAAGAAGGACCTGAAAGACTTATATTTAATGGATTATAGGAAGATAGTTTAAACTGGGTTTTCTTAAACTGTTTTGTCTGCTTGCCAGTTTGGGTAAAATAATAAACTCTTCTCTATTTTTTTTTTTTTTTTAATATAAAATACCAGGATAAATAAATTTTTTTTGTTTTTCCATTCTCTTCCTTTCTGGTCCACGGATGTGTATTTGTAATTTAACTTTCTTGCTGATGAGAAGGCGTCTTCTCTTTGTATCTTGAGAAATATTATTTTAACAAGTCAACATTTTAAAAGTGTTAAGAAAGTACGATGATAATGTTATGACTTTTTTCCAAACATTGTTTGAAACAGCTGAGTAATCAGGAAAAACTAGTTCCTAAGGAGGCTATGGTGCTGCAAATGGGAGTTAGTTTTAAGAACACAGCAATACTTTGTTAATTTTTAATTTATAAGTTTATCCTTTGTTAAGTGCTGGAAGAAATTATCTCTTTGCAATCTATATGCCAAAAGTAGTTCCTGAATGTTTAATAAAATTAAAAGCCAAGGTACTCCAGTAAATAATCAATTTCCTTTATCCTAATTCATGCTTGCTTTTGTGCTTTGTTTAACCATTCATAATCTCTTATTTCTTTTGAAAGAAAAGGAGGAAGCTGGGCTGGGTGGATGTGAGAGAGAATGGACTGTACTGACCATGTAGCTAGCAATATTTTATTTTCTGCTCCAAAACAATATTGAAATCTAAATTTCTTACGGCTTATGAGCAATTTCTCAAACAAAAGAAGAATTAGGTGGAAGCTAATTATCTGAGTGGAAACTATAGTTATTTCTTTGCTGTTTATCTAGAAAAACAGGTTAGAAATTTTCAGTTTTCATCGACATATAGCAAAATTCTTTTTTAATAAAATAAAAAATAATTTTACACTAACATTTGTTTGTATAAGAAAACTTTTTTTTTAACATAAAACACATAAAAGACTATCCTTTCTTTGTCCAGTTGTCCCCTTAGAATTCTTTTCTTACTTAAAATCTTAGAGAAAATAGACAGCTATTTGCTATCTATTTTATTTCTAATGGAAGGCAGAATGTAATGTTTTTCCTGTATTATGCCCTGCACTTATCCTGCTGAATAACCATGTACTTTCATTGACATTGGTTTCATCTTTCATTCTGTGTCCTAATATCTTGTTACTCTCTCTGTTGTACTGAATCCAAAGTCTCTTTATAAGCAGATGAGGAAGTCTTTTTGCCTCTATAGAGGAGCATCATCTTCCCCAATATGTGTAAATAAACTCCTGATTTTGTAGCATAATTAGAGAAAAATGGTATTGTCTTCATGTTCTCTTTTCCTTTATGGAGACTGGAAAGGAGGCAAAATACTTATACTAAATAAGTGGTTCTATGTGGGGTTTTTTTGTCCTGTATGTATAAACATGAGTTAGATAAATAATATGTATCAAAGCTTCTGCATAAACATTAGTGCTACAGCATTTTTCCACTGAAGTAATAAAAAACCCAGGACACATTTTTTAGGTGACTAATTCATCTGGGGAGAGTAAAAGGGAATTGTGACAGAAATTTTGTCCCTTATTTAAGCTCTGTAAATTCTTATTTTCAGGTATTACCTAGTACTACAAGAACTTATTGCTATAATCATATAATATCTAAATTTATGTTATATCATACTTCATTGGAAAACCATTGAAGTCAGAATTTTTCTTTTAGGCATGTACAAATCCATGAATTTAAAGCAAATGTAAAGCAAATGTCCATTCTCATTGTTTAATAATCTTTCACTTATTTTCCAGATAGGTTGCATGTATTTATACACAATTAAATACTCTTCAGTTAAACATACATTTTGAATATCTAACAGTATTTTAAGATGCTCACAGGTCTCTGGATGTTCAAGTTCTTCTTTACTGAAAATCAAAGATTACTTTTTTAATTGCTTCTGAAATGTTTACCCAATGCAGTTCCAAAACTACTTATCTAAAAGAAGTGGATATTAAGCTCCTCTCCCATAAGCTGTAAGATAAGCTTATTTTATATTTACTTATGAGGGATTTATGGAGTTAGTGTTTACTGAAGTTTATGAAAACAAAATACCTCTCCATAAAAATATGACATTGTATCATCAATTTTGAACATGGAAAATCACCGTGTTGAGCAAAATGCAATGTGAATAGGCATTTTTTCTACTTAATAATTATTTTAAAAATTTTAAAAATGCCATGAATCTCATGAAATAACTCATGACTGGGCCTTTCTGTCACTGTACCTGAGAAAAAACTGTAATTGCGTTTTAAGTTAAAAGATTGTATAGGAATTGCAAGATGTCTGTAGCTTTAACTGCACAATAAATAGAAGACATAGGGATCCTCCATCAAGAAAGGTGACAATTGCATTGATAGCAATAGGGGATGCAACTAATATGTGAAGGGCAGTTAATTTCAGTGTCCAGATCCAAGATCTGGATTAAGGTCTTTCTGACCTTAATCTTTCTTTTTAAGAACTCCAGAACCAAGATATCTATCTCATTGGTTTTCTGGCTTGAAACCTAAGGAAAAACAGGATTTTCTGAAGGGAAGTAAGAGAGTACTTTATAAGTACTTTATAAGAGAGTACTTTAGTAAGAGAGTAATTTATAAGGTATAGCCATTCTGATGTGGTCATGTTCTATATATACTTTGAATGCAAATTACATTGTATGGTACAAAATCTAAGTGTATAAGGGTTTACCTAGCTGAAGGTGGCTGCTGCATTCACTTGTGTTTTGAAAAAGCGCTTTCCTTATAAAATTTCTGTAAGTTTCTTCTTTGAAAAGTATATGTTCTGTCATTTATGATCACACATAAAAAGAACAAAGAGAAACCAATTTATTACTGTTTATTTTCTTTCTAAACTTGTAAAGATAAAGGTTTTCTACGATTTCATAAATTAATCTACACTTACTTTATTCTGAGTTTGACCACTGGAAGCCAGAATGAATGGCAAAGGGTAAGATCCACAAACAGCTTTAGTTACCTACATTCTGCTTTAAAAATCAAAGTCCAAGCATATTCTCAATGTTCTAGAAATGGTCAATTTATTTAAGGTACTTAAAGTTTTATTGATAAGTATATAAACAGTCATCCTTTGATGAAATTGACCAATTTCACATTCCTCTTCTACTGCATTTCCTTAATCAGAGATCTTCCCAACTAGTTGCTCAATGTTTACAGAGCTTGTCTACAGGAACACATGCTTCAGTCTGGTTTCTTTTTTGGAAAAAAAAAAAAAAAA
>VZZY01016747.1:17958-33222 GCA_013400335.1 Eurystomus gularis
AAAAAAAAAAAAAGAAGGTTAAATAGTGAGTGTCCTGGTTCAGTTGGGAGGGAGCCATAGGATAGACAACCGAACCAGCCAGTAGTTTATTCAATACCATACTGACATCACGCCTGCAACGCCAGGAGCACGCAGTCTGAGCTGGAGGTTGTCCCATTTGTCTCTGTTGGCAGTCTGTCCGCTTTATATCACTTGTTTTGTAGATTGTCTCATCACTGTTATTGTTACTGTTCCTTTTGCATTGTTATATTAAATCCTCCTTATCTCAGCCCATGAGGGTTTGTATTTTCCTCCCTCTTCCCTTCCCATCTAGGAGTAGAGAGGCAGCAGGGAGTGGCCACATGATACTTGGGTCCCAGCACGGTCTAAACCATCTCATTGAGCTAGGAAATCATTAAATATCTTGCATAAAGGCGGCATTGGTTCCAGTCCCTGTCCTGACTTACAGTCAAATAAACTAGTATGAGTAAAACTGTGAAATAGACCCAACTTCATAAACCTTGAATATGCCAAGCCAGAGATCTGGGTTGCAATACCTAGGCAAAACTACCTACTGCAAATATCAGAGGAGGGCAGATTTGAAACATTTTTTCCCACATAAAGGATGAGTGTTCTGAGTGCTAAATTACTGCATAGAAAGCAGTCAAGATATCCTTTTTTTCCTCATTTTGGGGTGAGTTTATAAATTTGCATGCCTGAATACAAAGAGTATAGTTGAGAATCTTGAATGGAGGTAGATATTTTCTTCTAGACCATTATTAAACTCTCCGTGAGAGGGAGTGTATTAGCCATACTAATTTGCAATACTTATATTGACTTCATTCACAGCTTGCTGGCTTCTGTAAATCTCATTTTTAGTGCTTGGCCTTTCTTAAAGCATAATTATGATTGCATGGATTCCTAACATTTAAACTGTAGATTTCATTGGATTAGTCTGGAAAAGCTGAGTTCAATGTCTCCTGAGGACTGAGATTTGTTTGGATGCTAAGCAGAAGACATCAGATTCAGAGATTCTCAAGATGATGACAGAAATTAAACAGAAAAGTATAGATTCCAGCATTGACCCAATGCTTCTTAAATTCAGTAGGATTGTAGAACAGACATGTAGTTATAGAACAGGTGACAAGTTTTGCAGAAATATCTAATCTACACTAAAGAGGGAGTTATGTAAGCTCAGAAAACCACACCATGTGGAATATGTACCTAGGATATACCTAGGACCATGGATGTTCCTTTTGAGGCTTCTGGCACGACATGTCATTTACCTGCAATGCTCTGCTGGCTGCAAAAGAATAAAGTATTTTGTGTTCTAGCAGCATTTTCAATGTAAGTTTTCCCATTAAAGAAACAATGTAATAATAGAAAATGGATGTATGTTTTCATTCTTTGCAGTGCTTCCTTCCCACAAGTCTTGATTCCATATTGCACTACAAATATTTTGGACTTACTTATGGAGGTTACTAAAACATCTCTAATTTTAGATTTCAGTGATAAACACTATTGAAGAAACTGTTTTTAAAATATTCTCTGTATTTTTTATCAGAAAGGCAGACCAGAGTAATGAAACATATTTTTTATTTCCAGGAATACAAGTGGTTTCATAAAGAAAGCGTCTGACTACTTCACAGACAATGGTTTTCTAGATAGAATGATTTTTTTTTTTTTCTGTGGGAGCAATTAATGCTGATAGTAATGCTCTATCAAATCATTCCCACTTGGATGATAGTGCAAATTCCAAATTCACACACTGCATATTCAAAAATATTCTGAGTTATCTGTGCCCTCTGTTTTCTCTTTGTGCTGCTATTTTATTCCCCAAAGCCAACTGAAAAGACCTGAACTGCCCAATTTATATCAAGAATGAGAGAACTTGTAATTCATACAGTGCACTAAGAAGTGCCATTCATCATTAATGTGATGAAGATATATGTTGCTGGCCACAAAAAGGAACCTTACAAAGATTACTGTGGCTTGCAGGAAAAAGGAATATTCATTCGTCTTGACTGAATATAATAGTCTGAAGAGTCAGGAAGAAACAGGACATTAGTTACATTCCTTTAAAAATAACTTTAAGTCAGTTTTCAGCTGCTACTGTTAGCATCCTTTAGGACCTATGAAAGCCTCCTAAGGAAAAGAAATATGTAGTCAATGTCATTTTTAAATTGCTGCATTGGGGATTTTCTGGAAGAGATTAAGGGTCAGAAAATTGCAAATAGTTAAGTACTACTTCTTTGAATCAGGAAAATAAAAAATTTAATAAATTGGGTGCATGGAGGTATATTTTAAAAAGCATGTAATAAATTAAAGAGAACATCTCTATAAACATGTTTTTGTACACTTAGTCTACAATGCGTGACATTGTCCGTTCACGGATTTTTTGGCATTTGTGTCAGCCGAGTCACTAGCTAGTTCAGGAGAACTAAAGGAATACATTATATGTTCTGAATCCCTGCAAAAGCTATCAAAGAGGAGGTCTGGAATAATTGTTGTATTTCCAAGTGTATTTTAACAGCTAACTTCTGTTTTTAGTTACCTAATGGCTTTTAAATTTCTAACCACATGTGATTTGTGTGGTAGTTCATGTCATATGAAAGGCATTTGCCCACTTAGAATAATTGCTTGGCAATGCACAGGGATGCAAGATGCATTAGCAGTTTCTATCTGATGTGGTCTGGTCTTTGACTATGACCAAACTCTAGGAAAAAAATTGAGTTTAATTCAGATTAAGTAATGGTCTTTCAACATTAATTTGAATGCTCTAATCTGCATGTGTGAAGTTCTGGACAGCATGTTCACCTCCTGACGCACGTACAGAGGGTTCAAAGGAACATAATATTACTGTATAGACTAATGGCAGGGAATTGGAAGTCAGCTGGAATAAAAAACTTTAGTGAAGACAGACTTTCGCTCTCCTGTTCTTTAAAAATTAACATTTTGATATCTGCATTTCATTTTGTTTGGCACTGTAAAAATGTATGTGTTCTGAAAGCAGCTCATTCACTGAGCTAGTTGTTGTTTGGTGGGGGCTGAGCTGGACTGGATTAGTTAAATGCAGTTTCTGTCACTACCATTGAATTGCCGTGGCAATTACTAAACAAGTTAGAAAGATATTTTTTGAGATATTTATCATTTATTTTCTTTAAATTAGAATGATGGGCTTAGGCATTTGAATTTAATTACTGTATTCATTTTTATTATTTGTTACTAAGTATTATAGGCATCTCTTTCAGAACTGACAGAACTGGAGCTTTTTAAAAATTATTTTACAGTAATTACTGCAAAGCAAAACGTGGCAAACTGAGCCATGACTATTCCTAAAGCCAGTCACAGTAAAGAGTATCTCCTTATGGTTTTGTATGTTTCACCTAATGGAACTCTTTTGTACCTCATTTGAAAGTCACAGAAACCTTAGAAGTTCCTGATAGTCCTTTTTTTTGGCATAAAATATTACATTACTAATAGAACAACAGTATATTGCCAATTGATTGCATCATGAAAAGGATGATTATTAAAGGAAATGTCTTGATTTGTAGCTAATCACAGTACTAAAACTAATTTATAGATGTAAAATTGAGTAGTGCAGGCACAGGCCTTGTATGGCATGTTTTACATGTTTTCCTTAAGTCTTTTTCCGTATTACATTGCTAATCTCAGCACTAAATATTACTGAAGCAATTAGCTTATTAATCAGACTATTAGCTCTATTTGGGCCATGAAAGGTTTTTCTGAAAAACAATTAAACCTTTTAATAAAATGTAACTTAAAAACTGTGACAATAAATTATATTATTTAACAGTAGGCGTTCTGCATAGAAAATACTTTTCCTTAAAAATAACACAAAACATTCTGTTACAATTAATTTGAAAAGCAGTTTTAATAATGAACTTTTTACAGTCCTTCTCAGCTGTGATTATTCATGCTTACAAAGCGTTAAACAAAGCAAACAATACATCCCATGTGTGCCTGAAGTTGTAGGTTTTATGGGGGATATACATGTCTTCATATGCATCTTCACTTCCAGCAAAATGGTGCAGTGCTTAGTGCTGTCACTTATCAAGACTAAAGAAAAGGAGATCATAGAATCATAGAATGTCAGGTTGGAAGAGACCTCAGGGATCATCTGTTCCAACATTTCAAGGCTACATAAATAAATTATATACATATTTATATTTTCTGTGAGATGGCCAGCACCCTGTCAAGCTGAGTCTTAAAACTGTTTGATGTAGGGGAATCCACCACTTTCCTTGGGAGAATATTCCAATGTTTAATTGTTCTCATTGTGAAGAACCTTCCTCTGGGTTCCAATTGGAATCTCCCCAGGAAAAACTTGCATTCATTCCCCCTTGTTTTTTCCTTTTGACTCCTTGTAAAAAGGGACTCGCTTCTTCTTGGTAACCACCCTTCAAGTACTGGTACATGGTAATAACGTCTCCCCTAAGCCTTCTTTTCTCAAGGCTGAACATACCCATTTTTCTCAGCCTTTCTTCATACAGCAGTCTTCCATTCCCCTGATTATCCTTGTGGCCCTTCTCTGAACTGTTTCCAGTCTGTCTGCATCTTTTTTGTATAGATATATACTAGAAACCCCTAATCCAGAGTGCATAATTGCTATTTACACTATAAAAGAAGGAAAGAGAAGCCCCAGTCTTCATCTTTTCTATTTCATTCTAAGCCAGCCCCTTCTGCTCACTACTTATAAAATAAAATACATAAAAGATCTGTGCAGGTTCAAAGGGCTATTCAAGGTCAGTAAAATTGCCCTTCTAATACACTGTATTATTTTTGTTATTAAAATATCCAAAGCATTTTTTAATTGTAAACCAATTGATTTTTATTTCTTACATAAAATTCCTAATATCATTAGCATTAAAGGTTAATCTATAACACAAGTTCAACCACCTTTAGGTTCAGAAAGTTCACATAAAGCTACTTCTAAAATACTTGGATTTTTACCTGGTATATATTATAAATTTTGTATTTTTTAGTGAAAGAAAAGGAAGATTCCCACTTTTCTATGTAGTGAGAAAATAATAAGTTGAGAAAGAAAAGCCATTTCTCTTTATAAAAATACATTTATTTCCTCCTGTAGTCCTTGTACCCGAACAGGCACGTGCCTGATACTCTGAGAGAAACAAATGAGGATGTACAGATGTGCTGGACATTTCTCAAGCCTTCCTGATAAGGAGTGATAATAAATGTAGTAATGGTCTGCAAAAGGCTCTGAACTCTGCTCTGTGGAAGAGGCTTCTTACTAGAGCTGGCTTAATCCGCTGCGGGGGAGTGCTGGATACTGGAAGACAGTGGCCAGCACAGGCTCCTCACTTGCTGGGTGTCAGTCAGACTCCAAATCCACCAGGGTCTCATCACAAAGCCAGTCTGAATTTTGCTATGGAACAAATATTCAGCAGAGGTTCTTTGTGTGAGAACACAGAAGAGTACTCGGTGGGGATTTGAAAAACAAAGCAAAACATGTTGGTTTCTGAATTCATGACAGATACCGTGTGTCTGCTTAGTATCTGTTCCTAAGAATTTTCAAGAAAGCAGATATAAATGTACTGGTATCCTTACACATTCAGTTTTAAAATTTTTTAAAATCTTGACTGCATTAATATATTCATGTCTCTGTTCATCAGCTGTCATATACAGAACACCACTACAATACTGGAACAATTTTTACATCATATTCAGCCTATCCCTATGGTTCACAGGCATGGCTTGACAACTGTTTCTATACTACATTAACAGCTGGGCCATTATTTCCATTCTTTCATTAAAAGTGTAGCAATGTAGTTTACATTGCAAAATACTGCCTACAGCAGTGACCTGATACTCCTTTACATCCCCTATTTCAGAATGTGTGTTAAAACAGAGGAAATGGGGCACTCCACACCTTCAAACATGCACTTACTGGAGTTATTTCCCTTTCTTTAAGAAAGTAATGATTAAATTAGGAGTCACAACTTCATGTGGGGCCATAACAGTTGTGAGAGGTATTACAAGATTGACAAAAATTAATTTATGGCTGGTTTTGCTAATTTGGGGGGATGAGAGTAAGAAGGATAAAAAGCTGCAAAAGACAGAGTCTTGGATAATATAAGGGCCAGTTTTGCTAATTTGAGGGAATGAGAGTAAGAGGGGTAAAAAGCTACAAAAGACAGAGTCTTGGATAATATCAGGGCCAGTTTTGACAAGCTATTACCTGCATAAACACGAAGGAGAATGAAGCCCCCATAAACCAAGGGGAAATGTTTACAGAATCACAGAATCATTATGGTTGGAAGGGACCTCCAGGGTCATCAAGTCCAACCTTTGTCCTAGCGTGTCTCTAATCACTACACCATATCCTCAAGCACCACATCTACTCCTTTAAAGACCTTCAGGGATGGCGACTCCACCACCTCCCTGGGCAGTCTATTCCAGTGCCTAACTACCCTCTCAGTGAAGAATTTCTTCCTAATATCTAATCTAAACATCCCCTGATGCAACCTGAGGCCATTTCCTCTCGTCCTATCATTACTAATCTGAGAGAAGAGACCAACGCCAGCCTCGCTACAACCTCCTTTTAGGTAGCTGTAGAGGGCAATAAGGTCTCCTCTCAGTCTCCTCTTCTCTAGACTAAACAAGCCCAGTTCCCTCGGCCGCTCCTCATAGGGCATGCTCTCCAGCCCTTTCACCAGCTTTGTTGCCCTTCTCTGGACCTGCTCCAGCACCTCAATGTCCTTCTTATACTGTGGTGCCCAGAACTGGACACAATACTCAAGGTGTGGTCTCACGAGTGCTGAGTACAGGGGCACAATCACCTCCCTACTGCTGCTGGTCACACCGTTTCTGATACANAGCTGGTGAAAGTGCTCACCAAGCCACTTTCCATCATTTAGCAGCAGTCCTGTCTAACCAAGTAGGTTCCCAGTTGACTGGAAGTTAGCAAATATGATGGCGAAATGCAAGAAGGGCCAGAAGGAGGATCTGGGGAACTACAGGCTGTCAGTCTGTCCTTGGCGGTGGGGAAGGTTATGGAGAAGATCATCTTGAGCATCATCACATGGCATGTACAGGACAACCAGGTGATCAGGCCCAGTCAGTGTGAGTTTATGAGTGGCAGGTCCTGCTTGACTAACCTGATCTACTTCTATGACAAGGTGACCTGCTTAGCGGATGAGGGAAAGGCTGTGGGTGTTGTCTGCCTAGACTTTAGTAAAGCCTTTGACACTGTTTCCCACCACATTCTCCTGAAGAAATTGGCTGCTCATGGCTTGGATGCGCGTACTCTTCACTGGGTAAAAAACTGGCTGGATGGCTGGGCCCAAGGAGTTGTGGAGTTAAATCTGGTTGGCAGCTGGTCACAAGTGATTTTCCCCAGGGCTCAGTACTGGGGCCTGTTCTCTTTAATCTTTATTGATGATCTGGAGAAGGGCATCAAGTGAACCCTCAGTAAGTTTAGAGACAACGTCAAGCTGACAGGGACTGTTGATCTGTTCAGGGGTAGGGAGAGTCTACAGAGGAATCTGAACATACTGAATCAATGGGCCAAGGCCAGTGGTATGATGTTCAACAAGGCTGATGGCTGAGTCCTGCAGCTGGGTTGCAGCAGCACCGTGCAACAGTATAGGTTTGGTTGGAAAGCTGCCCGGTGAAAAAGGACCTGAAGGTGTCGGTTGACAGCTGGCTGAGTATGAGCCAGAGGTGTGCCCAGGTGACAAGAAGGCCAAGAGCATCCTGGCCTATATCAGAAATAGTGTGGCCAGGTGAACTAGGGAAGTGATTGCATCTCTGTACATGGCACTGGTAAGGCCACATCTTGAGGACTGTGTTCAGTGTTGAGGCCCTCACTACAAGAAAGACATGAAGTATTGCAGTATGTCCAAAGAAGGGCAACAAAGCTGGTGAAGCATGTTGGGAACAAGTCCAATGAGGATGAGGAGCAGCTGAGAGAACTGGGGTTGTTTAGCCTGGAGAAAAGGAGGCTGAAAGGAGGCCTTACCGCACTCTACAATTACATGAAAGCAGGTTGTAGCAAGGTTAGTGTCAGTACCTTCTCCCAAGTAACAAGTGACAGGATGAGGGGAAACCACCTCAAGCTGCACCACCGGAGGTTTAGATTGAATACTAGAAAAAAATTATTCACAGAAAGGGTTGCAATGGATTAGAACAGGCTGCCTAGAGCACTGATTGAGTTACCATCCCTGAAGGTATTTAAGAGATGTGTAGATGTTGTGCCTAGGGACATAGTTTAATAGTAGACTTGGCAGTGCTAGGTTAACAGTTGGACTCAATGATCTTAAAGGTCTTTGCCAACCTAAACAATTCTATGATTCTGTGATACCAGAACGTCTCTGTGTTACTCGTACCAATGCTTGTCCATACTTGCATACTGCTTTTCACTTCTTCATCTTGGCTGATAAAAGTGTTAATAGTACTTGAAATGGCTATAAAAAAACCCACAAAAATAAGATGTCCTATTATAAGACTCAGCTTGAAAAACATCACAGGAAACGTGTTTAGGCAAAGTAAAAGTCCTAACTTAGTCTCCCTTAGTTATACTGAGTTATCTAAATTGTGGGAAAACTGTTCTATACACAGATTTTTAAAAGACTTCAGATGTAGCAGGTTATTAGTTTCATAAACATTTAAATTTTATTTTATGTTTATAGGAACTTTTGACCCCAAGTCTGAGTCTGTGAGGATTATCCTGGAGAAAAATGAATGTTTGGATACTGTGCCTTATCTTCAGGTTGTATGATAACTGTTGCAATTTATACTGCCCTGTCTATAAAGCAATTCACAGAAGTACAGCTCCTCAGTGTAACATGAGATTGTGGGACCTGGTGAGTAGTTCAATCTCCTTGCACTCCTTCACATGGTGGAAAATTGTTATTCTCCAGGACAGCCTGTGGAGGAAAGGGAAATCGATACAGTGTTGGGCTTGGCACCAGGGTATTGAGTTTTAAGAAAAAACCCTCTGCTCTAGCTCTATTGTCATTGAACCCTAGAAGTCACAGGATCCATCCTAAAGGAAAGAGACTAATGGGGCTGCCCTGGAGTTCAAGAGTCCCTCTGTAACCACCATGGATTAAGTTGGACGGCACTGCATTAACTGTTCAGCTTTTGATTCCCAGCCAGCTCTACTGGCACATTTCAAGCATCGTGTGAAGGTGGAATTGGCAGAAGACTTACCAGCTCCATTTTGATGCATTACAAAGTGTGGCATAGGAAACTTTTTCCTTGTTGTTGGTATTGTAACTGAGGGCAAAGTGATAGTTACTACAGATTTACTAAAAATTTAGAATAGTCATAGCAGAGGCATTTTCTCATTTTGTTATTCTTTTTGTGGGTATTTAGTTGTTAACTTGGATTACGCTATTGCCAAACTCAGAGGATTAAGCATGGCAGCAAAAAACAGGTCTATATTTCAGATTTCTTTCTTTTTAAAGTAGTTTGTATTTGAAACTTCTAATAATTTGGTGACCCAGAGAAAACATCCATGCATTATATCTCTTTTTACTGGTTGTTTTTGAGATTATTGAATAATTCTTTAACTAACTGGTCCTCAGTCATGAATGAGAAGTCTCCTTTTTAATAAGATTATTGTAGTTTGTATTAACCTTAGAAAACTTAGAAGACTTTACTGAATTCTGGTACATACAATATGGCTAACAGTACTTTCAGAGATAACTTTGGGAAAAAAGGGAAGTAAACTGTACTTTTTACTTCCAAATCTTATTTGATTATCTGTTTATGATGTGAAAACAGGCAATGCCATTGACAAGGCTATACCAGTTAGAGCTGCACATCACAGAGACAACAACATTAATGACAATGCTGGACTTCGCATAGAGCAGACGTTCTCTTTTTCTTCCTCCTCTGTTTAATTTATAACAAACTTCAGGAATTTTTCAAGCTGGAAAAGGAGCCGTTTCAACTAGTTTTGTGATGGGAGATATTAACATGCAATCTTCCCTTGTGAATAACTGTGGAGCCTGCATGAAAGTTATTTTTACTCTTGCCAACAGAGAGATGATAAAACAAAAAATAATACACATTTCTGCAAGCTGATTTTGTTTGGTTAGGGAAGATTTAATAAAAAGAATAAAAAGATTTTGGAAGTTGGAGAGGAAAGTAGGTACTTTATTTTTGATTTTAGAAGACTTCTAATTGGTTCATTTACTTTTAGATTTTTTTTTTCCACTGAGAGTAAATAATGTATTTTTAATTATTTCCTACTTGCTAGAATTGGTTTGTTGTCTTCGTTCATTTCCTAGTGTTCCGTAACATTTATGTCAGGGATATTTCCATGCATGAACTATGAAGTCATCTTTATACATTTCAGGGATATTAAAGATTATATATTATTCAAGTAAAACTATTTTTAAAAATCAACAGATACATTCACAAATATGAAAACACTTTTGGGTGATACATATTCTGAAAACTGTGTGACTCACGGGAGCATAAAACGACAGTTCAAACTGTCTCCACAATTACAACAGGCACAAATTGATTGCTAATGAATTATTCTTAATGATCAGGTAAACTGAGAACTCCTGTTTGCCTGGTTATGTGTTTGTAAATGTTTCCTTTGAGCTATCACAAACTGTGTGACCACTGCATATTTTATATCCCCTGAATTAAATTTTACTTTTAGCATCAAACAAAAATACACAAAACTAAAATTGAGATTCAGAAGACCCATCCAGGTCCTCGAATGTCAGTACTGTGCCAGGATTTATATTTGCACAAAATAGTTCCAGCATCCTCTGCAGAACAGCACTACTCTTCATTGGTAGAGTATTTTAATGAAATGTGGACATTTAAAATAAGATTTCCATAGTCATACACAGCTGAACTGAAGTATTTGTCTATATTTGTATCTTCTGGGGCTTATCTTGCATTCCTATGATCTCTGAACTTCTAAACTTCTCTGAAAGAAATGATGAGTTTGTGTTTACAGGAAATGAACAGCCAAGGTCACAATGAAATGACAAAAGACTGCCCATTACTTAGTTAATGGCATTCCCATCTAGAAATATTATATTGAGAAGAGAATGTATGTTAACATAAATATCTGCATGTGTATGCATGTGTTTATATATATGCACACATATATATCTACATGTGTGTGTATAAAACCATAATATTTGGACCCAGATTCTGCCATTCTTATACACTGAAAGACATTTTGCTTTTCAAAATCTTGGAAAGCCAGTTATTAATAGTGAAATGTTAGTCAAGTAATCCCATCTTCATAAAAGGATTTGGGTTAAAAAAACCGAAATCACCGTTTGATGTGACCAGAGTTGTATGAAGATGAAATCCTCACGTATGTAAAGTACAACTGGTAAATAAACCTCAAAATCCTTTCATCTTCTATTCCAATATGATATGAAATGAACTAGGATTATATTGTATAGTTTTTACAGACGAACTCTCTCTGATAGAAAAAAACCTGGGAGAAAAACATATCTAATTTCCATTGTACTTTATTTTTACTTTGGAAAAATTTAAACAGTTATGTAATTTTTCTGACCAGACTCCATAATCATGTGTTTAGTTTCTGCCACTGGATTTACAGCAAATAATTTAGAGAGTTATTAAACTGTATGCTGATTTAATTTATGCTTTCATTCTTTTACCTGAAAAAACTGTCTGTGAATACCATGATAGATTCAGTTCATTACTTCAGACTGTTTCTATCAACATGATTTAGTGGTGCACTTTGTTGTGCTTAGGTTAACACTTGGACTAGATGATCTTAAACATCTTTTCCAACCAAAATGGTTCTAGGATCCTATGATTCTTTTTTCTGTTTCTTAATAGCACAATATTGATGCTACTCTTCTGACTTTTCCTCCTACAACCTCTACAGGACCATTAGAAAATTACTTATACTTGTGAGAAAAAGTGTAAATCTTTAAACATACTTCAGTTGTGCTACTCCACTAAAGAGTTCCTGAAGAGGTCTAAATGAATAATGAACAATTAAGGTTTTGTTTGTTAGAGTTTTTTAAGGAAAAAAAAATCAAGAATCAAGACCTCAGAATCATAGACCTGTTTGTATTTTCCTTCAATAACTTTTTCAGAGGATTTTATTTACTCAAACAAACTGCATCCACATTTCCTACTGAACTTGGTGATGTGAAGCCAATCCTCAGGGACTGCAGGCTGGGAAACAAAACATGTGAATTGGCAAGGATGTTTTGAGGTACTCTGAAATAAAGCATTGATGTGAATAATAGTTGGTGCACATGTTTAGCTTTCTCGATGATGCTGGTTGCCTGGTAACAAGCAAAAGGCATGTGTCAGAGAAGAGTTCAAATGAAACAGCTGACATCAATCTCAGCAGGGTAAGGAAAGGGAAAACCACTGATTAGCTCACCCAGATTAGTATTAAAGATTTAGGAATCCTGTCATGTTTTCATATTATTGAATATCTAAACTTACTCCAAACCTTGATTTACCACAACATTTGTGGTAATTCATAATTAGGGATAGTATTTTTCTTTTAAAAGATTATTTTAATTTTTTATTTGCAGAAGGTGCATAGTGCCCCTGCTCAGTAGCACGTATTGGAAAAATATTGTTGTCTTTGTTCTGTCTTTGGCTGGGCAGCAACTGTTTTATCACAAAGTCACACTGTATTTTGTGTATGGAGTCACTGGACCTTCAAAGACAAAGGTCAGCTATGCTGCATGGGAAGTCACAGGGCTAGAAACACATTTTCAAATATTTCATTTCAGCAGTTGTTTTCTTTGGTATATTCCTCCAATTAAGCCTTTTATTTTAAACCAAAATTACACAAGAATTCTGACAATATCTTTAACCTTTTCTTTTTTCAAATATTCATAAAACTAGATTTATCACTATATGACCATTACAATAAACTCCCTAATTACAGCTAGATACCCATTTCTGCATACAAGCCACTAGCATTCACATTTCTGGTGATCAGTGTTCTCATTTATCCCCAGAATTCATGGGCAAATATAACATTTCCATCGGGATGTTTTTTTCAGGAATTGGTGGTAGTTTTCATCCAGTATCTTACTTATTTAAAGATTCTGAAGTATTTATCTTTTCAGCGTCTTTGTTAGCGTACATGATACCTTTTACACAGAAAATTGGATAACACTATTAGAAACATTCTTAGACTAAAAATGTTATTATAATGATTTTAAAAAAATATGAATCACTGTTGAATTAATCTGTTTTATAATATCTATCTAACTCTTGTGTGTTTATACCAAGATTGTCATCTCACCGCCCTCTGTTGTCAATGGAAAGGGGCAGCACACCTTTCTTAGATTGTGACAAATTGCCATCTAAGATTGCTAATTGTTTCCATTAGCAATGAGTGAAATAGATAATTATTGCAGGTTAAATTAAAAAAAGAAAATAATCAAATATCAGATGGAACAAATCCACCATTTCTAGTGTTTTGGTTTATTTTTTCATTTTTTCAGTAAGTAACAATAATATGATGGGAATAACCATTTCACATTTCAGTTGCTAATGCTCTTTACTAAACCTAAATTGCTATTCCCAAAAATAAGAAAAGCTATTAGTAAACATTTCTAAAAATCTTTGGTTTAGGTAACTTGCTTATCACCAGGGCGATACTGTCATGAAAAATCTACAACCATGGTACTCATCTTTCTCACACAGGAAATCAGCTACACACACAATTATTTTTCTTCCAGAAATCATTGTCCCATACAAAATACATTTTCCAAGGCCTACAATAAATTGGACTGCACAATACTGATGTATTTCTAGAATGGGGCCACTATCCTATTTCTATTGAATATGACTTTACCTTTTTACATTTGATTGCTCTTCACTACAAAAGTATGCACAAGACTGGCAAAGAGAGCATGAGAGGAGGACCTCAAATCTCATATCAGGGAGATTAATTCCCAGATGAGCAATTCTGAGTCCCTTAAGTTCTTACATCCTGGGGATAAAATAGTCTTAAAGTATCTGTGGCAGGTAGCAGAGGTGCTGCCTTTTGGCTTGCTGAAGGACCAATTCTTGAGAGACTTTAATTAATCTAACTCTACGTAATCTAAGATTTTTTTTTTTAAAAGATTAATGACTTCAGCAAATTTGGATATATTTCAAGGCAAGTCAAAAGCCCTAAGGGTAATACAAAAGACACCATTTTATCATGGTGATGGAGCAGGTCCCTGCTCTGAAACAGTGAGATTTTAGATGTCCTCAGTGAACTCAATGATGTACAATGTCATTCTGAGGAATTAATGAAGAATTTCATTAGAATAAAAATAAAGATTTCTCTTCAGTTATAGCTTACAAAGAACATTCACACCTGACAAGAGAGGTTTAATATTGTTAAAAGTGGTGGAAAAAAGATGACACTTTTAAAGGGAATTTTAAATAACATCTGAAAGCACAGAAAAGGCTGGAAGAACCTGGATGACTGAGCCTAATCCCTGGAAACTGCAGTCAGCTATCAAATGGATGTGTTGTTAAAAAAAAAATAATATGTTTTTTCCACACATAGCATAAGCCATAAAATGCTTCTTTTTGCCACCTGAGTAGTTAGCGTTGATCAGAACAGGTAGATAAAATAATTGTATTATTGGCTTCTTATGCTTGATTTAAACACTAATGGATCATTGAAAAGTGTTCGAAATAGTAACATCTTATTTACAAGTGTATTTCAGGCATGATTTTCATTGCATTTACAGTTCTCTCAGTCTGTGAAATTAAAATTAAAAAGGTTAGCTTGATTTTTACTTAGAATCACTATCTAGTGCTTTCCAAGTCTGTACTTGAAATGCACAGTGCTGCAAAATTTTGACTGCAAACATCCGAGGGAAAAAAATTGGTTTGTTTTGTGTTTATTGGGGTTTTTGTGTTTTCTTTTGGTTTGGATGGTTTCTTACTGGATAAACAATGAGTTAAAACAACAACAACAGGCTTATTTGCCTTAAATCTGCATTAGGTGGTCATCTTCTGAATAATCCAATACAGATGTAGCCACTGCTTGCATAAGAACAGGATTCAGAATCAACCCCCTAAAGTTTAATAACTTACTTGATAAAACTAATGTTCTAATCCATTACATCAAAATCAGTGGAGAAATTCACACTGGTTTCAGTTAAGGTAGAAACAAAACAGTGCGTTTTTCCCAAATTCACCAACAATGTCTTCTTAACTATAGTATCTCTCTCTCGTATTCTTCATACCACAAGGAGACAATGTCACTGAGAAAAAAAATAGCCTCTTTCCTGCCAAAGGCTGAAAAAA
>VZZY01016748.1:451-73719 GCA_013400335.1 Eurystomus gularis
GCCACTCACTCCAAGAAGGACATTGAGGGGCTGGAGTGTGTGTACTGAAGGGCAACAAAGCTGGGGAAGGGTCTAGAGCACAAGTCTGGTGAGGAGCAGCTGAAGGACCTGGGATTGTTGAGCCCAGAGAAAAGGAGGCTCAGGACAGACCTTCTCTCTCTGGACAACTCCCTGAAAGGAGTTTGAAGCGAGGTGGGGGTTGGTCTCTTCTCCCAAGGAACAAGCAACAGAACAAGAGGACATGGCCTCAAGTTGCAGCAGTGGACATCTAGGTTGGACATGAGGAGCAATTTCTTCATGGCAAGGGTTGTCAAGGGCTGTCCCAGGCTGCCCAGGGCAGTGGTGGAGTCTCCATCCCTGGAGGGGTTTCAAAGCCAAGGAGATGTGGTGCCAAGGGACATGGTTTAGTGGTGCCCTAGCAGTGCTGGGTTAACAGTTGGACTCGATGGTCTAAAAAGTCTTTTCCAACCTGAACTATTCTATGATTCTATTCTGTGACTCTTAATTTGTTTTTCACTCTCAGTCAGCACATCCTGAGAAACAAGTCAAGAGTGTTGGGTCCGCCGGTGCGCAAGTCGTGGTACTGTGTGCTGGTACAGCTAGGAAGGTGTGACTCCATGTCCTGGTTCGGCCAGGACACGGTTAATTTTGGTGCAGCCAGGCTGTTCTATACCATGCTGACGTCATGCCCTGGGGCCAGTTCCGGTGGGGGGTCAGTTCCGGGTTTGGCGGTCTGGCGTGCGGTGTGTTTTCGGCTCATCCCTTTGTCCCGGGTATTGCCTTTTTCTGTGTATTGCTTCTTTCTTGCTGTTGTAATTGCCTTTGCTGCTGCAATTGTTCCTTACATGTTTCAGTATTAAACCTTCCTTATCTCAACTCAAAAAGGCATTTTAAAACTCTTTTTTTTTTCCTTTCTCTGTCCGCGGCCCGCGGCAGGGGGGAGGGTGTGGGGAGCAGCGGCGCAGCCACGCGGCGACTACTGCGGAGCCCCGCCGGGCTTTACTAACCCACCACAGTCCATCATCTTTTTACAACCTCAGCCTGAGGTTGGTTTTTCACCACTGCCACAAATATTCCAGTCTTTGACTTGCCGTCATTTGTTTTCCTTCCCCACTTTAAGGAAGTCGTTCTTTCCAGTATGAGAAGCATTAGACTGACCCAACTAATTTGTTTGCTGAAGTAGCACTTTGAAGTGAACCTTTGAAGTTTCTTATATATCTGGGGACTTGATTAGACCACTTCCACCCAGCAGTTTCTTAGCAGGGATTTTATTTGGGAGAAGCTCACTAGCTGTTTCAGCTCCAACCACTATAAGCAGCCCTTCCTTCAATTTTAAAGCTATTACCTGCTGAGACAGTGAAGGAATTGAGGGACTGGAATCATAGCGGTGCCTGATAAAATCACCTTCAAGCTACAGCAGAATTGATTCAAATATAGGAGGAGGGACTTTACATAGAGATGTAAAGTCCATTCTGTCTGTCTTCCAGAGATCTGTGCTTAAGTTGCTGTGTTCAAATTGAGTTGGTGAATAATTGAAGGAAGGAAGGAAGGAAGGAAGGGATGAAGGAGGGAAGGGAGGAAGACCTTTAATTTCTCCCATTTTTTATCCTAACTCGCATGGTTTTCAGCGTTCACTTTTAATCCTTGCCTTGTGCTTGAGCACGCAGACGTTATGGGGTCATCTGTGGTATCAACAGAATCATGCTGGTCAGCTTGTCGAAGCCTGTCTCTAGTGTTAAGTCTCAAACTGGAAAGGTAATCCCCTCTGGAGTCTTGACCTACTCTCAAAATTACTTTCTCCTCCTCTTTTGAGCCTTTGGGTTCTATTCCAGTGTTTTTTTCCTCTTTGTCAAGACAGCTTGTTTAATTGCTGTGACTGCTAGGCAGAAGTCATACTCTCCTGTCTTCCAGACCTCTTTTTCTTCACTTCCTTAATAATAAAGTAGTTTTGGAACAGGGCCAAGCCTGTAGCCCAGAGTATCTTCTAGCTTTCATATCAAACAAGGAAGAGCCCAGCCAGATTTCTGTCTTCATCCCTCTTCCGAAAGACAAAGACATTAATGCTGTCTAGACATTGGTGTTGGAATTATTTTATTTGCTTTTTTCCCATGTGCTAATTCAAAGCTGAGGGTTCTCTCTTTCTCTTTTTCATCCCATATCATAGTCCCCAAAGCCTCCCAACCTACTGTTGCTCAATGGATGAAAGCCCGCATGCAGGTGGGACAGAAGCATACAAGATCTCACACAACAGCTGCCAGCTGCTCTTAACCTTTTATACTTCTTTTGTATCAGAATCATAGAATCGGTTGGGTTGGAAGAGACCTTAAAGATCATCTAGTTCCAACCCCTCTGCCATGGGCAGGGACACCTCCCACTAGACTAGGTTGCTCAAAGCTCCGTCCATCATGGTCTTGAACACATCCAGTGTTGGGGCATCTATAACTGCCCAGGGCAACCTGTTCCAGTGCCTCACCACCCTCAGAGTGAAGAACTTCTTCCTAATTTCTAAGTTTAAAGCCATTACCCCTCGTCCTATCACTACAAGCCCTTGTAAAAAGTCCCTCCCCAGCTTTCTTGTAGGCCCCCTTCAGATATTGGAAGGCCTCAGTAAGGTCTCCCTGGAGCCTTCTCCAGGCTGAACAACCCGAACTCTCTCAGCCTGGCCTCATAGGAGAGATGTTCCAGACCTCAGATCATCTTTGTGGCCCTCCTTATGGCTTACATAATGCAACAGCCTTTCCTTAGGTCCATGTTGTAGAGCTTTTTAGTGGAGCAGTGGTTCCTTACAAGCTACAGATTCTGAGTAGAAAAAGCTAAAGCTGGTTTCTTGGTCCTTTGAAGTGTTCCTTCTGCTGATGGCAGGCTTTGACCTTTTTTTTCCCCTTTGGAAGTGTTCTGCTGAGAAGTTCAGCTAATGAGCGATCATTAGGGTCCTATTTACCCTTGGATGTGGTGTAGTTGGAGGAGGTCAGGTACAAAAACGTTGGGAAAATTGAAGACAAATTGGTTTCCTTGGCACCTCAGTGTGTGCCTCCTGCCTGTCTGTCAGTCTTTCTGGCTGTTACAGACGGGAACAAGGAGAAACGTGTTTTGCGTCTTGTATACAGCCGAGTGCGTAATTTCTAGTTGAAAGGCAGCTTGATGTCAAGATTGCAAGTTCAAAAACCAAAACAGGGCTGTCCATCATTTTATTCTAGATACCTGTGGGTCTTTATCAGCAATATTTCAGCCTAAGTTTCTCTCTCACTGAAAAAAAAGTTCATTTCAGAAAGGGGCCTGTGGTCTAAGGGGTAGGGCAAATTTGGGGGAATTAATTTCTTACCACTTTAGCCACCTAAAAGTGAAACACGTAGTTTCTTGTCTAGGCTCCTCTCGTAGTTCATGGGGACATGGTGGGTGAGAAGCCAGAGATGAGGTGGCACAGTGCGCTCGCAGCCCAGAAGCCAATGTCCTCCTGGGCTGCATCCCCAGCAGTGTGGGCAGCAGGGCGAGGGAGGGGATCCTGCCCCTCTGCTCTGGGGAGACCCCCCTGCAGTGCTGGGGCAGCTCTGGAGTCCTCAGCACAGCAGAGACATGGACCTGGTGGAGTGGGGCCAGAGGAGGCCCCAGCAATGATGGGAGGTCTGGAAGCCCTCTGCTGTGAGGCCAGGCTGAGAGAGTTGGGCTTGTTCAGCCTGGAGAAGAGAAGGCTCTGGGGAGACCTTCTTTGTGGCCTTTCAGGACTTGAAGGGGCCGATCAGAAAGCTGGGGAGGGACTTTTGAGCAGGCCCTGTTGTGTCAGGCCAAGGGGTGATGGTTTGAAGCTCAAAGAGGGAGATTTAGACTAGAGCAAAGGAAGAAATGTTTGACACTGAGGGTGGTGAGAACCTGGCCCAGGCTGCCCAGAGAGGCTGTGGAGTCCCCTTCTCTGGAGAGATTCCAAATGCACCTGCATGCGATCCTGGGCACCTTGCTCTGGGTGACCGTGGTGGAGCAGGGGGGTTGGACAAGATGATCTCCAGAAGTCCCTTCCAACCCACACCATGCTGGGATTCTGTGATTTTGGAAATGATTATGGCATCACTCTTCATTTACAAAGATGCTGTTTCCTTTTCTGTGGACAAGCCAAGTTTGAATGGTATTTCTTCATCAAAAATGCCTGGAAAACAAGTGGAAGATATGCTGTTGATCACAAGTGGACAAGAAAATGTTTTGTTGCTTGACTGTGAGGGTTGTTTCACAGGTACTGCTTGGGGATTATTTTTGTCAGTTCATTAAAGGTTTTGATGGGGATTTATAAGCTGATTGCTTTGGTTACTCTGGTGGACTTGGTTTTGGGTTACTAAATATTTTACACTCAATGTTCAAATACCGTGGGATTTCAGAATCAATAGCAATTCTCTTGTTGATTTAGAAAGGATTATAGGCAGAAAACTTATAGACTACAGAAAGTAACTGAGTGCACCGGGACAGGTTAGAGGTTGACCTGCTGGAAAGCAGCGCTGTGGAGAAGGACCTGGGAGTCCTGGCAGACAGTAAATTCACCATGAGCCAGCAATGGGTCCTTGTGGCCAGGAAGGCCAATGGTCTCCTGGGTTGCATGAAGAAGAGTGTGGCCAGCAGGTCGAGAGAGGTTCTCCTCCCCTTCTACTCTGCCCTGGTAAGGCCACAGCTGGAGTACTGTGTCGAGTTCGGGGCTACCCAGTTCAAGAGGGACAGGGAAATACTGGAAAAAGTCCAGTGGAAGCTATGAGGGTGATTAAGGGACTGGAGCGTCTCTGTGCTGAGGAAAGGCTGAGAGCCTTGGGGCAGTTAGCCTGGAGAAGAGAAGCCTGACAGGGGATCTTCTCAATGCTTCCAATATCAAAAGGGTGGGTGTCAAGAGGATGGGACCAGTCTCTTTTCAATGGTGCTTAGTGATAGAAGAAGGGGCAACGGGCACAAACTGGAACCCAGGAAGTTCCACCTCAACATGAGGAGAAACTTCTTTACTCTACGAGTGACAGAGCCTGGCCCAGACTGCCCAGAGAGGTTGTGGAGTCTCCTTCTCTGGAGACTTTCAAAACCCGTCTGGACATGTTTCTGTCTTACCTGCCCTAGGTGAACCTGCTTTGGCAGGGGGCTTGGACTTGATGATCTCCAGAGATCCCTTCCAACCCCTACTATTCTGTGATTCTGGGATAATGAAGCTGTTATCAGAACACCACTGCACCTTATTTACCATCACTCGCTTCCCTTGATGCCTCCCCTCCATTTAGTGGCCTCTCCACCCAGACTGATACTGCTGCCATGTCCCTGGAGCATCCTCGTCTCCCTTCCCCCAGCTGCCGGCGCAGAGGAATGTCGAGTCCTTCTCCTTAGTGAGCCTGCCCGTTGCCTCCCAGAGCATCTCACTATAATTCAGTTATGAATCATTGCTTTATTTGTCACGTCAAGCTCCAGCAGGACGGTTTAAAGTGCTTTTAGTCGGCGGTCGTTGGAGGCACTCTGCCAAAGCGTTGCGATGTTGTCGGAGCCGGCGGTGGCTGCAGCTGATGCGACGCTCAAACGCGTCCTGACTGCAGATCCGTGCCATGGTGGCATGAAGGCTGCTCATTTTGACATGTGGCAGGCAAGAAGAGCTCCTTTACAAGCCGATCAGTTTGTTGGCTTTATCCCTGGGGATTCCAGAGTGGGTGTAGGTATTCCAAACTCTTCATGTATATATTTTACTCTGATGTTTTTTGAAAAAAAAAACCATTTTTTTTCCCCCAAGTGTTATTTTACACTGAAAGCGTATCAGCAGAATATAGCTCTCTGTAGTGCCATCAGAATATTTTCTACACAGGAGGAAATGGGTGTGAAATTCATCTCCTCAAACAGAAATAACTTGCTTTAAAGGGAAAAAAAAAAATTCCTTTTTCTACTTTGCTGGTAAAAAAAAAAAAAAAAAAAAAAAAAGATTTTCTTTGTATGAAGGTTTTTTGTCTGCAGGATCTCGGCTGAATGCCGTGTAGGAATCAGCCGGTGCTCATGTTGATTTGAAAAAGAAAATTAGAATTGCTTGAGCACAGGAGGTTATCAGTCAAATATTGTTCAGAGAAAGCACTCTGACGAGCTGCCTTGAGTCCCTCACCGAGGGGTGTCGATGGGCAAGCGTACGAGTAGTGTGGGCAAGGGGAAAATCAGTACTTTTCTCTCGATCGTTTCGCTCAATCCATTTCTAGCAGAAATACCTGTGCTAGTAAAATGAAAAGGGAAAAAATGATGTTGCTCTTGTTCTCATCCCCCAGCTCTGGACCTTGCCAGCGAGGCAAGGAGAGCGTTGCAGGATGCCTTGCGGCTCTGCCTTTGACTGCATGTATTTTTTAAAGTGTTCATCCTCCTTCCTGCTGCTTTGATTCTGCTTCTTCCTTTGGAAGCCACACACATAGCTGAACCTTCAGTTCTCATTAGCATTGTCATCTTGGGTGTCCATCTTTCCTTATTTTCTGAAATCCCACCTGCAAAATAAATGTGGTTTTAAAATAGAAAAGCCACATGCCAGGTTTGTGATCTGTTTTTTGTATCACTCTGCTGTGGCTCGCAAATGAGTGTTGGCCTCAGAATGTACACAAACGGGTTTTGCTGGCTCTTACATGGTTTTGCAGGATGATAAATTTTAAGTGGATGGAATTAGAATCATAGAATCCTTTTGTTTGGAAATGACCTTTCAGATCGCCAAGTCCAGACGTTAACCCAGCACTGCCAGGTCACCACTAAACCATGTCCCTCAGCACCACACCTCCACAGCTTTGAAACCCCTCCAGGGATGGGGAGTCCACCACTGCCCTGGGCAGCTGGTTCCAGGCCTTGACGACCCTTACCATGAAGAAATTGCTCCTTATGTCCAACCTAAACCTCCCCTGGCACAACTTCAGGGTGTTTCCTCTTGTCCTGTTGCTTGTTCCTTGGGAGAAGAGCCCGACCCCACCTGGTTCCAACCTTCTTTCAGGGAGTTGTCCAGAGCCAGAAGGTCTGTCCTGAGCCTCCTTTTCTCCAGGCTCAACAACCTCAGGTCCCTCAGCTGCTCCTTACAACATTTGTTCTCTGGATCCCTTAAATTGTAAAGATGATGCATCTGAGAGAGGGTGTCTCATATTTGGAAGAACTGGTTGTGTTTTCCTGGAGCTGAGGTACAGGCAATTTTGTGAGGACCAGATTGTTCATATTAGCTTTGTTCTACTAATGCAACCTGATCAAACGAACAAACTGAAGCACCTCCCAGTCAATATTTATCCTTGGGACTACTCAGTATGAGAAGATAGGCCTGTAGTGATAGGACGAGGGCTAATGGGTTCAAACTGGAAGAGTGGAGATTTAGATTGGAAATTAGGAGCAAATTCTTCCCTCTGAGGGTGGTGAGACACTGGGACAGGTTGCCCAGGGGGGTTGTGGATGCTCCATCCCTGGAGGTGTTCAGGGGCAGATTGGATGGGGCCTTGAGCAACCTGGTCTAGTGAGAGGTGTCCCTGCCATGGCAGGGGAGTTGGAATTAGATTATTTTTGAGGTCCCTTCCAATCCAAACCATTCTATGATTCCAATCCAACACGGTTGGATTTCTCTATGTGGCTGTTTTTTCCTCTCTCCCAAAGTTGAGTGTGGTGGGAACTCAGGGGTTGTCATCTCATGCTGAAGAATAACGCATGGCTGTGAAAACCTTCAGACATAATATCTGCTGGAAAGAGGACTTAAAAGGGAATAAATGTGTCCTTTCTGGGTTAGGGTTCCACCCAGACTACCTGGGCAGGAACATCTGAAGGGGACAAACCTGCTTTTGAAGGTTCCCTTCCTGTCCTCCCTTCCTCCCCAAGCTCTTCAGGGCAATGATGGTTTCATACAGTGTCAGATTCAATGCAGAAGTGCTGTTAATTTCTGAACATAAATGAAGTACAGCATTTAATGCATTTTTTTTAATCAGTCCTTCATCAGGCTGTTTGATTTTTATTACGTGGACACCAAATTTGCAGCATTCACTGAAAGAGTCAAGAAGCCTCATTGCAAATGACTTTGGAATAACCTGCTTCTAGGAGACCATTTTAATACGTTTTATTTGATGTTTATAAGTCCTGATACTTCAAATTTTTCACCTTGAAAATGTACCTGTGTGTATGTGAATTCATTTTAAACTTTAATCTCTTCTTCAATCACACTAAGCTGGTGCTCACAGTGTTCAGTAGCGAGTTTTGCAAACGTGGAGAAAATTGCAGTTGAATTTTGCTTTGTTCTCCTATTCTTTATTCTTGTTGAATGTGTTGGGGTAAATAGTGACATTGAATCTCATTTCTCACGCTGTATTTTTTTAAGATCCTGCTTTCACGCAGGTAATTTTGGCAATTTTCTCTTGAATTTAAACTGCTGCAAACCTTTATTTCTTTACATGGGTAACTTCTTCCTCGCATTCTGGACGTTGGAGTCCTGGTGGACAATAGGTTAACCATGAACCAGCAATGGGCCTTCATGGCCAAGAAGGCCAGTGGTCTCCTGGAGTTCATGAAGAAGAGTGTGTGAACCTCCTTGAGGGAGTTTCTCTTCCACTTCTATTCTGCCCTGGTAAGGCTACATCTGGAATATTGTGTCCAGTTCTGGGCTCCCCAGGTCAAGAGAGACAAGGAACTACTGGAGAGAGTCCGGTAGAGGCTGCAAAGATGCTGAGGGGACTGGAACATCTCTGTGACAAGGAAAGGCTGGGAGCCCTGGGGCTGTTGAGCTGGAGAAGAGAAGACTCAGAGGGGATCTGGTCAACGCTGACCAAGAGCTAAAGGGCGGGTGTCAGGAGGATGGGGCCAGACTCTTGTCAGTGATGCCCAGAGACTGGACAAGGGCCAATGGCCACAAACTGGAACTCAGGAAGTTCTGTCTCACCATCAGAAAACACTTCTTTGCTGGCCCAGGCTGCCCAGAGAGGTTATGGAGTCTCCTTCTCTGGAGAGATTCCAGACCTGCCTGGACACAATCCTGGGCACCCTGCTGTAAGTGACCCTGCTGGAGCAGGGGGGTTGGATGAGATGATCTCCAGAGGTCCCTTCCATGCTAGGATTCTGTGATCCAATTCATCTCATCAGCCTCATCAGTGGAAAAGGAGAAGAGGCAGGGGAGAAGGGAAGGGGGAAAATGTGGGCGCACTGGGGGTCAGTATGTTGCGCAGCTTCTCTGGTTGGTAACAATTGGCTTCTTTGTCCTCCGTATTCTTCGTCCAGTTCTTCTTGTCATCATTGCTTAATATCTCCATATTTTCATAAACCTTTTGTGAAATGATGAAAAAACAAATAATGTAATTGAGCCCTTTATATTTGTTGTCAGCTGCCAGTGCAGCCCAGTGTTATGTAGGAGGATTATCACCCGTGTGCTTGAGAGGCTGCCGAACAGTTGACCTTGAAAGCACCTTGCTCTCAGAGGTGCAATAGGGTGAAAGGGCAATGAGATGCAATGTCATTCATCTTTCAAGGGAATTCTCCCTGCCGTGCACATCACTGTCCTGCTCTGATTGCTTCAAAATGTCCACCTTTCACGAGCACATTGGACATTCAGTCATCTGGCTGAGCAGCAGTGTTGTGTGTACACCAACATGCTCAGTTTGCAGAGATTTTGGAAGATGCTGCTACCCAGGTTGCTCCTGCATAGCTGAAGTACTCGTTACACGAGTGGGATATATTATTTTGTTCAGGATGCACACATACTCCACATACTGTGCATAGGCCACATGTTGTGGCCAGCAGGACTAGGGCAGGGATTGTCCCCCTGGACTCAGCACTAGGGGTGCCACCGCTCAAATCCTGGGTTCAGTTTTGGGACCCTCACTCCAAGAAGGACCTTGAGGGGCTGGAGCATGTCCAGTGAAGGGCAACGAAGTTGGGGAAGGGTCTAGAGCACAAGTGTTGTGAGGAGCAGCTGAGGGACCTGGGGTTCTTGAGCCCAGAGAAAAGGAGGCTGAGGGGAGACCTTCTTGCTCTTGACAACTCCCTGAAAGGAGGTTAGAGCCAGGTGGGGTTGGTCTCTTCTCCCAAGGAACAAGCAACAGAACAAGAGGACATGGCCTCAAGTTGCACCAGTGGACATCTAGGTTGGACATGAGGAACAATTTCTTCATGGAAAGGGCTGTCAAGGGCTGCCCCAAGCTGCCGAGGGCAGTGGTGGAGGATTCACCCTTGGTCATATTTAGAAGCAGTGGAGATGTGGTGCTGAGGGACATGGTTTAGTGTTGACCTGGCAGTGCTGGGTTAACAGTTGGACTCAATGGTCTTGAAGGTCTTTTCCAACCTAAACAATTCTGTGATTCTATGCTACCTTTTATCCCTCAGCAGATGATCTCACTGGCTGCTCTGTCAGGGCTCTCTGAACCTCCCAACTTAATTACAACTTTTATGAATAATTTCATCTCTGCAGTCACTACCTTATCTCTTTCACTCTCTTCTCCAGTTTCAGTGCCATACACAAAATACTGCTGGTCCCTCCTTGTAAAGGATCATGGAGCACCTTACTCTTACCCTTAGAGAAGCCTGAAAATCCAATGTCTAAAATTAGACTGTTTCCTATAGGTTAGCTGCTCTCAAATCCCTGACACTCCATTCTTCTCTTACCCTATAACTTTATGTTTTTAATAGTTTCTGACTAGTGCTTTTATTAATAGCTCTTTGAGGTCATCCCCACCCCATTATGGACTCTTTAGTCATTACTGTATAGCCACAATCGAAGGATTTTGTCTGAATTATTTTTTTTCCCTTGCTGTGTCGGTTTATCTGTGTGTCGTCGGGTGATGCATCATCGCTGCCAGTTTGCTTCATGAGAAATAAGACATTGGGTAATTCCACAATAATCCTTAATACACTTTTTAAAGATAAGTGCAAATCTTCTGCTGTTATGTAATGAGCGATTTTAATATAGTTGATTTTTGTAAACATCATGGGCAAGTCATTCGAAGTTCTCCCTGAATTAAGTGAACGATCTTTGGTTTTATTGACTTCAGTATATATTTGCTTTTCATTCCCTCGTGTATTTCTCTAGGAGCTCGGTGGAGATGCCCAATCTTTATATACTTGAGAAATCCCAGAATCCCTGCATGGTGGGGACCTCTGGAAATCATCTCGTGCAACCCCCCTGGTCCAGCGGGGTCACCCAGAGCTGGTTGCCCAGGATCGCATCCAGGCAGGTTTGGGTTCTCTCCTGAGAAGGAGACTCCACAACCTCTCTGGGCAGCCTGTTCCTTGTAATTGATATAGGCACTCTTTAGGTTGCTTGTGGTATTTCATCTGTTTATGCTCCTCTTGGTTTGGATTTGGACTCGTTTGCTTCCCATAATCTTGTTCTCTGATGAGCCTTCTCCTCCCTGCTGTCCTCTTCTCCTCTCATTGGAGGTTCGGTTATGTCTCCTTAGGTAGACCATAGGCAGAGTCTGTTGTCTTTAATTTTCTCACCTTTTCACTTAAGGCTCTTCCATATTATTATTTTAAAATCCTCTTGTAAACAAGTGCATCAAATTTCCACATCACTGCGCTCATGTGTAGTTGAAAACATTGACTTCCATGACATTGTGACTGTCGGTACTTAGTGACCGCAATTGTTGATATATTCTAATCCAGTCTTGTTACTTAGAATCATAGAATCACTGAATTGTTTTGGTTATAAAACACCTTTAAGATTGTCGAGTCCAACCATTAACCCAGCACTGCCAAGTCCACCACGAAACCATGTCCCTCAGTGCCACATCTCCAAGGCTTTTAAACCCCTCCAGGGATGGGGACTCCACCACTGCCCTGGGCAGCCTGGGACAGCCCTTGACAACCCTTTCCATGAAGATGTTTTTCCTGATGTCCAACCTGAACCTCCCCTGGCACAACTTGAGGCCATTTCCTCTTGTCCTATCAATATTGGTTTGGACATTACATGAAAGTAGCCTCAATTCTTAAATGCAATAGAAATGGCGATGTCAAGAAAAAATGCTTAAATAACAGAGAAGCTGCTTTTCTGAACTCCACTGTGACAGTTGACTCCATTTATGCCCTCCTGTGTCAACCAGTTGGATATTGCCAGACCTTGAGCAGTTCCTTTTCCAATAATCCATTTGTGGCATTGAAGAAAAAAGACTTTTCTTACGTGCCACAGGATCTACTTAATGTAGAGACACCAGAAAAAAGACAAACTCTCTAATGATGTGAAACCAGTGTGATGGAGAGCTGATCGTGGGATCTCTTGTGTTGTCTGTCATGAAGTCCACATGCTGCTTAGTCTTTCTTTGATGTCACCTCCATAAGATAATGAAAATACAGCCTTTGGAAGTGTGTGGTTGGCATTATTTTGCAATCTGCTTGGTCCAGGTAGGTATAGAGCAGTGACCAGGTCTGTGGAAAGATGAAAAGGAGAGAGCAAAGGCAGAGCCAAGGTGCTTAGAAGCAAAAGAGTGCAGGAAATTATCTGTATGTGGAAGGTGACCCTTCCCAGCTGTGATGGTCACCTCTGATCCACCAGATCCCATAGGCAGGACTCAGCAGATGGAAACTCAGCCACGTCTCAGGAGAGACATGGAAAGGGAAAAAAAAAAAAAAAAGTATGCTTAAAAATATAAATTAAAGTGTAGTTTTAAAATGGAGTCATTTCATAGTGCTTCACACCCAAAAAGCCCATGTGCACAAGCATGGAATTGTGGAGATCAGACATTGACTTGTGAGATGCTTCTGAAAAAAAGGTAATTGAGCAGATATTTAAGACGTAACAAGACAAGTTATGTCATAAAAATGGAGCCGTGTCACTCCAAGCAGAAAGTCCTTAGAAACAGCTTCAACGACAATTTTTCCCTGTCCCCGGTAATTGGCGGCAAAGATCTGAAGTGCTTTTTATGAGCAGAATTTACGGCTGGCTGACAGCACGCTCAGTCCTCTGAGCCCCCATGGTAACAACAGCTCTTGCCCTTGAAAAATATATAAGAAATCCAGAAAAAAAACCAGGGTACAGTATTCACGAGTCAGGAAGAGCACATGTGGCTTTAATGGTAGTTTGTTTGATTCTGGGATGTGGGAGAAGTGATTTCAGATGCATTTCAAGGAGAGCCAGAACATTTGGGTTTTTTTTCCTTTTCCTACTCATCCGGAAACACTTAGAAATGAGCAATTCCACCTATTTGTCTTGTTGATGGCTGTTTTCTGCTAGTATAAGGAAATAGTTTCCACTTAGATTAGACCATTATCTCATACGAATGTGGAGCAGATTTCCATCCGCTGCTCTTGGCTAGAGAGGGAAAAGTGAAAGAAATCTGGAGGAAGTTGGGGAAAGAAAGGGAAAAATTCAAGTAACTTAAACCACTGGACTGACTTAGCCTGAAAATTCCTCATTTTGGGGGCAACACTGATGCGAATAACTAGGGGTTGGGCTAGATGACCTTTGAAGGTCCCTTCCAACCCAGTGCATTCTATAATTCTATGAAAACTCTGTGCCAGGTCTCACTGATGGTGATGGATGAGCACCTCTAAGCTCAGCAAGTCCAACCATCAACCCAACACTACCATGACCTGTAGACTATGTCCCATGTAAAGATCTTTTCCAACCTTAATGATTCTGTGGTTATAGAGCATCCTGTCCAAATGCTGAGCTGAAGATTGTTGGAATGCCTTCTGTAACTCAAGCAGTTTAATTCAAATTAATTTTTAATTTTTTAATTATTATGAAGACAAGTATGTTGGGAAAAAAGGTCTTTCTATCAGACTGGTTGTACAAAGAGATTATTCTGATACAGAGTATCAGCTACGCCAGACCCAGAAATATATCTCTCCTTGCTGTTACTGAACTTGGGAAAGATGCTGTAATTTGGGTGGTCTGCAGCTGTTTGTAAATTCCTCTGTCTTTTTTTGTTTGCTTTTTTTTTTCAAAGTGGTAGAAAATTGCAAAATACATGGGCGAAACAGTGTTTTCCCTGAAGTATCATGTTTTCATAAGCCCCACTAAGTGATGGTCCGTTGGCAGTGTTAAGTTGAATCTAATGACTCAAAGCTACCAATGCATGTCAAGGATCAGTTTTTTAAAATGACGTTACCTGGGTGTTTAGCTTTAAATAGCACATGTATATATATATATATGTATTAAAAATATATATATATAAATTATTACCGTGCCTTTGGGGGTCCCTTTTTCCCCCAGAACTGTTAAATCCCTCTCCTAGAATAACTCTCAGCCTGGGTTTCAGATAACCTTCGAAAAAGGGAACTGTCAGATCAGATTTTCTTTTCAACTGGATCCTGTTAATAACTAGAAACTCCTCAGAATTTCTTGGTGCTGAGCTTCAAGACATGCTTCTGGTGTAGGACCCAGCCTTGGACAGCTGGAAGAGTGAAAAAGGCTTAAGTAAATATGTTCTTGAAATTACATTTTCAAATTGGTTTAGGCGGTTTTCTTCTTTAAATCATTTTGCAGTTAAAACCTAATTATGGACAGTTAAATTCAGATTAAAGAATCCAATTTTCTTCTCATTCTACATTAAACAATTTGCCGGAAATTCCCTGGTGGCCGTGGGTTAGGTAGGAGGCGTTCTCTGAGGTGGCATCACTCAACTGCAGACTTCGTTTACATGTGTCCAGAGGAGGGCTACAAAGATGATCAGAGGGCTGGAACACCTTTCCTATGAAGACAGTCTGAGAGAGTTCAACTTGTTCAGCCTGGAGAAGAGAAGGGTCTAGACAGATCTTATTGTGGGTCCCAGTATTTGAAGGGGGCCTACAAGAAGGCTGGGGAGAGACTTTTACAAAGGCCTGTAGTGATAGGACGAGGGCTAATGGGTTCAAACTGGAAGAGGGAAGATTTAGATTGGAAATTAGGAGGAAATTCTTCACTCTGAGGGTGGTGAAACATTGGCACAGATTCCCCAGGGGGGGTTGTGGATGCTTCATCTCTGGAGGTGTTCAAGGGCAGGTTGGATGGAGCAACCTGGTCTAGTGAGAGGTGTCCCTGCCATGGCAGGGGGTTTGGAACTAGATGAGCTTTGAGGTCCCTTCCAAGTCAAACTGTTCTGTGATTCTATGATTAAACCAAAATGTGAAAGTAGGACTTTTTGAAGAATGTGTGTTTGCCAGACTCTCATCTGAATTGTAAATGGCAGCTTTGGGTTTGAAATCAGTTATGGGCTTACAGCCTTGTCCTACAGACGAGTAAATGGAACATGGGTGTCTCTTTTTCTGGTAGTTTGTATGAAACGGGCAACTACTGAACATAAAAACACCAGCTTAAAATTCCTGCATGTGTTTTGTGTTGCTGGAAGTTCAGATTGTACTTGTTGATCTAAAATTGGACATTGAAATCATATGTTGGCAGTGGTTGAAAAGCGCAGTGTTTACTTGTCATCAGAACTGGTTTCATTCTGGAAAACATCGACTATTTATTTTGCCCCAGCCACTGTCAAATACTTCTGACGTAGGGAGGCTCTTCAGCCCAGGTGGGAGCTGGTGCAGTGGGGGTTCCACTTTGTAGCCGTCCCAAACTGACATCTCAGTGAAGCACGAAGAAATGTTATCCTGCTCAAGATGATGTCTTGGATGTAATGTAGAAATTTTAGGTAATAGAGATCAGGCAGAGTGAAGTCCAACAAAGCCTTGACAGCCCCAAGTCTGTTCTTAAATTATAGCTGATTTCCGAAATTGGGAACTTGAGAATGCTGCTGTTGGGCTGAATTTGTCTTCAGATTGTGTTAACTTCATTTACTAATTGTTTTGTTCTCTTTTTTCTACTCCGAACCAAGATCACTGTGAAGAGAGAGAGAATTAATTGTACAACTACTGTATTAATATTGTACATGAGAGTCTCTGTCCTCAGAGATAGAATCATATCATAGAGTCATAAAATGGTTTGGGTTGGAATGGACAGTTAAAGGTCATCTAGTTCCAAGCACTGAGCAGGGACATCTTCAACTAGAGCAGATTGCTCATACCCTGTCCAACGTGACCTGGAATGTTTCCACGGTTGACAGGCTGAAAGAGTAGGGGTTGCTCAGCCTGGAGAAGAGAAGGCTCCGGGGAGACTTTATTGTGGCCAATATCTGAAGGTGACCTACAAGAAAGCTGGGGAGGGACTTGTAGTGATAGGATGAGGGGTAATGGCTTCAAACTGGAAGAGGGGAGATTTTGATTAGAAACTAGAAGGAAGTTCTTTACTCTGAGGGTGGTGAGACACTGGCTTCCCTGGTTTCCCAGGGAAGTTGCGGGTGCTCCATCCCTGGATGTGTTCAAGACCAGGCTCAATGGGGCTTTGAGCAACTTGGTCTAGTGGGAAGTGTCCCTGCCATGGCAGGGGGGTTGGAACTAGATGATCTTTGAGGTCCCTTCAACCCAAACCATTCTATGATTTTAGAAGAGAAGTCTTGCTCCATATGTGGAAAAGCTTTGGGATTTTGAATAAAAAAGGAAAAAAAATGGACACGCGCAGCATATAAATGGTTACACCTTTTCTGCAATGATTAAATATCTTTCAGATGTCCCTTCCAACCCAAACCAGTCAATGACTCTGTGATTCTATTAATGAGGAATCATTGACTCTGCTGTTAATGATAAAATACGAGGGTAGTAGAATGGGCGTAATCAATTTGGCAATCTCAGAGCTTGCTGCCCAAATAGTTTCTTCTCTTTATTACAGGCCACTTGAAAGCCGTTAATCTGGAGTCATTTAGTTGTGATATGACCTGGCTAGTCTCAAAATGACACTTTCAAAGAAGTTGCCAAATAAAGCCATCTGTTTTCTTATACTTTAATTGCTCATTCAGCCCAAGCTGCTCAGCGGATCTACGGAAACCAGTTAGCGAGGAGGGCCAAGTGTTGATGGGCTGCTCTGAAGCTATCTTGGTATGAATTCAGACTCCTTGTTGGGAGCAAAAACCCCAAGCCTTAGAGTCCTTTTCTTTAGGGTTTATTTTTATACTTCCCTATTTATCTGGTTGTGCTTCTCTTCATATCACCTATTCTGCTCTCCAGATGAGACTGGTGGGTTTTATCATCACTCCTGCTTGGTAAGAAGTGACCTTTAAATTGCTTTTTCTGCAGCCTTCTCTGAAATGATTTTGTGAAGCCTCAGTTCTTAAGGCTTTTAAATTCTTCCTCAGGATGCACTTCTGTGACAGAGGCTGGAAGAAAGGTGCTTCTCAAAGGGCAAAACCTCCATGCTAGTCTGTGTTTTATAATCTTACTGACATTTTGGTTGCTGCTTCCTTCAGTGTCCCTCTTTAGATGGTGGGTTGCAAGGGGAGGACTGCCAGAGACAGAAGCCCCTTGCACTCAGGCATTCACAGAATCCCAGCGTGGTGGAGATTGGGAAGGACCTCTGGAGATCGTCTCATTCAACCCCCAGGCTCCAGCAGGGTCACCCAGAGCAGGGTGCCCGGGATCGTGTCCAGACGCATTTGGAATCTCTCCAGAGAAGGAGATTCCACAACCTCCCTGGGCAGCCTGGGCCAGGCTCTGGCACCCTCACAGGAAATAATTTTCTCCTTCTGTTCCAGTGGAACCTCTTGAGTTCCAGTTTGTGCCCGTTGCCCCTTGTCCTATCACTGGGCACCACTGACAAGAGTCTGGTCCCATCCTCTTGCTCCCTGCCCTTTAGCTATTGATCAGCATTGATCAGATCCCCTCTGAGTCTTCTCTTCTCCAGCTCAACAGTCCCAGGGCTCTCGGCCTTTTCTTGGCACAGAGATGCTCCAGTCGCCTCAGCATCTTTGCAGCCTCCACTGGACTCTCTCCAGTAGTTCCTTGTCTCTCTTGACCTGGGATGCCCCGAACTGGACCCAGTACTCCGGGGATGGCCTCCCTACAGCAGAGTAGAGGGGCAGGAGAACCTCACTTGACCTGCTGGCAGCACTCTTCTTCATGCACCCCAGGAGACCATTGAACTTCTTGGTGACAAGGACCCATTGCTGGCTCCTGGTGGACTTGTTGTCCCCCAGGTCCTTCTCCGTGGAGATGCTTTTCAGGAGATCAACCCCTCATCTGTACTGGTGCAGGGGGTTATTCATCCAAAGCAGGTATTTTTTCCCACACATAGGACTACACCATCCCCAAGACAACATGAGCTTGCACCACCCATGCTCAGAGCTGACCAAAAATGTGCCAATGCCTTTATTGCAGTCCTGGGAGCAAACACCATGATGGGAGCAGACACTGCACCAGTGACATTCGTGTGGCTTTGAGTGGTTTGAGCCTAAGCAGAGCAGCTTTGCATCTGTCCACAACTGGGACAGGCTCTGTCCGAGCGGTGATGCCTCCTTCTTCCTTGCAGCAGCTTTCTGTGGAGTCCTTCTCCATCTGTAAACTATTTGGGCTCTCACAGGCTCTGCTGTTACTGAAACAAGGAGAGGGGAATAAAGCTCTTTGCATTTCATGTGTGTCGAAGGTGGGGCGGGAAGGAGATGGTGCCCCAGCCGCTCCAGGGACAACTCACCCTCCCAGTTGCACCAATATCACCTCTTAGACCAGTCTGCTTTATGGTGCACAAACGAGCCCTAGGGCTGTTGCTTCTTCCTGGGGAATGTTTGTTTTCTTTCTTCTTGGAGCAAAGTTCATTGTTATTTTTATCTGCATTATGTAGCGTTTGGTGGAGTTTTGGGTAGTGTAAGAAGCAATCAATAATAACTGTCGACTGACCTCTGAACAACACTTCCTATTGCTCATGAAGAAACAAATGTTGTGAGCAGCTTGCTAAAAGCAGCTGGAATTCAGCAGAAAACCTTGGGAGAACCACAGTGGCAACTGCTACCCATTCTGAAGGATGTCTCTCCTTGCTTAGTGAAGGAGGAAATACCAAGTGGAACAAGCTTGACGTGTCCACAGGGTGAGTTCCTGTTGATAGGCTTCCTAGAATGACATCTCATGCTTTTGGAGGCTTCTTTTGGTGCAGATGTTGACAGTTGGGGTAGAAATGTAACTAGACTACCTAATCCGTGCCTTACTAGGTGAGAGCTCAATAGCAGGTTGGGCGTGAAGTTTAATTTGATCAAAAGTGGCTAAAGAGAAAAAGATCACTTGGGATACAGTTGTGGCTGTGCTTTAGTGGATGCCCTTTCTACTGGCTGAGGAACTTGAGTTGTAAACTGCTCTAAAACTATTATTTGATGCAATCCCTTCTTTGAAAATAGGTTTCTTAGGTGTGCAGACATCTAACCATACTTTGTTCTTAGAATCATGCAATGGTTTGGATTGGAAAGGACCTTTAAAGCTCATCTAGTCCAACCCCCCTGCAGAGAGAAGGGACATCTGCAACAAGAGCAGTTTGTTCAAAGCCCCAGCCAACCTCACCTGGAATGGTTCCAGGGATGGGGCATCAACCACCTCTCTGGGCAACCTGGGCCAAGGTCTCACCACTCTAACAGTGAAGAATTTCTTCTTTGTATCTAATATTGTGTTGCTGCGTCCGTGGCTGTCTAGGTGTAACCTCAGCTGCTGAGACTCCTAGAGCAAGGAGTGGAAAATGGGATTATTTTCTTCCCAGTTTAAAAGGGAATAATTTTGGCTCCTTGTTGCTTAAGGGTTGCCATTGCCAGTTCCTGTTCCAGGTACCGTAGTGAGAGACTGTGTGTGCACCCTCCTGGTGATGCCAATTTTGTCTGTGCCGTGGAAGAAGTCAGAAATGGTCCACAGTGCTGGTTTCATTGCTTGATGAGTGATTGACTACTTTCTGGATCTTGATATTCTCCTGGAATGTTGGGGTTGGGAGAAATCCTGGTCACCTGAAAACTCCTGCCCTCCTTGTTTGGAGGGCCTCCCAGGGCTCAGTTCTGCGGCCGGTCTTGTTTAATATCTTTATCAATGACCTGGATGAGGGGATGGAGTGCTCCCTCAGTAAATTTGCAGATGACACCAAATTAAGCAGGAGTGTCGATCTGCTCGAGGGTAGGAAGGCTCTGCAGCGGGATCTGGACAGGCTGGAGCGATGGGCTGAGGTCAATTGTATGAGGTTTAACAAAGCCAAGTGCTGGGTCGTGCACTTTGGTCACAACAACCCCTGGCAATGCTACAGGCTTGGGGAGGAGTGGCTGGAGAGCTGCCTGGCAGAAAAGGACCTGGGGGTGCTGGTGGACAGCTGGCTGAACATGAGCCAGCAGTGTGCCCAGGTGGCCAAGAAGGTCACAGAAATGGTGTGACCAGCAGGAGGAGGGAGGTGATTGTGCCCCTGTACTCAGCACTTGTGAGACTGCACCTTGAGTATTGTGTCCAGTTTTGGGCACCACAGTACAAGAAGGACATTGAGGTGCTGGAGCAGATCCAGAGAAGGGCAGTGAAGCTGGTGAGGGGTCTGGAAAGCATGTCTTATGAAGACTGGCTGAGGGAACTGGGGTTATTTAGTCTAGAGGAGAGGAGACTGAGAGGAGACCTTATTGCTCTCTACAGCTAGCTAAAAGGAGGTTGTAGCGAAGATGGTGCTGGTCTCTTCTCCTGGTTAACTAATGAAAGGATAAAAGGTAATGGCATCAAGTTGCACCAGGGGAGGTTTAGATTGGATATCAGGAAGAAGTTCTTTACTGAGAGAGTGATTAGCCATTGGAACAAGCTGCCCAGGGAGGTGGTGTTCCAAAAATGGGTAGATGTGGCGCTTTGAGACATGGTCTAGGGGTTAGGGAGATGTTGGACAAAGGTTGGACTTGATGATCCTAGAGGTCTTTTCCAACCATAATGAGTCTGATTCTGGCCTCCTTGGCCAAGATAGATTAGTTGTTGTCCCCATAGTCCTGTTTACCCTCAGGGGAAGTGCACTGCCCTTGAACAGAGGTTGCTCTAGAAACTGTTCCATAATATCACAGAATCCCAGTGTGGTGGGGGTTGGAAGGGACCTCTGGAGATCATCTTGTGCAACCCCTCTGCTCCAGCAGGGTCACCCGGAGCAGGGTGCCCAGGATTGTGTCCAGGCAGGTTTGGAATCTCTCCAGAGAAGGAGACTCCACAACCTCTCTGGGCAGCCTGGGCCAGGCTCTGGCACCCTCACAGCAAAGAAGTTTCTGCTCCTGTTGAGATGGAACCTCCTGAGTTCCAGTTGGTCCCTGTTACAGAATCACAGAATCACAGAATCGTTATGGTTGGAAAGGACCTCCAGGGTCATCAAGTCCAACCTTTCTCCTAGCATCTCCCCTTGTCCTATCGCTGGGCACCACTAACAAGAGTCTGGCCTCATCTTCCTGACACTCGCCCTTTAGCTATTGATGAGCATTGATCAGATCCCCTCTCAGGCTTCTCTTCTCCAGCTCAACAGTCCCAGGGCTCTCAGCCTTTCCTTGTCACAGAGATGCTCCAGTCCCCTCAGCATCTTCACGGCCTCCACTAGACTCTCTCCAGTAGTTCCTTGTCTCTGTTGACCTGGGGAGCCTGGAACTGGACCCAGTACTCCAGAGGTGACCTCCCTAGGTCAGAGTAGTAGATGGAGGGGAGAACCTCCCTTGACCTTCTGGCCCCACTCTTCTTCATGCACCCTTTTTTATTCCCAAACTGCCCATATGCATTTCAGGAGGTGAGGGAGCTCTTCACAGGTGTTTGCTAGCTACAAGCCTTGAAGCATCCATTAATACCACTGGTAAAAAACCCATCAGGGCCTTGGCTTGGACTCTGTGGAGCTCCAGGTCTGTTGCCAGCTCAGATGGGTATGTCCATAAGGAATTGCGGGGGTGCCTTGTATCCTTCAATGTGCTTTTAATATCTCTTGAAAAAAGCTTCTCTGTGTCAGAATCAGAACTACCTTTGGGCGCTAAACTCAAATCCTTTTGGACATAATTCAGTATTTTAAACATGAATCTTCCTTTTTTCTGTATTTTTTCTGGTAGAGGTGGAACTTGTATCTCAGGTAGTTTTTGTAGCAAGGCCATTTGGATGGTGATGTTTAGGTTATTACCTTCAAGTGACCAACTCCTCTGTAAATAGTACATCTCAAAGGCTATGTGATGGAGGTGACACTTCTCCTCTCATCTGGGCAGGGGTTGCAGAGCGCGTTTGTACCCATGGGGAGGAAAGTCTAATGTTTGTGTTTGTCTGTTCCGAGTGTCTTGGTTTCAGACCTGCTAGCTTACAGGAGCATGGTCATGCTCCATCGTGGGCTGGAAGAGACTCTGTAAGGTGCTGTATACACTTTGGACCGCAGAAATAATTTCCTGCATTGTCCCTTGACCAAGTCATCCCTCTGTTTACATCCTTCTACTGCCTCATCTCCTCAGTGTTTTCACACATAAGCCTTTTGCAGCCTGTCTTTGATCTTTGTGTTGTTTTTCCTTTTGCAGGAGAGGCTGTTGTCCTTTGGTAGCAGCTCTCCTCCTCCCGCTTAATGATTTGCTTTTGTCAAGATCATGCTGCCCTGATGTCCACCCCCCTGCCATCCTGAGGGACCTGGACAAGCTTGAGAAGTGGCCTATGTGAACCTCATGAGATTCAACAAGGCCAAGTGCAAGGTCCTGCACCTGGGTTGGGGCAACCCCCGGTATCAACACAGACTAGGGATGAAGGGATTGAGAACAGCCCTGCAGAGAAGGATTTGGGGGTGCTAGAGGGTGAAAAGCTGGAGATGAGCCGGCAACGTGCGCTCGCGGCCCAGAAGCCAATGTCCTCCTGGGCTGCATCCCCAGCAGCGTGGGCAGCAGGGCGAGGGAGGGGATCCTGCCCCTCTGCTCTGGGGAGACCCCCCTGCAGTGCTGGGGCAGCTCTGGAGTCCTCAGCACAGCAGAGACATGGACCTGGTGGAGTGGGGCCAGAGGAGGCCACAGCAATGATGGGAGGACTGGAAGCCCTCTGCTGTGAGGCCAGGCTGAGAGAGTTTTATACTTGGATGCTGTCTCCCATAAGACTGGCAGATGATTTGTGTGTGCCAGCCCTCACAGCATTCTGGTGCTGCTGTGACAGAGAACACTCTGCTGATGAGAGCTCAAATAAGGGCGATTTACTTTTGCTTTTCTTGCCTCGTTTACTCACCGGTGCAAATCCACACGTTAGCAAGTAAAAAGTTATTGTTCACAGTGGTGGAACCAAATTAAAAACATTCATCAGCTTATAGCAAAACTCTCTAGAAGAAACTACTGAGACCTGCTTTGAAAATTACAGAAACCTGGCTACTCCTCATGGGGTGGTTTATTTTGGGAGGCAGTTTAAAGGCCATGCTTGTTATGGGTCACAACGTATTTCAGGGTGACGCTGAGTGAAGAACTAGCGCTTCTTGTTGTTCTTCTACTGAATGCAAGCCTGTAAATGTCTTTGTAGAATCTGTGGGGAAATACCTGCTCTTGGCAGAGTTCTGCTGCTCCAGCCAGCCAAAAGATACGGAAGATTGGAGCTGGAAAAATGATCTTTTGTTCTGAAAGTCCATGGATCCATCATGATTCATCTTCAGCTTGTTTGCAACTTAGGGAGCAGAACAAGCCCTGACAGTCACTGACAGTGAGCGTGGGTGAGCTGCTGAGGCACAGGCGGCTGCAGTTCCTTGCTTCCCTTGTGGGGAGGCTTTCCTCGGCCTTCCTGCTGGACAGATTTAATATAGAATCATAGATTCATTTTGATTGGTAGAGACCTTGAAGATCATTGAGTCCAACCACTAACCCAGCACTGCTAGATCACCACTAAACCACATCCCTCAGCACTGCATCGCCACTGCTTTTAAATATGTCCAAGGGTGAATCCTCCACCACTGCCCTGGGCAGCCTGGGACAGCCCTTGACAACCCTTATGGGGAAGAAATAGTTCCTCATGTTCAACCTAAACCTCCCCTGGTGCAACTTGAGGCCATTTCCTCTTGTCCTATTGCTTGTTCCTTGGGAAAAGAGACCGACCCTTACCTGTCTCCAACCTCCTTTCAGGGAGTTGTCGAGAGCCAGAAGGTCTCCCCTGAGCCTCCTTTTCTTCAGGCTCAACACCCCCAGGTCCCTCAGCTGCTCCTCACTAGACTTGTGCTCTAGACCCTACCCCAGCTTTGTTGCCCTTCTCTGGACATGCTCCAGCCCCTCAATGTCCTTCTTGGAGTGAGGGTCCCAAAACTGACCCCAGGATTCAGGGTGTGGTCTCCCTAGTGCTGGGTACAGATGTACGGTAGGTTTTTTTTAGGCTTGAAGGGCTTGCTCAACACATCTAGCCTGGCTTTCTCTCAGCCAGACTGTGGGACTTCAGGCAGTGATTTCTCCATCAGGCCTGCAACTTTGAGGTAAAGTAGTTCATGTGCTTCAAAGAGATCTATGTTCTTGATTTATTATATATATTTTCCCCAATAAAGGATTCAGAATGTAGTTCAGGAATTTGGGCTAGATTAATTCTGTGGAGCATAATTATCTGAAGTTATTTGGATTAACCTAAAGCCTGTCATTGTTGGTGTCTTTGGATTGATCGGTGATGGGTCTTTCAGGAAATTACACAGACCCTTATGAGGTCTCCAACCTATGTTGAGAATATACATAGGATATTTAGGGCATGGACCAGCAGATCACCTCATTAACCAAATCCCCTCAAAATCACCTCAATTGGTCAGGAGGGACCTAAACCCACTCTGGGTGCAGCACAACTTCTAGCCCTTTGTTGGGAAGCAGGACATGGGCATAGATATCAGGTTATCAAAACTAAAGCAGACTAAGGTTTATAATTGCTAAGAGTCTAGTGTTGAGAAAGAAGCCGTAATTAGCAGCCAGATCACTGAGTGATTTGCCAAAGTTGTGCAGGATACGAAGTGTGATGTATCTGGAGAAGATAAGGTGAAAGAGGTTTGCAGGAAATTATCGGAGGTCATAGGTTGTCAGTTCCCAGCCTGTGCTTGCTAAAATGGCCACCCCCGTAGGGCAGAGGCTGCTGAGCCCCATCTTTTGGGGAGTTCCCAAACCTTTCCTGGGCTGCACAGACTCTCTTGGTCTCATTACCCTTGGGAAAGTAAAACATGGGAGTTTGTGCAGCATTCATCTGAAGCCTTACTTGTTTTTTTTTATAAAAACGCCCTAAAAAAAAAAGGATATTTTTTCTTTTCTAGTGAAAGCAAGTGTTAAATACTGGATTACAAGTTTGGAAAGAAGAGTCATATTTTTATGTGGCTCTTTTGTAATTCTAGGATTATGTTTTAACAAAGCTCCTCTTCAGCTACACCAGTGTTTCGTTAGCTTTGGATGCTGATGACCCCAGAACTTTTTCTAATGCGTTAAACCCTCTGAGATGAAGTCTTTCTCTCTGTATTCAAGAGGGAATTTCCTTTTTCTCCTTCTTAACCTATTTTAGGAATTTTCTTCTGGATTTATACCAAATATAGCTGCTGTGACTCAGCCTCCTCTGTTCCTGGTTTTGGACATGGAGATACACTTGCTGCTTCTGCATTTTGTAGCACTTCCCTCCGCCTCTGTAATCCTCCCCTCTTCGTTTCTCATCCAGTTCTCTTGCATTCCTCAAGTTGTGTTATTCAGTTTAAATGACTTTCAAATGGATGCCAGGATTTTTAAGATTGTCACAATATTACAGAATCCCAGAATTCCAGCATGGTAGGGGGTGGAAGGGACCTCTGGAGATCATCTCATCCTGCTCCAACGGGGTCGCCCAGAGCAGGGTGTTCAGGATCGCATCCAGGCACATTTGGAATCTCTCCAGAGAAGGAAACTCCACAACCTCTCTGGGCAGCCTGGGCCAGGCTTTGCCACCCTCACAGCAAAGAAGTTTCTGCTCCTGTTGAGATGGAACCTCCTGAGTTCCAGCTGGTGCCCATTATCCCTTGTCCTGTCGCTGGGCACCACTGACAAGAGTCTGGCCTCATCTTCCTGACACTCGCCCTTTAGCTATTGATCAGCATTAATCGGATCCCCTCTGAGTCTTCACCAGCTCAACAGCCCCAGGGCTCTCAGCCTCTCCTTGGCACAGAGATTCTCCAGTCCCCTCAGCATCTTCGCAGCCTCTGCTGGACTCTCTGCAGTAGTTCCTCGTCTCTGTTGACCTGGGGAGCCCAGAACTGGACCCAGTACTCCAGAAGAGGACTCCCTAGGATAGAGTAGAGGGGGAGGAGAATCTCTCTTGACCTGCTTGTCACTTTCTTCTTCATGCACTCCAGGAGACCAGTGACATTCTTGGCAATGAGAGCCCATTGCTGGCTCATGGTGAACTTGCTGTCCCCCAGCACTCTGAGGTCCTTCTCTGTGGAGCTGCTTCCCTGCAGGTCATCCCTTCCCCTCCCCCCCACCTCCTTTGTTGGCAAAAGCCCAGTCTAGACAAGCTGGCCCAGCACCCTGTCTAGCTGAATCTTCAAAGCGTCTAATGTTGAGGACTCCACCACTTCCCCTGGGAGATTATTCCAACGGCTGATTGTCCCTTGTTGTGAAATATTTCCCTCTTGTGTCTAATTGGAATCTCATGAGGAGTAAAAAAGGAGATTATTCAATAGCCATGAGATGGAGATGAACCGCTGGACACAACGTGATGCAGAAGGACAGGGAGGCATCAGAAGGTGACTTTGTCAGTGATGTCAACTCAGATTTGCAAAATGGTTCAAGGGCTGATGAGTATTTTTACTTGCCTCTTAATTGCCATTAACTGGCGGCACAGCCTTAGCTGTTCTCTCTCATGTTCAGTTTTCTACTCCCCCCCCATGAAAGTCTGCAGCAGGCTTTCAAAATCAGATGGCAGCAGTGAATTGCAAATCAGGAGGCTTAGCATTTGTATCAAACACGCTCCAGCAGAAGGAGATTACAAGCCCTGGGTCAGCTGATAGCAAGAGCATGGAGCAGGTGCTGCTGGAATAGAGGAGAAGGAGCAGAGTTTGATGACATTGACCACCTGATATTCTGCTCTCATCCTTCTCCAAGACTGTCTTAATATTTGGCCTCTGCCAAGATATCGTTTTCTCCTATGGAAATGCTTGGAGGCCTCACCCCTCACTGCAGAATGAAGCTGTAGTAGGTGACTTCCAAAAATGTCATTCCCATTCTTCGTTCTCATCCCTTTCTTTCTCTTTCAGCCAGCAATAAGGACTTGGTGTCAGATAAAAACCCCGTAGAGGTGCAGGCACTTGCTTCATCTTTATACAGATGCTTTCTGTGTAGGCTGATGTTCACAAAGATGGGCTGTGAGAGCAGCAAGCAGCAGCAGCAGCTTCTCCAAGAGGTGGAAAAGGCCTGACTCACCCATGCTGTGCCCAGGTCTAAAATACCTGTGGTTTTGAATGCTCTCAGTGTGACGGCATGTTCATTTGAAAACTAATTGTGTGAGCTGGGGAAAACCTGGGCTTCCTCTGCACGGGACTTAAACACATCCACTTAATTGCTTGCCTGTGGCAAACAGATTGCCTATGGGCAAAATTAAAGTGCCACTCCTCAGAAGCTTTCTAATTACATTTCTGTAGCCTTCAGCCACCTTCAGAGGACAAATTTGACGCTCACTTCAGAATCACACAGAATCCCAGCATTGGTGGGGGTTGGAAGGGACCTCTAGAGATCATCTAGTCCAACCGCCCTGCTAAAGCATGTTCACCTACGGCAAGTCACACAGGAACATGTCCAGATGGGTCTTGAAAGTCTCCAGAGAAGGAGATTCCACAAGCTCCCTGGGCAGCCTGTTCCAGTGCTCTGTCACCCTCGCAGTAAAGATGTTTCTCCTCATGTTTAGGTGGAACTTCCTGGGTTCCAGTTTGTGCCCTATGCCCCTCATCCTATCACTAGGCACCACTGAAAAGAGACTTATTGCTCCATCTTCCTAACACCCACCCTTGATATTTATAAACATTGATCAGATCTCCTCTCAGCCTTCTTTTCTCCAGGCTAAACAGCCCCAGGGATCTCAGTCTTTCCTCATATGAGAGATGTTCGAGTCCCTTAATCATCCTTGTAGCCTCCGTTGGACTCTCTCCAGTAGTTCCCTTTCCCCCTTGAACTTGGGAGCCCAGCACTGGACACAATATTCCAGATGTGGCCTTACCAGGGCAGAATAGAGGGGGAGGAGAACCTCCCTTGGCCTGCTGGTCACACTCTTCCTCATGCACCCCAGAAGACCATTGGCCTTCTTCATCACAAGGGTCCCTTGCTGTCTCATGGGCAAGTTGTTGTCCCCCAGCACTCCCAGGTCCTTCTCTGTGGAGCTGCTTTCCAGCAGGTCAACCCCTCACCTGTACTGGTGCATGGGGTTATTCCTCCCCAGGGGCAGGTCTCTACACTTGCCCGTGTTGAACTTCATGAGGTTCCTCTATGCCCAACTCTCCAGGCTGTCCAGATCTTGCTGAATGGCAGCACAGCCTTCTGGTGTGTCAGCCACTCCTCCCGGTTTTGTATCATCAGCAAACTGGCTGAGAGTCTGCTCCATCCATTCATCAAGGTCATAAATGAAGATGTGAAACAAGTTGCGATTGTGCCAATACCTACATCTAGGTCCTATTGCTTTATTATTTCCGGAGAAAACTGGAGGAGTGCGAAGTGCCTGTGTTGTGAGTCTTCCTCTGCCATTGAACTGGGAGCGTTTTGTGCTGAGGACCCCAGTAATTCAGGGACCCCCACACCCTGGGAGGTTTGTGTTGAGATACTTCATGGGGTGTCATTCCCAGTGCTCTGACTTCTAAACACGTGCAGTGTTGTGTTTAAGCGCATTCATATATGCAAAAAAATTGAAATAGAAAACTTATATTTAAATATAGTATTTAATTATATATGTATTTAAATATATATGTTATGAATTGAAAAGGAAGTCTCCCCAGACACTGGGGAGACCTCATTGTGGCCTTCCAGTATCTGAAGGGGACCTACAAGAAAGCAAGGGAGGGACTTTTCACGAGGGCTTGTTGTGATGGGATGAGGGGTGATGGCTTCAAACTGGCAGAGGGGCAATTTAGATAAGAAATTAGGAAGAAGTTTTTCACTCTGAGGGTGGTGAGATTCTGGCACAGGTTGCCCAAGGAGGTTGTAGATGCCCCAACACTGGATGCGTTCAAGAGCGGGTTGGATGGAGCTTGGAGGAACCTGCTCTAGTTGCAGATGTCCCTGCTGACTGCAGGGTGGTTGGACTAGATGACCTTGAATGGTCCCTTCCAACCGAAACCATTTGGAAAGAAACCGTTATTTTGTAGTTGTTGAAAGAAGTGTATTTGAAGGGAGAAAAAAAGAAAGAAAGGGAGGGCCTTGGGGAAGTGTCTTGCTGTGTGACACTTGTTCTTTCTGAAGTGTATATTCCCAGGCTCTCCAAATCGTAGAGGTCATGATTACTCTCACAATTTGCCCTCCTCTTCTTTCCAGCAAGGACATTTTTTCCGCCCTCACGTTGCCTGGCAATTCAAGATCACTTAGGTCCTGCCCTGTGCTCTCCCCTGCTTTTCTGTGCCAGTCCCATCTTTGGGCTGATGTTCCAGAGGATGCACATCCAACCTGGCTTCTGTCTTACGAACAGGGACTGCAGGGGATTTTAGTACGTTTAGTATATATTTGATTCTTCCTAGATGCCAGTTCCTTGTTTACTCTCCAAGCTTCATTCTTCCTTGCTGTTGAAATCACCTCAAAACTGAATTAATCTTTGAACTGAAACCAGAAACTAATTTTCTGTTGTTTTTTGAGAGAAAAATACATTCTACCCAGTATTTCACAAAACATATTGAGCTTATTTTCCAAGCATGTTAAAACAAACCTGTGAATGGATTAAAAACCAGAGTGAATCTCACCAAAATGAGTCCCTTGCTGGGCGGTGTGTTTCATCACAGGTAATATCAATTTGGGTGTTGTCAGAGCAGAGGAAACTGGGGAGAACAGAAGTCTCTACAGTAGGTACTGTGCGCCTGTGCTATGACTGATGGACTTAATTTAAGACGCCAATAGAATTGTTAGGAAGAATGATGGCAAAAAGGTTATTATATACAGAGCTGATGCTTATCAGCATGAAAATAAATGTGCCACAAATTGGTTGCAAATCAAAGGCCTGATCTTTTATCTTTTTCAAAATGCATAAATAAGGGGAGTGTGTCTGTAGATCGTGTAATCACCATTTAACCTTTGCTGGGATGTATACGAAAGAGTTTGTGCCGTGGGGTTTAGAATGTAAAGCTGTGAGGCTACAGACGCCTCTGTGTGCTGAAAGCCAGGTGGGTTGAAGCATGTCTACACCTGGGTGTGCTGTGAAATAGCTGCAGCATTGAATTCTAAGAGTAATTAAATGCTAGAGAGTTCGGTGGAGAGAAACCTCATGAAGTTCAACAAGGGCGAGTGTAGGGCCCTGCACCTGGGGAGGAATAACCCCCTGCACCAGTACAAGTTAGGAGTTGACCTGCTGGGAAGCAGCTCCACAGTGAAAGACCTGGGAGTGCTGGGAGACAAGTTGTCCTGAGAAAGCAGTGGGCCCTTGTGGCCAAGAAGGCCAATGGTCTTCTGGGGTGCATGAAGAAGAGTGTGACCAGCAGGTCAAGAGACGTTTTCCTCCCCCTCTACTCTGCCCTGGTAAGGCAACATCTGGAGTACTGGGTCCAGTTCTGGGCTCCCCAGGTCAACAGAGACAAGGAACTACTGGAGAGAGTCCAGCGGCGGCTGTGAAGATGCTGAGGGGACTGGAGCATCTCTGTGCCAAGGAAAGTCTGAGAGCCCTGGGGCTGTTTAGCCTGGAGAAGAGAAGCCTGAGAGGGGTTCTGATGAATGCTTCTCAGAAGCTAAAGGGCAGGGGGCAAGAGAATGGGGCCATACTCTTGTCGGTGCTGCCCAGCAACAAGGGTCAGTGGGCACCAACTGGAACCCAGGAGCTTCCATCTGAACAGGAAGAGAAACTTCTTTGCTGTGAGAGTGGCAGAGCCTGGCGCAAGCTGCCCAGAGAGGTTGTGGAGTCTCCTTCTCTGGAGAGATTCCAAACTTGCCTGGTTGTGATCCTGGGCACCCTGCTCTGGGTGACCCTGCTGGAGCCCGGGGGTTGGATGAGATGATCTCCAGAGGTCTCTTTCAACCCCCTCCATGCTGGGATTCTGTGATCATAGATAATACCTCCATGACTATCTGTTTGGACGTGAACAAGCTGTTGACTTGGTGTTGGCTTTCGTACAAGGCAGCAGCAAGTGTATGTTTTGGTGCCTTACTTCTGTTACATTATTTATGGTGTAAAGACATAGATAGATATTAAGGCTTAATTTCAGTCTGTTTTGGAGAAGGCTGTTGTCTGAAGAGTATACAGTCTGTCTTCAGTTAAGCTTTTGCCTTTGTACCTATAGTAATGATATTAAAAATGCCGAAAGCTTAGGCCAGCTGACAATTACACAGCTTTTGTAGAGACAGTCTGAGCTGTGGTGGCAGCATTTGTGTAAAATTTGGGGTAACCTGTTGACTGTAGATGATATTTTAAAAAAAGAATTTCACTGAATCTGTTAAATTGCAAAATTGACTTCTTACAATAGGGACTAAGATGCAATTAAGCCATTTTGTGGCACGTGGAAACTTTTAGACATTATTTTTAGCCCGCATGGGAGCCAGAGCATCAAAGGAACACTGATGGGTAGAAAATAAGATTTTTATCATTGCTGTGTAGAAAGGCATTGGGGCTCTTGGTGTGGTGGCTCCAGTGTCCTTCAAGCTGAAGCAAATGTGATTGACAGATTAATGAATTAAACTAATCGTGTTATCGCTGGATGCCCTCTTGAGTTTTAATGTTGTGTAATAACCTCTGATGAGTGAACATGTTAATTTTTTCGATATTGCTTTTATTGGTAGTTGCGATTGGAAATCCTACTTCACTCTTAGACACCAAGAGCATCATCTTGTACTGGATTCACGAGTGTTGCTTTGTTAATATTTGAAACAAAACACTAGGACTTACTTTGTCCTCATACTCATGGATGTTCAAGCCCTGGTTGTTCTAATGACTTGACATGTCCTTGATCTTACACACAGGAGAAATCAATCTGAGGTGAAGAGAAAAGCTCATGTCATAATACTAGAATGATTTGGGTTGGAAGGGACCTTTCAGGGTCATTGATTCCAACCCTCCTGCAGGGAGCAGGGACATCTGTAACTAGAGCAGGTTGCTCAGAGCCCTGGCCAACCTCATCTGGAATGGTTCCAGGGATGGGGCATAGACCACTTCTCTGGGCAACCTGGGCCAGGTTCTCACCATCTTCAGTGTAAATAATTGCTTCTTTCTGTCCAGTCTAAATCTTTCTCTTTGAGTTTAATACTGTCACCCCTTGTCCTGTCCCAACAGGTCCTGCTAAAAAGATTGTCCCCATCTTTCTGATAGGCCCCTCATGTGAAGGCCAATATTTGCTTAGCTGCTTCACAGTAAACTTTTATTTTTCAACATTTCTGAGAGACCTCAAACACTTTTTTAGTCGTTTTTTCATGTCAACAGACACTGTTATTTTAAGGAAGAAGTGAATGACTGCTCTGCTTTTGGGTTCTGCTGTGCTGCTGAACCCCCAGCCTGGTCTTACCCCCCGGCTAGCCTGAAACACTGGCTGGGGATTTAGCAATTCTTTTTTTTTGCTGATATGCACTGCAACCTCCTTCAAACTTCTTTGAATGTCTTCCCACTCTTTAGTTTGGGAAGGAGAGCCCGGAAATCTATGAAAAGTGTTAATTGTTGACTTGTGGTGGCCTTTCAGCTCTTCTCTTTGTGTGTGCTGCAAAAGCATTCCTGGTTTTGGCCTCCTGGGCTGGGTATATTCACTGGAAACCTGAATGAGTATTTAGGTGAATGAAAGCACGGTGAAATCCTCTGGAATGGCAGGCTGAAAAATTCTTGGCTTTGGCAGTGATTATGAAACGAATATGCTAATTGGCTGCATATTGCATCCACTATAGAGTCATATGATATGTTCATAGATCTTGGTCTCCTGTCTCTTGTATAGTCTGCTACTAAGCTTTTGTAATTTCTGTATTGAATGTTTAACTTGTGTTTGACACCTACTACTATTAAGAAGAGTGTGTCCAGCAGATCGAGGGAGGTCCTGCTCCCCCTCTACTCTGCCCTGGTGAGACCTCACCTGGAGTACTGCGTTCAGTTCTGGGCTCCCCAGTTCAAGAGGGACAGAGATCTACTGGAGAGAGTCCAACAGAGGCTATGAGGATGATTAAGGACTGGAACACCCGCCTTATGAGGAAAGGTTGAGAGCCCTGGGGCTTTTTAGTCTGGAGAAGAGAAGACTGAGAGGGGATCTAATTAATGTGTCTAAATAGATGAGGGCTGGGTGTCATGAAGAAAGGGGCAACCTCTTTTCACTTGTGCCCTGCGATAGGACAAGGGGCAATGGATGCAAGCTAGAGCACAGGAAGTTCCACCTCACCATGAGATGGAACCTCACCACCTCTTCCTTCTTTCCTGTGAGGATTCCAGAGCACTGGCACGGGCTCCCCAGGGAGGCTGTGGAGTCTCCTTCTCTGGAGACTTTCAAGACCCATCTAGTTGTGTTCCTGTGTAACCTGCCCTAGATTCTATGGTCCTGCTTGGCAGGGAGGTTGGACTTGATGATCTCCAGAGGTGCCTTCCAACCCCTAACATTCTATGATTCTATACAGCTTCATAAACATATGTAGCCTTCATTTAAACATTTCAAGTGATTGATCATGGTAATCTGATGCAAGATTTCTTTCTCTTACACTGGTAATATGTTGTTTTACTGCGTATTTTTATAGCGTGCACTTGTAGAGGCTTAGGCTCAGTCTGTAGAAGAAATCATAGGATCACAGAATGGTTTGGGTTGGAAGGGACCTCGAAGATCACCTAGTTCCAACCCCCCTACCCTGGGCAAGGACACCTCCCACTAGACCAGATTGCTCAAAGCCCCATCCAACCTGATCTTGAACACATCCAGGGATGGAGCATCTACAACCCCCCTGGGCATCCTGTGCCAGTGTCTCATCACCCTCAGAGTGAAGAATTTCTTCCTAAGTCTCCCCTCTTCCAATTTGAAACCAATACCCCTCATCCTGTCACTACACCCCCTGATAAAGAGTCCCTCCTCACTGCAAGTGCACATTGCTGTCTTATATTCAGTTTTCATCCACCAGTATCCTGAAGTCCTTCTCCACATGGCTACTCTCCATCCCTTCATCACCCAGCCTGGATTTGTGCTTGGGATTGCCCCAACCCAGGTGCAGGATTTTGCACTTGGTCTTGTTGAACTTCATGAGGTTCACATGGGCCCACCTCTCAAGCCTGTCCTGATCCCTCTGGATTCTATCCCTTCCCTCCAGCGTGTTGACCACACTGCACAGCTTGGTGTCATCCACAGACTTGATGAGGGTGCCTCAATTCCATTGTCCATGTCACCATCAGAGGTGTTAAACAGCACTGGTCCCAGTACTGATTCCTGAGGAACACCACTCATCACTGGTCTCCACTTAGGGACTGAGCCATTGACCACAACCCATTGAGTGTGACCATCCGGCCAATTCCTTATCCACTGAATGGTCCATCTGTCAAATCCATGTCTCTCTCATTTAAGAAACAAAGATGTCTTATGGGACAGTGTTGAATGCTTTTGCGCTCAAAATACTGAGGAGTAAAGAATTCAGTTTTGATGTTATTTGGACATGTACTAGAGTGGTAGCATGTATGTGCAGAAGAAGATAGGCATTCATGATGGGGAGGGTGCTGAAGGTTGGCCCCTTCACACACCTGCAGCCACCCAGGAGCACCATACAGTTTGGTCATAGAGGCAGTTGGGTTTGGGCAGGAGGTGAGATGTGTGGGACGTGGTGATGGAGCAGTGATCCCCAGCAGAGCTGCATAACCTTCAGCCAAAGCAATGCAAAGCTCTTGTGGGCAAGAGGAGGGGAGCAAGCTGTAGACCACCCTATCTCCCACACCACTTTGCTGTTTGAGAGGTGGAGGTGATTAAGTAAGTCTTCAGGATTTAAATCAACTCATTAATTTTATATTTTCAGTTTGAATCATCTTTATTTGGATGGCTTGTCGTAATAATCACAACACCACTGCTGTTGGGTGTGCATCCCTCTGGGTTTTTTTAGCCTGGACTGTCCCATATTTCCTTAGGAAGTAAAACCCTGCCTGAGCTCTGCCTGTGGGTGTTGTGAAGATCCTGTTTTCTTTACTTGGGTTCTGTTTGTTTGTCACTTGGCAGCTTTTACCTGAAAAAGCCAACAGTGTTCTTCAGCTTACTGCTCAAGTGGTAACAAGTTGTGCATTAGCAAGGTATTGGTGGTCTTTAGGTCCAGGCACACCAAGACCAGTGTAAATTTGGGGTCTGTTGTTGTTCTCCTTCCACACAGACTGATTTCCAAATGGAGTGAATGAGCGCCAGCGTCTGCCTCTCCTGTGGGTGGGAAAGACTTTCAGTCTCCTGGACTCGTTAATACGGTACCTCTTGCCAACACAAAATTACAAAAAGAGGATGATAAACAGACCTCTTGCCAAAGCTCCCTTTCCGCTAACAGATTTAGCTCGTGCTCTCCTTCATCTTCCCTGGTGCAGCTTTGTTTTTGAGCAAAGATAGCAAAATATTTAAGGAAGAAGTGGTTATTATTATGGAGGATTGATCCCCCTCCGCCTTCCGCTGTTAATTTTAATTTTCCCCAATCTTTACACGCCATCTTTGTCCATGCATCAATGCAACTTAAAAATTAGAGAGCAGGGAGGAATTTGCTGTGCTGCCTGCCAGGGGAATGGGGCTGGAGCTGGAGGATGGCTCCATCATCCTCCTGCTGCTCCATGCTGTCGTGGGTTTCCAGCCTTGACCAGAGAAGAAAGCCTGTGAACAGAAAACAGGATATGGGAGGACATCATTAGAGCATAGAATCACAGGATGGTTTGGGTTGGAAAGGACCTCAAAGATCATCTAGTTCCAACCCCCCTACCATGAGCAGGGACACCTCCCACTAGACCAGGTTGCTCAAGGCCCCATCCAACCTGGCCTTGAAGACATCCAGTGATGGAGCATCCACAGGCCCCCTGAGCAACCTCTGCCAGTGTCTCACCACCCTCAGAGGGAAGAAATTCCTCCTAATTTCCAATCTAAATCTCCCCTCTTCCGGTTTGAACTCATTACCCCTCACAACAATGAGGAACATCCACGGCTGGAAGTCATAAATCACGCAGTCAGAACCTGCAGCACTGTGGATTTGAGTGCTGACCAAATGAAGCCGAGAGGATTCTGACCCGTCTATTATTAAAAAGACATCTCTGCCCTCATCTGATTTTAATTCCAAGAGTATTGTATTTCTGGCGTGTCAACATTGTACAGTGTAATCCGATCAGAAACAAATTTAGATCTTTATCCTATCACAGTGCGTGGGAAGGAGCGATGTTTTCAATATTCAGAGTATGGTTGGAAGGTGATTCTCCCATACTGAGGGGAATAATTACAAAAATTGAAGGAAGGTAATTAGTGGTAGTGGTTGGAAATTTTGGAGCAAAACCATAAATTAAAGCCTGTCTTTGAGGGTATCGTGACTTTTTCTGGTATTAAAGTTTTTGTCTTAGAAATTGGTTAATACTGTTTAGTTTGACCCAGTGGAAAAGAAAATGTGATACTGGAGCCTGAAGTGAAAACACAAATTCCTACAGCTGGTGCGATTTGGATATGCTGTCTGAAAGCGACTGTGTCCTCAGCTCCCTGCAATGGTGTCACCTTCAACTCCTTCCAACCTGGTATTTCTTTAGGTGACCACAACCCATTTTTAAATTACACTTTGAACCCTTTGAGATGGGATCCTCCATCTCCAAAACATTCTTGGGTACCCGAGTCTTCTCTATGGAAAAGAATTTATCAGTGGCAGCAAGTTTGATGCTCAGGAGCTGAATCTTGGTCGTGGCACTTTGGTCTTGCTTACCTTGAACCCGTCATCTCGCTGCTCTCCTGCAGGCTTCTTAGCATCCGTCAAACAAAGCTGAAGTTGTGATGATTTATTTAATATTTTTTAAAAGCTTGGAAGAGGAGAAGCTTGTAGTTATTAGTAGCATAAATTGTCTTTTAATGAGTATTATTTCTGTGTCTGCTACTAAAGTGTAGCTCCTCTTAGGAGAAGGAGCAGTGGCTGACTGTGGGCAAGTCACTTTTACTATTGGACTGGATGGTTTCCCCAACACAAGAAGGACATGGACCTGCTGGAGTGGATCCAGACAAGGGCCATGAAGATGATGTGAGGGCTGAAACCCCTCTGCTGTGAGGCCAGGCTGGGAGAGTTGGGCTTGTTCAGCCTGGAGAAGAGAAGGCTCTGGGGAGACCTTTGTGTGGCCTTTCAGTAGCTGAAGGGAGTCTACAAGAAGGCTGGGGAGAGACTTTTCACACAGGCCTGTAGTGATAGGACAAGGGGTGATGGGTTCAAACTGGAAGAGGGGAGATTTAGATTAGAAATGAGGAAGAAGTTCTTCACTATGCGTGTGGTGAGTCATTGGCACAGGTTGCCTGGGAAAATTGTGGATGCTCCATCCCTGGAGGTGTTGAAGGGCAGGTGGGATGGGGCTTTGAGCAACCTGGTCTGGTGGGAGGTGTCCCTACCCATAGCAGAGGGNTTATAGTGACTGGGTGATATTATAGGATAGATGTTTGTAGTCCAGGGAGTTTTCTAACCAAAACCTCAGTAATTTTACAGTAGGTCAAAGTCTGCACTGAGTTAATAATAAAATTCTATTAGACACTATTTAGTGCTTGTTTAGCATCAGAGCTGATGTGGTAAATAAATTTTCATGGTCCTTTGAGGGTCCTTAACATCATCTGTTTGACTGATCTGCTATGGTAGAGATATCAGTCAATAGAAAAAAGCTGAATGCCACCCTCTTCCCCACCATACCTCCAAGGCTTCTGGTGTCCTACCAAGTGCCAAGGAAACTTCTGACTGGGGGCCATTAGGAAAATCCGAAGTCTTTGGGAAGTGGTTGTGACACCAAGAAAGTTACAGCCTGACATTGTGGAGAGAGGTGGAGGTCTGAGAAATGAGTTACAGCACAAACTGTTTCAAGCTGGAGATATAATTCTGGTTGGAAGGATGTCTGGAACAATCCAGTCCAACCTTGTGCTCACAGTAGGGATTTCTCTAGCACCAGGCTGGGACAGCCTTGCTTAGACCAGTCCTGAAAACCTCCAGCAAATCTGTGATCAACCTGGTCTAGTAACACAGTACCCAGCTAGTCAAAATGTGTTTCCTAATGGCCAACCTGAATCCCCCAAGCCATTGTTTCAGGAAAGAAAGGAGCAGAGAGAAGAGTCTTCAAACTGCGTGTCCTAGGAAGTCTTTTCAGCAAAACACAATGGAGTTGGATTGGGAAGAGAAAAGAATTGAGATAATCAGCCAGAGGACGACGTAGCTCAGTCAGAGAGCAGAACAAGAGCACAGAATACAAGAGTACAGCAGGGTGCATGTTGAAAGGAAAAGGCAGCAAGGCCTCAAGCTGAAGAAATTAATAGGGATATATCAAGGAAGTTGTTCGAGAGCTACTGAGAATGGTTTTGGACACACATTTTAAAAATACATATATTTATTGGTTACCTGCTGGTGAAACCCGTCAGTCTTGAAGATACAAAGCCAGGAATTTACAGCGCAGAATTCACAGAATCCCAGCATGGTTGGGGTTGGAAGGGAGCTCTGAGATCATCTCCTCAAACCCCCCTGCTCCAGCAGGGTCACCCAAAGCAGGTTGCCCAGGATCACGTCCAGGAAGGTTTTGTATCTCTCCAGAGAAGGAGACTCCACTATTCCTCTCTGTACAGACTTTTCCTTCTCTGGAAACAAGCTAATGGAACATCAGCTGTACTAGCATAATTTTTTTTTTCCTCATTGCTAAAGTTTCTTGTAGAGGAAAAGATTTCTCATCTTACTGAGGCCTATAAGGGTATTTTTACAAGTTCTGCCTAATTCAACTAGTACAAAATACAGATATTTTACCAAGCCATGTTCAGGCTTACTGAGCAACCAAGTGCATGCAACAAGTGATCCTGTCTTCCTTGTCTCTCACTTTCTGAGGTGAGGACAAGGATTTCCTTTACTATATTTTAATGTACTGTCTAACATAATTGAATCAACAAATTCTTTTGGATCCTCTGGCTTTTAAGTAGATCATAAACTTCAGCAAACGAAAGGTCAAGATTTTCCCTGCCTCAGCATTTCTTTTTGGGCAGTCTGACATCAGCAAATTCCAAAGTCAAGAGCTGCTTTGTGCTTGTAAATTAGCCATTTAATTTTTCCTATGGTGAAGACACAAGGGCTTCTTCCTGTTGTAGATGTCAAACTTTTCTCAAATGAAATATGTAAATTTAGTTACTTATCTGAGAGGAGACAATAGGTGAGGGGAATGTGGCTCCTTATGAGCTTGGCTGGGGTCCAGAGGAGGGCCAGGAAGATGATCGTGGGGCTGGAGCACCTCTGCTGTGAGGTCAGGCTGAGAGAGTTGGGCTTGTTCAGCCTAGAGAAGACGGGGCTCTGGGGAGACCTTCTTGTGGCCTTCCATTATCTGAAAGGGGCCTATGAGAACACTGCAGAGAGACTTTTTACAAGGGCTTGTAGTAATAGGACAAGGAGTCATGGCTTTAAACTGGAAGAGGGGAGATTTAGATTAGGTATAAGGAAGAAATTCTTGTCTGTGAAGGTGATGAGGCACTGGAACAGGTTGCCCAGGGTAGTTGTGGATGCTCCATCCCTGGAAACATTCCAGGTGATGCTGGACAGGGCTCTGAGCAACTTACTGTAGTGGGAGGTGTTCCTGCCCATGGCAGGGGAGTTGGAACTAGACGATCTTTAACATCCCTTCCAACCCAAACTGTCCTGTGATTCTACTGAAGATGGCAATATGAGTATCAATAGACATACCAGTAGGATGGTTTGAGGACTAGGATGACTCTTCTGCTCCAGCTGCATGAAGCTGGGTGTTGCATATTTTGGGGATCTGGGGTTTGTGGTGCAGAGTTTACAGTGATTTAGATAAAAAAAGGCAGAGTAGAACTGGAATTCTATGTGAAAGTGGGGAGAACTGCAGAAAAAAAGCGATAATCAGGCTCTGGAGTGATGCCCTAGGTCGATTTGTAGAAGTACCCAGGTAGAGCTGAAGTGCAGTGGGAGAGGTAAATGTGAACATTTATTGTATAAACAAGAGCTACCATTAATAATTCACTGCTAATTGAAGCCTTAAACCTGTTGTGGAGTCTGGTGGTTTTTTTTTACTTCCCTTCTTAAACTGTTTTTTTTTAAAGTGTGTTTTATTTTATTAATAAAAGATGAACTAAAGTTGTGTTAGTTTCGACCAGATTCTTTTATAACATCTCTAGCAAGTTAAATATATTACTTCAGGGCAGAGATGTTCAGTCAACTTTTTAGTTACGGTGTAGCTAGAAAAGGGGTCAGTTAAAAAGGAGGTGTTAATTGAGGAAACCCACATGGTGGTAGGAATCTCTGAGCTCATTCATACTGTCACAGCCGAGATTTTCTGGGGAAGGGTCAGACATAGCCTTGCATCTTGCCTAAATTAACCTTTGGCAGATGAATCAGAACTTAATTTAATTATTGTTTGGTGGATCCCAAGCAAGGGTCAAGCTCCAAATGACTTAACTGAAAAATTGTCAGAAAATTATTGGCATTTGAATGCAGTGTAAGGTCAGGAGGTCTTTCCATGTTCTAGGAGGCTTTGGCTGAATACTATTAGTATGCAGTTTGTATGAAATTAATTCAAAAGGGCGACATGCAGATCAAGGCAAAAACGTATCTTTTTGCTTTGCCTTTTTCCTTTGTTCACACTTTCTCATGCTTGGTTCTCTTCTGCCTTATGTGAAATACTTTTTTGGTATGGATATTTTCTCTCAGAGGAGAAAATGCCACTCTCTTCCTGAAGAAAAGTGCAGGGAACCCGTCTCTCGAGAGCACTTGCATTCCATTTTCACAAAAGCTGGAGGCAAATCGCTACCTCAGCAGTGTAGGAACCTAAAGGATAGGTCACCTTGACACAAGGACTGACGTGAAACAAGATGGAGAAGTGTCTGTCACCTAGAAAAGCTCATATTTGTATTATTTGCTCTTTTATTTGTAATTGGACGTAAATTTAGGTCAACTATTTAATTTTTTGCATACCTGAAAGATACATTTGTCAGTGCAACTGTTTGAAGAACCCTGTCAAATATATTTAATTCTTAGTAACATGCTGTTTAGAAAGATTCACTTAGCCTGAGAAGAAATTATAATAACTTCATAAACTTCCTCAGTCTTGCATAGCAGGTTTATTCGTTTCTTTTAGTATTTTTAAAAATCTCCTTGGATGTCAGAGAATCATGGAACTGTTTGGATTGGAAGAGACCTTTATCATCATTGGGGCCGACCATTAACCTAACACTGCCAAGCCCACCACTAAGCCATGTCCCTCAGCACTACCTCTCCACAGCTTTGAAGCCCCTCCAGGGGTGTGGACTCCATCCTCTTTCTTTTCCTCTGCATGGTAGAAGTGGGAAATACCTGTATTTCTGTATATCAGAGTGGGAGAGATGTATAAGATGCCAGATCCACCAACGTGTGCATAGAAACACTTGTGTTAAAGTTTGTTTACATGTTACAAATTACTGATAAAAATTGCAGTTTTTGAAGACTCAAGGCCTGAATGACTTTGGGAAGTAGCAAAGCCGGTCACGGCGTTTTCAAAGCCATAAAGTAAACTAACAATAGAGAAAAACAACAGGGTAAGAAGTTCCTGCTGTCTTGTGTCTGCAGTGGTTTGAAGGTGGTGGTGAGATCTGTGGTGGTTCTTGAGCACTTTGAGTGCTTCTGTAGGAAAAGGAATCACAGAATCACAGTGTGGTGGGGGTTGTAAGGGATCACTGGAGATGACCTCATCCAACCCCCCTGCTCCAGCAGGGTGACCCCAAGCAGAGTGCCCAGGATCATGTCCAGGTGCGTTTGGAATCTCTCCAGAGAAGGAGACTCCACAACCTCTCTGGGCAGCCTGGGCCAGGTTCTGCCACCCTCACAGTGAGGGAGCTTCTGCTCCTGTTCAGATGGAAGCTCCTGGGCTCCATTTTGTGCCCGTTGCCCCTTGTCCTGTCACTGGGCACCACTGACAAGAGTCTGGCCCCATCCTCTTGCGCCCGCCCTTTAGCTATTGATCAGCATTGATCAGATCCCCTCTGAGTCTTCACCAGCTCAACAGCCCCAGGGCTCTCAGCCTTTCCTCAGCACAGAGATGCTCCAGTCCCCTCAGCATCTTTGCAGCCTCTGCTGGACTCTCTCCAGTAGTTCCTTGTCTCTTTTGAACTGGGCACCCCAGAACTGGATGAAGTAGGTGATGTCCCAGGGTGTACCAAGGGATGAGGGACAGAGTCCTCTCCCTTGGCAGCAGCAGGAGAGCATGGTGCAGGGAACAAAGCCCAGCTCTGGTCCAGCAAGTTGAGAGCACCCAAGCGTAGCTCTGCAGCCACTTCTCAGGATAGCAAGTTCAAGCCCAGCATTCACAGCATCAACATTTTCATCTCCTGTCTCCTTGTGCTGGGAAATCCCCCCGTGCCAGCTCGATTTGCCCAGCACGTTGGCCTGCTGACGGCGTGGTGGCCACCCAGTGCCTGACCTCTCTTGTATTTCTGTTTACCCTTCATCTGAAGTAATTTCCTAGTGTGACAGAGGCGTGTCAAGTGCTTTCACAGGAAAGATAAAATAGATGAAAATGTAACCAGGTTACAGCCAGAAAGTATCCGGAGACTGTTTGCTCGCAGCTTATTCCCATGGCATTCCTGCCAGAGTTACGCCTTCAGCTCCTAACTGGAGTGTCAGCAGCTTGTAAGCAATTGAGCATCACTGTCGTGGGGATTAGGAGGCGGTGGAAGCTCCGTGCAATAGAGCAATACTTGTGTTTCTCTGTTTATAATTCATTTCTCTTCGTCTTTTTATTGTGTCTTAACGGCCACAAGCAAGCGCTGCCAGTTATTGTGCTGAGGGAGGTTTAATTTTGCTAATCCTGTTTTATTCTCGTTGCAGCGTCGCTTTTCCGATGGCACAATGTGGCGCCTGTAATGATTTTAAAATGTAGTTTTGAGCGGCATTGTCTTGCAGAATGTATTAGAGGTGCATCTGAATGTGCTTTAATACTGGATGCTGAAAAGAAAGAAAATCACCCATCTGAAATGCCGTTCGCGTGGACACTTCCGTGCTGGCTGGAAATAACACCCTGCATACCAAGCAGGGAGGAAGCACAAACCTCTTCCTCGCAATGCACTCAGACCCTTAGCATGATAACCATCTTTTTATCGCCACTAAAACCCATTTTCTTTCATCCTTCTCAATAAGAGTGGTTCTTTTTACCACAACACCTAAAGCAAGCCAGACACTGGCAAGTACTTTCACTGAATTAGGATTTATTTGTACTCTTTACACCCAGAAAAGCACAAATGAAATGATGACTTAGTTGAACAAGATACCTTATATGGTGACTCTCCATCCTGGCCCGCGAGCAGGTCCGGCTGTCACCGTGTGGTTCTGGGTGGAGAAACACACGTTCAGCTGGAAGGGGGAGGGAAGAGGGACCCTCATAAACTTTATTTCTTGGTCAGAAAGGCTGAGTTGGGTAGGACGCTGGCTCTGTATGTGTCAGAAGGAAAACAGGGCTAGTGAGATGGACTGATCACTTCCTTGCTCTGTTGCAGAATGTTATAAGCTTATAGATCCTCTGAAATGGTCAGCATGAAGAGCCACGTGCCTACACTTGTACTGTGTTCAGCTCTGGGGACCTCAACATAAGGACATGGACCTGTTGGAGCAGGTCCAGAGGAGGCCATGAAGATGATGTGAGGGCTGGAAGCCCTCTGCTGTGAGGCCAGGCTGAGAGAGTTGTGGTTGTTCTGCCTGGAGAAGAGAAGGCTCAAGGAAAACCTTACTGCAGCCTTCCAGTACCTAAAGGGGGCCTACAGGGAAGATGGGGAGGGTCTCTCTCAGGGAATGTAGTGATAGGACAAGAGATTAATGGCTTTAAACAGAAAGAGAGTGTATTAGATGTAAGGAAAAAATTCTTCACTGTGAGGATTATGAGACACTGGAACAGGTTTCCCAGAGAAGTTGTGGGTGCTCTGTGCCTGGAGATGTTCAAGACCGGGTTGGATGGGGCTTCGAGCAACCTGGTCTAGTGGGAGGTGTCCCTGCCATGGTAGGGGGTTGGAACTCTATAATCTTTGAAGGTCTCTTCCAATCCATTCTATGATTCTACGAATAGGATGTGGCTTTTTAGAGCTTTTAAGTATTGCTGCAGGGATCTCTGAGTGCTCCCCTGTGCAGAGAGCACCATTCAGCACCATGGGCACATTTATTGAGAGCGTAGTCCAATGTCAAGATGGCCAGGCACCTAAAATGGACCTTGGATATTGACTTTTCTCCTGGGAACACAAGGATGGCTGGATGGGATCAGATTCAAGGTCTTCACAGCCTCTGTCCTCTTGGGAGACTTTTCAAACCCTGCCATCCTGTCAGTGGGGGACGTGCTGAGGCAAGCAAAGCAACCAGCCACTCCCTTTGCTTGTTTTGAACCTACAACACAATTATTTCTCCTAATGCCTCTGCCTGCTTGGGTTGTGAGAAAGGGTGTGTGATTGCTGCCTCTCCACCTTCTCCGGGTCATTTATGATTTAAGTTTTTATAGATGTCTGTCACATTCCCAGTCCCACTGGGCATTTCTTGTCTGGACTTGAGGAGTCCTGTTAGTGACTTAACAGTTAATTATGGCCAGGAAATCTCTGCAGACTTGGTGACATCTCTGTCCTCCTTTTTCTCTGAAGTCCTATTTGTGGCTATCACTTGAAGCATCATGTACTTGTAGTAAACCTTAGGCTCTGTATATTGCTGGTGGTTTAATTGAGAGCAGGACTGCACTTTGAAGGTGACTCCCACCAATTGCGTTCTTGTTTACTTGTGCAAAGTTGTTTTGAATTGTAGAATCGTAGAATGGTTTGTGCTGGAAGGGACCTTAAAGATCATCTTGTTCCAAGCCCCCTCCCATGGGCAGGGACTCCCACTAGACTAGGTTGCGCAAAGCCCTATCCAACCTAGTCTTGAGCACATCCAAGGATGGGACATCCACAACTACCCTGGGCAACCTGAGCCAGTGTCTCACCACCCTCAGAGTGAAGAACTTCTTCCTCATTTCTAATCTAAAACTCCCTCTTTTGGTTTAAAACCATTACCACTCATCCTATCACTACAAGCCCTTGTAAAAAGTCTGGCTCCATCTTTCTGACAGGCCCCCTTTAGATACTGAAAGGCCACAAGAAGGTCTCCCTGGAGCCTTCTTTTCTCCAGGCAACCCCAACTCTCTCAGCCGGTCCTCATAGCAGAGGTGCTTCAACCATTTGATGATCTTCATGGCCCTCCTCTGGCTCTGCTCCAACAGGCCCATGTCTTTCTTATGCTGGGGGAGCGTGGACCAGATTTCTTTCAGAAGCTCCACTCCAGTTGCCCATCACACATACTCCAACGTCTCCTGGGACATACAAATCCATACTGGTGATGGACACATCAGTAAAGGATGTACTGGTGGCAACTTTAGCTAGCTTGAAACCATGTGTCAAGTGGGGTCCAGACTAAAAACCAGACTAAATCTAGTTCAAAGGAAACCCTCAAAGTGCAGAGGGAGGGGCCAGAGGAGCCTCAGCACAAAATTCTTCAGTTGCCTGGTCACATCTGATTTCATCGAAGTGTTTGTTAATGTAGACAGAGCTTTGGATTTTTGTAGTGCTTTTCCTTGTTGGAATGTCTTATGATCATTAAAAGTTGGAAACACCTTCTTGCCTTATTTCCACTATGATGTGGAATCTGCGTTGCAGGGTGATGATGGAATTGAACTGCAAAAAAATGGCATGGGTGGAGCCATGTGGGTGAAAAGTAGGAGGTTTTGGCTTCCAGGCCTGTGCTTAGGGCAACAGTAGATGCATTGTGCTGTGCTCACTCTTCTGGGCAGCACTTTCCCCCACCTTATTACTGTCAAATCATCTTCTTTCACATGCTTTCAGCTTATTGAATACTAAGGTGAGACATGTCCTACATGTTTTGGACAAGAGAGAGAATTCACTTTGGTGCCCTGTTTACAATGATTTGTTTGGAGAAATAACATGCAGCAGAGATGTAGTGGTTGGGCTTAAATCTACATTCTTTTTCACTAGAGAAAAGAAAGTAATTTCCATGAGTGTAGACAATTTTTTAATCTCATGTTCCTATGAAGAAGCCATGTGAGTTTAGAGCACTAGTAGGTAGCTTTCATATAGTGTATATGGACACATAATGTGTCTGTTTTTTGAGGTATGTGTATGAGCACATCCTGTATCTGCCACGTCCTACACTGAAATGGCCTCCTGTGGTGAACAGGATCCGTATGACATCCCAAAAGCCTGCCTTTTGGATGGATGCTGACAGAAGCTAGTGTTCACTGTCTCAGAGGTAGACGATGTTGGGTTTTCTCCTGTAAACAAGAACTCAAGCGAGGAAGTAAATCATAGAACCGTTCAAAAACATCTCGTTAACTTCTGTCAACTGGACAAGGCTCTGAGCAACTTGACTCAAGCTGGATCTGATGACTTCTGGTGGTCATAGAATCACAGAATCACAGAATGGTTGGGTTGAAAGGTACCTTTAAAGGCCATCTACTTCCAACCCCCCTGCAGTGAACAGGGACATCTTCTACTAGAGCAGGTTGCTCAGAGCCCTGGCCAACCTCACCTGGAATGTTCCCTAGGGGTGGTCCCATTGACCACCTCTCTGGCAACCTGGGCTAGGGTCTCACTACCTTCGGCATAAAAAATTTCTTCCTTCTCTCTAGTCTAAATCTCCCTCTTTCAGTTTCAATCCATCACCCCTTGTCCTATCACAACAGGCCCTGCACAGAAGTCCCTCCCTATCTTTCTGGTAGGACCCAAGAAAGATCCTCTTTGATCTTCTTAAGAGCTCCATCATGCGTCTGTGAAGCTGCTGGTTAAACATGTGTTTCTGTGTAGCTTTCTCTTCCAGCTCACTTTATAACGGTGATTTCTATTGCTTTGAGAATTGCTCCTTCTGTGGTAACTTGGGGGTGGAGGGATGGCTAATTAATTAAGCAGTAATTGTTGTCAAGTCAATTGGTGCTAACATTTAACATTTGACTTGTTTACTATCCTGAGGTAAAGCGGAAGGAGCTAATGATCTAACAAATTGTGCATCCGTCATAAGAGACTTGTTTGGAAAGAACCATTTAATTTGTGAACTCCAAAATAATACATTTTTAAAAAAACCAAACATATTTTGCAGCAAGATCGTTGAGGTTTTTGTGTGAGATTGTCACTAGATAGCTGCAGAGACAAATGCGGTGCCTAATAAAGCTTAATGACTTATTTTCCCATTAATCAGAATTGAGAATGTGCTTCATTAAGATAATTAACTGAGCCAGTTGCTTAACTGACAGTGAGTAGACACGAATTCCCAAGTTACTTGCTTTCCTCTAAATGAAACTCTGAAGAAGCTAACCCAGCACTTCTTCATCATCTTTATTATTGAGGGAAAGAAGAGCTGCTTGTGTTAGGGCTGTGGCTGCATCTCGCCATCTGGGACAGTGGTGGGACAGAGGTGGGTAGCACTGGGTGCAGCCTTGCCCAAGACCCAAGCCTTGGGCTTGAGGTTATCGTAGTCAGCTCATGCTGAAAACTCACAAATATTTGCCACTCTATCTCACTGATGGCAAATGGTCTTTTATCTGCTAATTTCTGAAAGGTCAGGTCTTCGTTGTTGTTATTGTTGTCACCCAAGAACTATTAGCTCCTCCAAGGCGAAGAGCTCCTTGTCAGAATTTGTGGCTTCTCCTCTTTGTTCATCACAAGCTGGAAGTGGGGTAATGAGTCCTGGGCACTGCCGAAGGCAGGGATGTGTGAGATTATCCTGCTCCAGGTACATTTGTAGGCAGAATATGCAGCGCTGAAGTTGGGAGAATTAACTGAGAGATCCAAAACTTGAATTATTAAATATGCTCTCTGGTTGTAACATCTCATTGTAAATCCTTTCCTTCACAGCTCTCTGTGTCTTGAATTATAACATGGTAGCTAAAGACTCTGCCCAGAAGATGACTCTGGAGCTAACGTAAGGCAGTCATCTCAACTCTGCTTTTCTTTTGTCCTCAGAGTTCCCGGTCTTCCACCATGAACCCTGTTTACAGCCCCGTCCAACCTGGGGCTCCCTACGGAAATCCGAAGAACATGGCGTATACAGGTAGGACCAGTGTTCAGTGGCTCTTTTGCGATTGCCCATATTTGGTGGTGAGAGCAGATGATCATTGATGAGTGATTAATCCCTTAACGAAGGGAGAAGTTCTCATGAGGGAGCCAGATGGGAATGTGACTTGCAGGAAAAACTCCTCAGCAAAGCCAATGCAGTAAAGATAGTGAGAAGAATGGAGCTGAATTCCTGAGAAGAGGATGCCCTGGAAATTCTAAAGAAAAGGATCAAAAGGGGATTTCTTTAAGCAAATAAAACACGCAAGAAGTTGCTGGTGGAGTCAGCTGGAGAGCTGGAGGGCTTGACTCTGGAGCTGACTCGAGCAACTCGAGTGCACGTGCTGGAATAATCCTGTCTTAGAAATGAGGATCCCACAGGCGAGAGCTCGTGGTTTGGGGAATGTGCAGTTGTTATTAGAGGTGGTGATTTAACCTTCGTTATTGACTGATTTTTTTGTTTCCAAGTTACGCTTCGGTTGAGTTGATCTTATGTTGAGCAGCAAGTCTGATGCCTTTGTGAAGTCTACCTTTACAATGGCGTTGTCTAAAAAAAGTCATCTTTAACACCTGACAGAGGCACTGAAATGTGTTTACCATAATTATGTAACTAGTGGGAAACTAAAAACATGATGATAATGGAAAAAATTTAGCTCAGAGAGAAATAGTGCTTTGGAAAAAGCAAATCTCAGCTGAGGTGTCTCTGTGGTTTTCTCCATGGGTTACGTTTACCATGTGTTCTTCTGATCTCATAAGCACCTTACAAAAGCAGCCTTGGAAGACATTTCAATCGAACATTTTGTTGATGGTAATTAGCTATTAAGTGCCATATTGTGCTAAGACTTCGCGCTTTTTCTTTGCGTTGCCAGTTGTTATGTGTTGCCTTCTACCTAATGTGTGAAATTGCTTGGGAATGTGCTTTTTGTGGAGGAGAGCGGTCAACAGCAAATGGAAACGAACATCAAACACACTGGGCTACTTCATCTACAAACACCCTCGTGGACTTCGGTAGCTTGTTCAGCTGGTAGATCAGTAGAGCTGGCTGCGTTGCTGCGAGGAGACCCGTCTGATACTTGGCGCGGCAGAGAGTATCTCAAAGGCGTTTTGCCCCATTTTTATTCTCTTTCCCCATCAAATTTATGCGTGCTGCTTTGTTGGAGATACTGTAGCTCGAGGGAACTTTGGTCTCACAGTCAAAGCACTAGAGGCTTGGGAAAAAAAAAGCTCTGTGAATAATAGTCTCTTCAAAAATATTGCCGTTGTAAGAGGACTGCAGACTCCAGCAGTGCTTGGGTGATAGAATGAGCTCCTAAGTGCACAGTGATTTTCCTGCACTAGAAAGAACAGCAATTTTGTGCTTTCCAGCACAAAGGAGGGTTTGGACAAGAGTCTACTTCTCTCTCACTTTACTTTTTTTTTTGGTGTGTGTTCAAAGCTCCACCTTAATATCCATTCAATGTAGATTTTCTCTATCTGCTTTCATACAGTCCTGAATGTTTTAGAAGCTGCTTTCTGGTACTTGAAAAGACAATTTTGTCTAAATATTGAGATGCAGATTGGATAAAGTTTGTACCTTGACCTTTCTGGAAGGAGAATTTTAGAAAGTGATTTCTGATTTAGATGAATGAATTCTACATGGCTGCATTCTGATTAAGTTGAATGGCAACATTAATGGGATGTTATCTTCTAAAATAACCTGCTGGTTAATCACCATGAAGATTATATCATGCACTTAAATATAGACTCTTAGAATGGTTTGGGTTGGGTGGGACCTTTCAAGGTCACCTCATCCAAACCCCCTGCACTGAGCAGGGACATCTGCAACCAGAGCAGGTTGCTCAGAGCCCCAGCCAGCCTCACCTGCAATGGTTCCAGCGATGGGGCATTAACCACCTCTCTGGGCAATCTGTTAACTCCTGAGGGTGGTCTTAATAGTTATTAGAAGAAGGCTGCCATTTCTCCTGCATTACAAATGCCAGGCTTTGTCTATCTAATTTTTGCTTTCCATGCTTAGACTTCATTTACATTGCTTTAAGTTGCTTCATTTAGCTACATGTTGGTGTCCAATGTAGCCACAAGCTATTCTGGAGGATATTTAAACTCATAGTGACAAACAAAATCAACTTTTCACAGGAGGAACATGACGTTAAGGAGTTTGTAGGTGCTTTCTTCTCAGATGGCTTTGAAAATAATCCCTAAAGTATATGAGATTGTAGATCTGAAGGAGATGTTGAATGCCATCGCATGTGCAGACCCCTTCTGTGGTCCTGGGAGCTCATTACAGCTTTGCGCTTAACAAGAGTCTCAGTCCCGATCGGCAGCTGAATGGAAGAGTTTGCTCAGAGTTTTGGACAAGTTTGCCCCTGATTTGCAAGAGCATGTTAGTAAACCATTCCCACGATCACTTCATGAGATGATATCTATCCCAAAATTTTGATTTGACATGTAGTTTGTGTTATAATATAGAATTTATACAGTATAAGATAGGATACTTGTTTTAATCTCATCTTTTGTAGTAGTGGAGGACACTGAAAAAAATTAATGCCAAGCTTTATATTAGGCAAGAATAAGAAATAAAAAAACCTGATGTGTAATAAAGTTGAAGTAAAGGTTGTTAGCCCTGGTCTATGTTCTCAGCTTGCTTTAGAGTTCAGGGTTTTTCACCCCAAATCAAGTACTGCACGTGTATTGCTTAAATTTTTGTCTTTAAAGATCATGAATAAACCATTAATTTCTATCCTTGTGGAATAAAACCTAGGCAGAATATATGTGGAAAGAAAACAAGGATGGTAATTATGATACCAGCAGGTTGAATTACAGAATCATCGAATGGTTTGCGTTGGAAGGAACCTTCAAGTTCCTACCTCCCTGCCATGGGCAGGGACACCTCCCACTAGACCAGGTTGCTCAAGGCCCCATCCAACCTGGCCTTGAACACATGCTCTTGTGGGTTTTTTAGTGCTAAAAGGGAATGCTTCCCATAGAATAGATTGCTTTGGGTTGAAATAATCTGTTTTAATCTGATTTTCTTCACATTCTTACTTCTATGTTGTTTTCCACACCTGGTGGGCTAGGGAGAGAGGTCCATTTCAAGATAAATAAAAAGTATTGCACTAAGTTGGCTGCTCATGCATTAGGGAGAATGGGAAATCCTTGGCATGTCCTCAAGTACTTGATGTACCGTATGTTTCTTCAGGTTCTTAGTTCTTCCATTTTGATCTTCCTTAAAGGAAGTGTGAAGGACAATAATTCCCTGAATGATCTTTAAAGCGTAGTCTGTATTGGATTAATTTTTATGGAAATTATAATAAAGTTTATAAAAAAGGAAGTTTAAAGTTATTGGGGGAAACAATGTCAGAAGTGTTAGATTCAGAAGAGAAATGTTTATTGAAATATTCGCTCTGTTTGAACTCATAGACTCATCATAGAATCATAGAATGGTTTGGGTTGGAAGGGACCTCAAAGATCATCTAGTTCCAACACCCCTGCCATGGCAGGGACACCTCCCACTAGACCACGTTGCTCAGAGCCCCATCCAACCTGCCCTTCAACACCTCCAGGGGTGGAGCATCCACAACCCCTGTGAGTAACCTGTGCCAGTGTCTCACCACCCTCAGAGGGAAGAATTTCCTCCCAATTTCCAATCTAAATCTCCACTCTTCCAGTTTGAACCCATTACGCCTCATCCTATCACTACAGGCCTTTGTAAAAAGTCTCTCCCTGGCTTTCTTGTAGGCCCCTTCAGATACTGGACGGCCCCAAGAAGGTCTCCCTGGAGCCTTCTCTTCTCCAGGCTGAATAACCCGAATTCTCTCATCCTATCTTTGTCGGAGAGGTGTTCCAGCCCTTGCATCATCTCTGTAGCCCTCCTCTGGACCCTCTCCAACAGGTCCATAAATGTATTAAGCAAAGGTGGTTCCTCTTGTAGTTAGTATGTCTCATTTTTGGGGGTCCTTAAGACCCACAGATCTGTTGAATTGCAGTCTCCTTCCCATTTTCCTTCCTAAACTGAAAGAGTCAAAGAAACTGCGTGCATTTTCTGCAGGCAGTGCTTCCTTGCTCTTGAATGAGCTGGTTGTTATGCTGACCTAAGGTGACACAGAGAGAATATTCTCACTGCAGATGGACCTACATCTGTCCAAAACTAGGTTTGTGCTCCACCAAGTCCTGGTTCCTCATGCTTGGCTGGCAACTGCTTCCACTATGCTAATTTGATGTATTTTAGAACATCAGCAGCAAACAGTGGTTGAGTGTTGTATACTATTTAATTAAAACAGACTGTAATTAACTTGGATTTTCATGTAAGCTTTGTTTTAATTGAAGGTAACTTTAAAATAGCAAAATCACTGAATCTCAGCATGGTAGAGATTGGAAGGGACCTCTGGAGATGACCTCCTCCAACCCCCCTGCTCCAGCAGGGTCACCCAGAGCTGACTGCCCAGGATCGCATCCAGGCGCATTTGGAATCTCTCCAGAGAAGGAGACTCCACAACCTCTCTGGGCAGCCTGGGCCAGGCTCTGCCACCCTCACAGCAAAGAAGTTTCTCATTCTGTTCAGGTGGAACCTTCTGAGTTCCATTTTATGCCTGTTGCCCCTTGTCCTGTCGCTGGGCACCACTGACAAGAGTCTGGCCCCATCCTCTTGCCCCCTGCCCTTTAGCTATTGATCAGCATTGATCAGATCCCCTCTGAGTCTTGTCTTCTACCGCTCAATTCACTTTACCCTCTCCAAATGTGCTGGTTTTCCTTTGGCACATTTTTCTTCCCATTTTCTTGCATCTTGCATCCATTTTTGCTAAGGCACCATTCCTGCAGTAAATAGATAAGCTTGTTGGTGTGGAATCAGGGATGAAGAATCAGTCTCTCCTGTAGTTTGTTTGACTTCAAGCATGAAACGATGAAAGTGTTTGTTATAACTCAAACTATCATCAATTTCCCTACCAGAAGCTCATTAATATGCTGATAAGATGCTGCGATTCATGAACCTTCGGTAGACTGACTCTGTATTCTATGTAGTTATTACTAAATAATAAATGATCATAAAATCCAAGAGCCTGGATATGTGATGCTGGTTACTTAGTCTCCAAGGAGCTTGTGTCTAGTGTACATCGCTTCCCAGGTCCTGCTGCAGCAGCAACCTGCTCAGGAGCTTCCATGCTCAAAGAGATGTTCTCCAGCTCAAGCTTTTGCTGATGGAAGCTCTTGGATTGCTTTTGACAAACAGCTCTGCTCTGGCTGTCTGTGACATGAAGCAGTATTTCTATTCCCTCTCACAGTTATTGCAGGTAAAGGAAAAATGCTTTTGTACAGTAGGTTATTTGAAATTTTAAAAGGGACAGAACAAGTTTCTGTGTCCAGCTCTGGAGCCTCCTGCACAAGGAGGACATGGACCTGTTGGAGCAGGTCCAGAGGAGGGCTACAGATGATCAGAGGACTGGAGCACCTCTCCGAGAAAGACAGGCTGAGAGAATTCGGGTTATTCAGCCTGGAGAAGAGAAGGCTCTGGGGAGACCTTCTTGGGGCCGTCCAGTATCTGAAGGGGCCTACAAGAAAGCCAGGGAGAGACTTTTTACAAAGGCCTGTAGTGATAGGATGAGGCGTAATGGGTTCAAACTGGAAGAGTGGAGATTTAGATTGGAAATTGGGAGGAAATTCTTCCCTCTGAGGGTGGTGAGACACTGGCACAGGTTACTCACAGGGGTTGTGGATGCTCCACCCCTGGAGGTGTTGAAGGGCAGGTTGGATGGGGCTTTGAGCAACGTGGTCTAGTGGGAGGTGTCCCTGTCATGGCAGGGGTGTTGGAACTAGATGATCTTTGAGGTCCCTTCCAACCCAAACCATTCTATGATTCTGTGATGCCCTGAAGTGCTTTAATGGTAAGGGGCAAGAAAAAAGCATTGTCCGTGTGTTCTGGTTTACTCTGTGAGCCATCGGATTGTGTCTTTAAAGTGCTCATTTCTCTCTGATACTGAAAGTTGTATTGATGGTTAACTCAGATGTAGACATCTACACAGAGTGGTCTGTGTTTGGTCTTGAGTTTAATCCCTGAGATTTGTGTCTAAATTACTTACTGCAGGTCTTCTAAAACAGTAAAATCCATTTTAAAGAGAGTCCGGCTTGACCAGGCTCATGGGTGAGAAGGGAACGGCAAATGTATCTTCTGAGGTGTGTGGCAAGGGAGGATGGGAACTCTCTTTCTAGGCTGATACTCCCACCACAATTAAAACATGGGCACCTTGCCTACTGAAGTCCAGCTGGGTTTGTCATTTCTCAAACATAAGTTTTTCAGCTCTCATTTGATCCCTGCAGCTCATGCCCATCACTGGAGTCTGTTGTCAAAGCCATCAGGTCAAGGTTGTTTGAACCAGTGAGGATGCTTGGTCCAAACCCATGTAGATCACTGATTTTTCCACCTCTTTGGTCTTGCTTCGGAAAGAATCAGGGATATGCAGCTTGGTGGCAGCCAAGGACAGCGTGGCAGAAAGCAACAGCAAGTAATCCTCAAGAAGGAGAGTCCCACCCTCATAGAGGGTGTAGAGAAGACAACCGAGTCTTTGTTTCTTTTAGGAACCAGTAAATCACGGAGAATGAATGTGAGCTGTTGTCATCAAGAAGCTTCTATTGGGTGGAATTATTCAGATGGCCTAATCCTCTGGTTTTGATAAATAAAAATGTATGTTTCAGGGTTCTGATATCTAATGCACTTCTCCTGTTGATCGCCAGGTAGCCATGAGCGGCCCCATTGTAACACATCTATAAGGAGTTCATGTCTCCAGTGTGCTGCTTGGTGGATTTTACTGCAGAGTCCTCATCTCCAGCCTGCAACGCTCAAGGGATTTCCCCAGATATGTCTTAGGGTCAGTGTCACCCTGTCTGGGACAGTTTGTAGGAGGCAGTGCCTATCGTCCCTAAATCCGACCAGATACAGGCTGGGAACTCCCTGCTCTTCCACCTCCATTGCACATAAGGCATGAGAATCCCAATGGCAGTATCTGAATGTGGTGGATACCTCCATTCCTTCTCCCACGGCTTTTCCTGGTCCCCAGCCTCCCCATGCCTTTGCAGCTGGAATTCCCATCTCTCTTTTGCTGATCAACCTTGTCTCCTTTACTCAATTCCTCTTCCTCTTTCACTAATGATTTGTGTCCATCATGCATTCAGGTTTCTGCTGTGGATCTTCTGCCATTTCTCCACTTGATTTTTGTCTGAGAGAGGGCTGGAAGGTGGCACCCTCCATCACCCTCTTCCGTGGCTTTTCGGGAAAGATTATCAGGCAAGCCCCTCTGCTGCTCTCCTGGTCCTTCTCCTTCTTGCGTTGCTCACTCCCTGAGTCTTTCATAGAATCATAGAATTGCTTAAGTTGGAAAAGACCTTCAAGATTATAAAGTCCAACTGTTAACCCAGCACTGCCAGGTCACCACTAAACCGTATGCCTCAGCACCACATCTCCATGGCTTTGAAACCCCTCTGGAGATGGGCACTCCACCACTGCCTTGGGAAGCCTGGGCCAGGCCTTGACAACCCTTGCCATGAAGAAATTGTTCCTCATGTTGAACCTAAACCTCTCCTGGTGCAACTTGAGGATGTTTCTTCATGTCCTATTGCTTGATCCTTGGGAGAAGAGACCAGCACCCACCTTTTGCTCCATCCCAGCTATTTTTCCTTCTCTCTTGCAGCCTGTCAGCCTGGCCCAGCTGGTGAACACCTGCACAGGTCCTGGAGAGCTGGACTCATTTCTCCAGGAGGAACCTGATGCATTTTAATAGAAGGTCTTTGTGCAGCTGGGTCCTGTTGAGCTGCATTTCCAAAGTGGATTAACTGCCCAGAGGTGCTTTTAATGAGCCTCTGCAGCACACAAATGTGAAATAAATATTCAAAGGGAGCTGCTCGGCGAGTTTTATCCTGTATGAGATTCACCGAAGTATTTTGGGGAAGCAGAGGAGTAGTCTAAAGTGAAGAAGACTTTGAATTACATTTGAAGTTCATCTGTGATGTTGCTGCAAGAGCCAGTATGTTCTTCCTCGAGTAATGAATGCCTCTTCTTCATTTTAAAGCATAAAATGGTCTTATTTGTAATGATTTAAGGAGAAGTCTTGGCTAAGAGCTTCATCATTTGTATGTAGAAAAATGTGGTGTTTTCCTGCATCACTTGTCAACCTCTTTTGTGCCATCTGCAAGGTCTGGGTTCATTTGTTTACTGATGTAATTGATTTTCCTGCTTCTTCAAGTGGGAATCTCTCTGTGGGGTTTTTGAGTGCATTGAGAAGGATACGTGACAGTAATGTAATTTTAATTTACGGTATAATGCTGTTCTGTTTACAGAATGTTGTGACAGAGAATAGGTGTGTCTGGTAGGCAAATAGGAGGGTCAACATATTAGTTACGATTACTATGTTTTTATGTTGGTGGAAAGACATCTGTTTGATAATATAGAATCATAGAGTCATTTTGGTTGGAAAGGACCTTTAAGATCATCGAGTCCAACCATTAACCCAGCACTGCCAGGTCACCGCTAAACCATGTCCCTCAGCACCACATCTCCACAGCTTTGAAACTCCTCCAGGGATGGGGACTTCACCACTGCCCTGGGCAGCCAGGGCCAGGCCTCGACAACCCCTTTGGGAAAGGAATTTTTCCCAATATCCAGCCTAAACTTCCCCTGATGCAATTTGAGGCCGTTTCCTTGTGTCCTATCACTTGTTCCCTGGAAGATGAGACCAATAACACCTGTCTCCGACCTCCTTTCAGGGAGTTGTGGAGAGCCAGAAGGTCTCCCCTGAGCTTCCTTTTCTCCAGGCTCAATAACCCCAGGTCCCTCAGCTTCTCCTCACAAGACTTGTGCTCTATTATTTTTGTGTGTCTGAAATCTTGGAGATCTTTCAGAGTGATTCCGAAAAGGGTTAAGGATTTGTGTGAGCTTGATGATGCTTTTACAGTTAACCATACTTGCAGGCTGCACAAGTCTGAAGCAAAAATCTTATGGGCATCAGAGTCTAATTCTGTCTAAGTCTTTGTAGAAAGTTGGAGAACATAAATGCAGCCAACTGGAGGGTTGATTTAGATTAGGTGTAAGGAAGAAGTTCTTCACCATGAGGATGGTGAGACACTGACACAGGTTGCCCAGGGGTGTTGTGGATGCTCCATCACTGGATGTGTTCAAGACCAGGTGAGATGGGGCCCTGAGCAACCTGGTCTAGTGGAAGGTGTCCACTAGATGATCTTTAAGGTTCCTTCCAACCTAAACCATTCTATGATTCTATGTTTCAGAGCCATTGATCTGGGCTCTAACTTTGACTAGCTCTGTTTGCAGAGGATGGGTTTCCACTAGGACCCTCCACACCTCTGCTGTGCAAATAACTGAGCCCTGCTCCATCCTCTTTGGACACAGAAAGCTCCAGCACATCAGGCTCTCCCACTTGTGATCTGGGCTCCCTGCCTAGGATCTCTGCATGCTCCAGAAGAGTGAAATGCATCCCTGATCCAGGCTGTTTGCTGCACTCCTAAGCTACAAACTCCCAAGTTTTGCCTTTTTTTCCTTTTCCCAAGGTGAAACCACAACATTTGCTTGGACATAATGATTAACAGAGGGAATCGGCATCGTTCTGCCTCCAGTCACTGGTTTTGTTGGCAGGACAGGAGATCTGGGATTCTCACGTGTGTGTTTCTGTCCTAATCTGTATCATTTGTATTTGTTGTTGAACCTCGGCCACAACTGCACACGTGAGGACTGACCTGATTTACACTTGATGGTTTGTTTCATTTATTGGCATGTTGAAAGCCAGTAGCCTCCAATTTTGTAGGAGACCGAAGGATGTTCCTATAGGATTTCTACAGACGGCTTTTAATCCTTCTTTACATCCTCTTTGTGGGACAAAGATAATTCTAGGCTTGATTTCAGCCTTTCTTATTAACTTAAAATGAAAGATTTCGCTGTATTATCCTCTAGAAATGCTGGGCCTTTGGTAACAGATTAGGTCTTTGGCCAAGAAAACCAACTTCTTTCAGAGCTGCTGTGTATGAAAAGGCCGAACTTGATTTTTTCCTTTCTTTTTGGCATTCCTCAGCTCACCTGTGGTGAGCGCCAAGGCAAATGGCTCTGATGCTGAAGCAGGCAGGGTTGGGGTGTTCTCCTCTTTCCTTTTCCTTCAGCTTGTAAGACCTCCTTGCATGTCTACCCCTTCCATTGATTGGGAAATGCCCTTTCTGGCTTTAATTAGGTGATCCATTGCTTCCTGCTTCTGTAAAACAGGGATTTTAAACTGTGTTCAGGGTGTTGAATTGATTTCAGGCTGATTAAAAATGTATGAAGTGGGTACAGTGAATATTTTTCCTCTGGCAATTCTTCATGTTTATTAATTGGTGTGTATAGAGCAGACAAGAAAATCACACTTGACTTGGAGAAGAATGAGCTCTGACTTGGGTAGACTCTTGTTATTTTTATGTTTAAATACATAATTTTCTTACAGGAATACTTCCAAACAACTTGCTGAATTTCTCATTGTTGGAAGCTGGTTGAGTTCCAGTGCTCTGGTTGATCAATGGTGGCTAAATTCACCATCTTTAAATTAATTTGTGGACTTTCTCAGAGTCATAAAAAGCATAAAACCCCTAAAGAAATTAAGGAAAGTTTTCTTGGGGAATGAAGAAGGAAGCAGGGGGGGTTTGGGTGATAATTGGATTATTTATGAACGTGTGGTAGGCTGCATTTGGGCGGTTCTCCTGCTGATGGCAGCACCATTGGATGATGGGCATGGAGGTTACCCCACTGCACTCACCTGTGGTTAGACACATGTTGCTGTGCAAAATAGGTCTTGGTAGACAGAAGTGTTGGTGGCACATACCTGTGTTTCAAGACAAAAGACTTCTTTCTTTCTCTTCAGTGTTAGACATGGAGGCCTGGATATGTTCCTGTGTAACCTGCCCTAGATGAACCTGCTTTGGCAGGGAGGTTGGACAAGATGATCTCCAGAGGTCCCTTCCAACCCCTACCATTCTGTAATTCTGTGATTTTGTGATATTAAAGCTCCTTTGAAGAAAATAATTCATAACATCTCATTACAGATATTTGTTGGCTCAACTGATTTGGAGATTGGTCACTCTGATGTGAATCTTCCAAGGAGTTTCATAGAAACTTCGGGGAACATCCTTTACCCCTTGTTTTATAACTGTTTGTATAAGTTTTTACACACTTTAGAGCTTCCTTATGTTGTAAATAAACAGAATAGTCTCAGATCTTAAAAGCAAACAAAACTCGTAGAATCCTAGATTGCTTTGGATTAGAAGCGACCTTAAGGATCATCTAGTTCCAACCCCCCTGTCACGAGCAGCGACATCCGCAACTAGACCATGTTGCTCCAAGCACCATCCAACCTGGCCTTAAACACATCCAGGGATGGAGCATCCACAACTTCTCTGGGCAACCTGTGCCAGTGTCTCACCACCCTCAGAGTGAAGAATTTCTTCCTAACATCTAATATCTAATCTAAATCTACCCCCTTTCAGTTTACATAACTCATGTTGTGTTGTCCTGAATGACCCCATTGTGTGGCTTCTAATCCTATGAGCGCGCTTAATACATGGAACTGGTTTATGCTCTACCTCGTTTCTTGGTTACAATCTTGATTTTTTTTTTCCCTCTAGTGGAATAGAAGTAAAAAGATTAAGTGATGAGGACTGAAGAGGGCTGGAGAAAATGTATATAAGGCAGAGAAAAAAAAAGCCAAACATAGGTGGAAAAAAAGACATTTCTTTTGCCTTGGAAACATGTTTTGAAGGGGAAAGTACTCTGTTTAAAGAAAATAAAAGGTGAACGGAGAATTTTCTTGTGTGTTGGTTGCTTCTGTAGAGTATTGGCACATAATCTGAAGTTCTTCACTCCCTTGGGGAAGAAATAAGCTTAATTTTTAAGCATGAGCCCTACCAAAGCTCTAGCTTACATAGCATGTAGACAAATCCCAGCCAATGATTTGGGCTTTGAAAATGTATATTCAGTAGTAAAATTGGTGAATGTAATTTTTTTATTGTCTTTTTTCTTAGTCTCTGTACATAATAGAACAAAACTCCTTTTTGGCAGCTTTGTGAATTTATTGCGTGTTTCTAAGCTATCTTCTTTCACTTTGTTTTGGCTATGGTTTATTGTTTTACAGCGTTTAAAACTTCTTTTCCTGTAGGTTCCCCTTTCTTCCATATGTTTTCCTACATGTTCTCCTTACTGAACAGCAAGGAGCCTCTGTCTGGGCAGTCAGAGATCACGTTGGCCATCTTGGTATTGTCTCTGTGGCACTTCAGTTCTCCGTGCCTCTACGTCATGTTGCCAAATCATGCTTGATTTGCCATACATCAAATCTTAAACTTAGAGTCATAGAATCATAGAACGGTTCGGGTCAGAAGAGACCTTAAAGATCATCTAGTTCCATCCCCCCTGCCATGGGCAGGGACACCTCCCACTAGACCATGTTACTCAAAGCCCCATCCAGCCTGGCCTTGAACACATCCAGTGATGGAACATCCACGACTTCCCTGGGCAACCAACTTAATTCAGCCTCATTGCTTTTCAAACCCCCATAATTATTTTCTCCTTCCCTGTAACTATCTCTGGATGTCCAATTTGCTCTGTTGAGAAAGCTGCTGATGTAGATGGTGATCCTATGAAGCACCTGCACTGAGAGATTATTCTAGGGACCTCCCTCCCCTTGTTTCTAGCGCACTTCCTTCCATGAAGCGGTGGTGCCTCTCTTCCAATAGCAGCTAATGTGGAAAAAATATGAGATCAGTTTTTTATATCCTTCCTTGTGGAGGTGAAGAGCACCAGCATGGGTTAGCAGAAGTCCATCAGCAGTCACTAAATGGGTCAGTGATTCTCTGCAGAGCACTTTGGGAGCTGTGGGCAGCGTGAAGCTGGAATGTGACCTTGTCTTCGTGTGAATTGGAGGTGGTGGTCATTCGTAAAACAGAATGAAAATGTCTCCGAGCACTGACCCCCCCCACACTTGCTCGGAACCTCCCTGTTGTAAATTAAAGTCTTACCAAGACTAAAATAAATGGCATTTTCTGCATATTTCTTCCTGCTGTTCGCAGTTTAAATTCTGATCCTTGCTTGTTTTTCTCTGCATACTTGCACACCACCCATTCAATACCTCTTCAATCCCCAGGTGCTTCAATTAAATGATGAAAAATAAGCTCCAGCACTGCCTCATGATCCAATGAAACCCCCTTAATATTTGCTGCCTTTCCTGCCTCCCTTCCCTCTTTTATTTATTTATTTTCTTCATCTGGCACCACAAATAAGTGCTTAGATACTTGTTATATTTTTGCAGTCTGAAGGTGATAAATTAAAATTTTGTGGCTTGACTTCTGGAAACACGTTCGTAGATTAAATATTGAATTTTTCTCCTCTCCCAGTGCACAATTATTTTTTACAACATGCGTCGTCCAGAAACACGATCTAGTGCAGGCTCATAAAAGACTTTTATAAGCTTCAGGAATCGTCCCCCAGTTTGTACCACATCTATAAATTACCGAGTCTCTTTTTCTACGGTGCTTTATTCTACCTAATATCTTAGTTTAAGTTTAACAGGGACCAGCTTGCCCAAAGTGGCGCAGTCGAGGCTCTGGCTCATTAATCTGTTTGCTTTCTGTGTTGGATTTAGCCTTGCCTAAAGCCAAAATTAGGAGTTCCTTCTACGCAAACGCATCCGTATCTTTATTTTAAAGCGTGTGTGACTGCCTTTCCCTCTCCCAGCCCTTGCTGGCATTCGGCCTTGTTTCATCTAATGTGGTACTGGGCTAGAATTTTAATGTCTCTGTGGCCAGCGATGATTTATTAGATCCCAAAGCCCTGGCTCAGAGTGCAGGAAGAAAATATTGCATCAGTGAGCTGGCTTGGCAGGGCTCAAATAAATGAGTCCTGAAAGACTCTTCAGTGTTACAGTCTTTTTTTTGCCTTCCCCTCCCCTCGCCCCCACTGATCCTTCCCCCATCTCTGACCCCTGAGTTTCTGCTGATGTCAAGAAGTGCTCATTTCCTTGCAGGAATAGCCAGCTTCGGGTCCTTTGATGAGAAACACGGTTGTCAACAGCCTCATCACGTATAGCTTTTTGAATCCTCGTAGTCACTTTGCGTGAGGCTGAGAAGGAGCCGTAAAACTCAAGTTGGGAAAAATGAAGCTTTTGTGGCAGGTGCAAGGTTGGGCTCCTGGTGATGAACTGGTGGTGATGTAACATCGCAATGCATGGGGAAGATCATAGAATCATAGAATGTTTTCTATTGGAAGGGACCTTTCAAGGTCACCTAGTCCAACTCTGCTGCAGGGAACAGGGACATCTGCAACTAGAGCAGATTGCTCAGAGCCCCAGCCAACCTCACCTGGAATGGTTCCAGGGATGGGGCAGCGACCACCTCTCTGGGCAACCTGGGCCAGGGTCTCACCACCCTCAGTGTCAAACATTTCTTCCTTCTCTCTAGTCTAAATCTCCCTCTTTGAGTTTCAAACCATCACCCCTTGTCCTGTCACAACAGGCCATGCTCAAAACTCTCTCCCCATCTTTCTGATAGGCCCCCTTCAGATACTGGGAGGCTACAAGAAGGTCTCCTTGGAGCCTTCTCTTCTCCAGGCTGAACAAGCTCAACTCCCTCAGCCTGGCCTCACAGCAGAGGACTTCCAGCCCTCACATCATTGTTGTGGCCTCCTCTGGCCCCACTCCAACAGGTCCATGTCTCTCCTTTGCTGAGGTCTTGTCTTAACGCTGACCTGGGGAACAAAACCTAACACTTTAATATTCCAGAGAAGAGCAGCCGCTTGTGACCACCACCCCAGTGCTGACCATGCTCACCTCCAAAGCAGGTCCCAAACAGGTCCCTTCTAGCATGCTGTCAGCCTAGCAGCCTTTATCCTGGGAACACGTCTAATTTGTTCCATTTCATAAACAAAATAATTTAAAATCTTTTAATAAAGAAGAAGAAAGAAGAAATCAAGCTGAAAAGATGAGCTCTCAGAAGACTTGACTTTTGGGCAATGGTTATTGAGTGTGAGAGTTGGAGGGAGAAGTAGAAGAATGAAACCCTGGAGTAAAGACAGGTGAAGACCTTCATAACTCATAGTTAAGAAATTCTCTTTAGTACGTAACCAGAGGCAGCTTCCGCCTTACGCTTGATTTGTTGGCATCCATTTGCACTCAAAAATGATGTTGTTGTCTCTTGTTATTAGAAACCTAATGTATTGCAAAGAAGAGCATCCATCTCTAGGGAAAAGTTGTCCATGTTGGTGATGTTCCCAGGAGATGCAAAGCACATGATAAATAAATGAAATTAAATAGAGTAAAACCCCCTGATTTTAACAGCCTGCCGACGAGTTTTTTCATTCAAAAAGAGATGAGTGTGTATGCATCTGAACTTCTGTTTACCTCAAACTTCTTCTTTTTTCCAATTTGGAATGATTTCTTGAGGGCAAGACCATTTTGTGCTGTGTGTTGAAAGTCTGGGTGATGATGTGTGCAGCCATCTGAGACAAATGAAGATCTTAGATGCAGGGATCATTCTTTGCAATTACTTATCTCTGAAAGGAGGTTGGAGCCAGGTTGTGGATGGTCTATTCTCCCAAGGAACAAGCTATAGGACAAGAGGAAATGGCCTCAAGTTGCACCAGGGGAGGTTTAGATTGGACATGAGGAACAATTTCTTCATGGCAAGGGTTGTCAAGGCCTGGCCCAGGCTTCCCAGGGCAGTGGTGGAGTGCCCATCTCCAGAGGGGTTTCAAAGCCATGGAGATGTGGTGCTGAGGGATATGGTTTAGTGATGACCTGGCAGTGCTGGGTTAGCAGTTGGACTCAATGATCTCAAAGGTCTTTTCCAACCAAAATGATTCTGTGAGTCCATGATTCTATGATTCTTTGTATTAGCTTCGGAGAGCTTAGAATAAAAGCATTTACTTTTACATAGTTTTTTACTGTGGGGGTGGTGGAACACTGGAACAGGTTCCCCAGAGAGGTGATGGCAGCCTTATCCCTGGAGATGTTCAATGCCAGGCTTGATGAGGCTCTGAGCAACCTGCTCTATTTGCAGGTGTCCCTGCTCACTACAGGGAGTTTGGACTAGATGACCTTGGAAGGTCCCTTCCAAGCTAAACCATTCTATGGTTCTGTGATTCTCATGCAGGTACCTCAGTTTGGTGCTTGACCTTTGGCACATGCATTTGAACCTGGTAAGTTTGTCTCTTCTCCTTTAGCCCCTAACCCCAAGGTGCAGGGAGTTAAATTGTAAAATTAGTGGTTTACGTGTCCCTGTCTGATGGGAGGGAGAGAGTAGAAATGCACTTCTGTTTTTGCGTTCAACTAGACGCTTGAAGGTTAGCGCTGCTAGCTAGTGATGGAGACTACAAGAGGGTCCACGTGTTACGCTCTGTATTTGATATCAAGAATTTGGGGATTGATCTCTTCTCCCAAGTAACAAGCAATAGGACAAGAGGAAATCACAGAATTATTGAGGCTGGAATAGACCTCCAAGATCATCAAGTCTAGCCTATGACCCAACACCATGACGTCAGCTAGACTATGTCATTAAGTGCTACGTCCAGTCTTTCCTTAAACACCTCCAGGGATAGCAACTACACCACCTCCCTGGGCAGTCCATTCCAGTGTCTAATTGCCGTTTCTGTGAGGAAGTGCTTCTTAATATCCAACCTAAACCTCCCTTGGCTCAGCTTCAGGCCATGCCCTGTCACTAGTTGCCTGGCAGAACAGCCCGACCCCCACCTGACTACAACTTCCTATCAGGTAGTTGTAGAGAGTGATAAGGTCTCCCCTGAGTCTTCCTTCAGGCTGAACAACCCCAGCTCCCTCAGCCTCTCCTCATAAGACTTTCCCTCCAGCCCCTTCACCAGTCTGGTCGCTCTCCTCTGGACCCGCTCCAGCACTTCAATATCTTTCTTGAAGTGAGGGGCCCAGAACTGCACACAGTACTCGAGGTGAGGCCTCACCAGTGCCAAGTACAGGGGGAGAATTACATCCCAGTCCTGCTGGTCACACTATTCCTGATACAAGCCAAGATGCCATAGGCCTTCCGTGCCACCTGGGCACACTGCTGGCCTGGTCCAGGCCTTGACAATCCTTTCCATGAAGAAATTGTTCCTCATGTCCAACCTAAACCTCCCCTGGTACAACTTAGGGCTGTTTCCTCTTGTCCTGTAGGTTGTTCCTTGGGAGAAGAGACCAGCTCCACTTGGCCCCAGCCGTCTTTCAGGGTGTTGTCAAAAGCAAGCAGGTGTCCCCTGAGCCTCCTTTTCTCCAGGCTCAAAAACCCCAGGTCAGCCACTCCTCACAAGGCTTGTGCTCTAGACCCTTCTGCAGCTTCATTGCCTTTCTCTGGACACGCTCCAGTGCCTCAATGTCCTTCTTGCAGCGAGGGGCCCAAAACTGAACCCAGTTCTCTGTGTCCTCACTAGCTTACTCCGATCCATTTGTCTCCATTAGAACAAGAAATCACTCACGTCACTGCTTCCTTGAGTGCTGGTGATGCTTCTGCCAGAGCAATTGCCCCAAGTGACCTGCCTGTTCCCTGCCAACACTTCTGCTACTTGTCCCATAGTAAAGATAACATTATCTAAGCACTGAAGGGCAAAGAACATCTCCCTAAAAAAGGCATAATGCAACTCCCCATGTATTTTCATCTCTAGGTTCTTCTCTAGCCTATCGGTGCTTCGGGCTGGCTGTAGGGTTTTTCAATTTCCTTTTTTAACCAGACAACACATTTTCCCCCCTTGCTGCTCCCCAGCAGTAATGTGTAATTCTCCCATCATGGATGTTGGACTCATTATCAGTAAAGATGAAGTGGAATGCTTTGCCATTAACTTAAAACTTTGGTTATCATGACAACAGGTTACAACTCTCCCCATTGCCATGACAATCTCCTGCAAAATTGTTAAAATGCCGTCCTGCCGTTATTTTTAGTTTGTCCTCTATTCCCATGGCGACCAGCTTTCACTTGAGGCGTTTGATGCTTTGTGCTCAGAGCCTTTAATGAGCCTCACAGAAGTATGGAAGTCAGGAAACGCAGAGACCTCCGAGGTCAACTGGTCCCTCCGTCAGTCTGTGCAAGAATGGTCTCTACAGTTGGCTTTTCTCCAGCTGTTCTGTGTTATGTGCACTTCTCCTTCTCTTATTGTCCTCCCTTGTGTGATTTTGAACATTTCCATTCACTGTAGTGCCTGAGCACTTGTGTTCTTCTTCACACGTGACCCTACTTGTTGCATTAAAATCTGCCAGAAAACTTCTGATTCTGCACCGGACACTGAAAAAAAAAATCAACAAGGGGAAAAAAAAAAGCTATAGAAGACATTTAAAGTGGTAATTTGGTTTTAGTTGCTATATACTTGTTTTGGGGGAAAAAAATTGCACAGAAAAGAAGTTTTCTCTCTGATTTTCTAACAGCCTACAAAGGAAGTTTTACTGGAGTAACATTTTCTGAATCAGCTAAAAATTTACTTGCTTATCATTAACCAAAAATACAAATTAACTCAATTATAAAAGGAAATAAAACTACTTTATGAGCCTCCCTTTTTCTATGCTTGTATTTTCTCCCCAAGTAGCAGCTCGAGTGATCCATGGGAGTCTCCTGTTCCCAAGGTGGAATTAGAAATTAAAAATAATAAGAACAAATAGCTGAAAAATGGGTTGTATCCATCAGACTGTTTCCCAAAAGCTGGACAAGGCTGAATGTCAACTGTTTGTTTGTAAAGTTTTTATCTTGCTGCTTCTTCAGTGGGTGGGAGTGTGTCTGCTCCAAAGGAAAATTGGCAAAATTGAGATGGCATCACCACTTGAGCTGTGAGAGGTGACACTTTGGATTAATCCAGATTTCTCTACATTTAGGTACTGGCTGTTAAATGTTTTTAAAAAGACACCTTCCAATACACTGTCGCCTGTGCAGTACTGGTTGAGATCTTTCAAACATCATGTTCCTTTCATAAAGATTGAATAAGGAGTATTTCTATAGACAGCTGATGTTAACTCAGTCCATCTGGCCCATGTTTCCCAGAGAGGTGGCAGAAGCTCCATCCCAGGAAACACTCAAGGTCATGTTGGCCGAGGCTCTGAGCAACCTGCTCTAGTTGCAGATGTCCCTGCTCACTGCAGGGGGGTTGGATCAGATGATCTTGAAAGGTCCCTTCCAACCCAAGCCCTTCTGTGGTTCTGTGATCCGTTGGCGGTGCTGCTGTGATGGTTAGGTTTTCTCTACAGGGCTCCGCAAAGCCTCCTGTCCATAGTATTGTCATTGGAAGCCAAGGCTGATGAGATGGTAAAACACTTTGACCTGCAGAAGTTGTTGGAAAAGTCCTAGTCTGGGCCTGGACGACTGGCAAAGTACAGTCATGACTGGCTTGCAGGAAGGGTGAGCTGCTGGCAGCAGAGTTTGCTTGGACCAGAAACAAGATCCAGAGAGGTGTTTTGGTTCAGACTACCTGGGATGAGGAGCTGTGAGGAATCCTCTTGTAGGGTAGATTCAGACTAGATACAAGGAAGAAATTTTTTATAGTGAGGGTGGTGAGACCCTGGCCCAGGTTGCCCAGAGAGGTGGTCAATGCCCCATCCCTGGAATCATTCCAGGTCAGGTTGGCCAAGCTGCTCTAGTTGCAGATGTCCCTGCTCCCTGCAGGGGGGTTGGACTAGATGACCTTTAAAGGTCCTTTCCACACAAAGCATTCTATGATTCTGTGATTTCTCCTTAATGTAGATTCCACACCAATGACTTTTGGAGTAAACAAAGACTTAAAGATAAAAGAAGCTGTGTACAATCTGTACATCTCCAGGAGGTTTTCTCTCTGTGATTACACGCTCGCCCCAGAAAGCACCAACAGTTGCTTGGAGAATGGGCTTGTAAAGATTTTGTAGAAATGTAAATAATCTGCGGCTATTTCCAGTATTTCTTGTTAATAAAAACCCCCACAAGTAATGTGCAAGAGCTTCATTCTGTCAGTAAATAAAAATGGCAAATGGCTCCAGGCAGCTGGTGCATTTTTTCCTTGGATGCCAACGAAGTCATCCAAAGTAGGAATCTGTTCTTAAATATTTCTTTTTACTATAATAAACAAATCTTGGAAGCCTTGAGATCAAGGAGGAAGCAAAAATGTAGAACAATAACTTATGAAAGTATGATGCTGTTTGTGCCCCTCCAAAATATTGCTGGTATTTATTATGGTAAGCTTGTGATAACACAGGGATTTTTTCAGTTTAACTGTGGCCTACTTCTGTTGCTGGTTGGCTTCCTGGCTTCTTCTCAGTGCTAAAGGTTTCAGGTCCTGTCTGTGTAAGGGCATTTTTTTGTACTCTTCTTTAAAAATACCGAGATGGGTCTTGAGTCCAGAGCCTTGAATTTCCTCACCTCAAGCACTTGCAGGGTGAATGCCCAGCCCTGAATTATCGGGAGCATTTCTGTCCTGAACCTCCGTCCGAGCTCCTTTCCAGTGCAGCATCTGCTCCTTGTCCAGTGAAGCACCTTAACTTGATTTCCAGTGATCTCTTTCTGCTTCCAGCTTCGTCCTTCAGGCTCCTTGAGTTGTCTTTGAGATTCACCTTCTCCATCAATTTAGGAGGCTTTGTCTCCTCTTGTCCTTCAGAGGTTCTACTTTGTCCTACCTCGAGCTTTCTGTGGGCTCCCCAGTGGGGTATGTCCTTGTTCTCTTTTGGCTTCTGTTGCAGAAAGTGTTATCAATAGACAAAAATTGAGCTGCTGTCTTTGATTTGAAGATTTGTGGATCTTCCTTTCCACTTAGACTTGTTTCCTCTTGATCCCTACAAAATCTGACCTTTCTCATCTTCTTTTTGTGTGCTTGGAGGTCAGGATCTTTTTGCTACCACAGTTGCTCTTTTTTCTGGATTCCCATGGACAGCACTTAAGTGCTTCATCTGCCATCAGAGCTGGTAAACATGAGGTCATCTTTAACCCAAGACTTTACTGAAGTGGCCAGCTCTTCTTGATTCTCATTTTATTCTGATGAGTTTAAGTCTCAGCTTAAATAAAAGATCTGGGACTTACAGCACAAGAAGGACATTGTAGAGGGACCTGTTGTAGAGGGTCCAGAGGAGGGCAACAAAGATGATGCAAGGGCTGGAACACCTCTCCTATAAAGACAGGATGAGAGAATAGGGCTTGTTCAGCCTGGAGAACAGAAGGCTCTGGAGACACCTCACTGCAGCCTTCCAGTATCTGAAGGGGGCCTACAGGAAAGCTGGGGAGGGACTTTTTACAAAGGCCTGTAGTGATAGGATGAGGCGTAATGGGTTCAAACTGGAAGAGGGGTGATTTAGATTGGAAATTAGAAGGAAATTCTTCGCTCTGAGGTTGCCCAGGGGGTTGTGGAGATGTCCAAGGGCAGACTGGATGGGACTTTGAGCAACATGGTCTAGTGGGAGGTTTCTCTGCCATGGCAGGGGGTTTGGAACCAGATGATCTTTGAGGTCCCTTCCAACCCAAACCATTCTATGATTCTATGATTCCATGACTTGGTTTTCTCGCCCTTCTGGAAATTTTAGCAAAATTGTGATAGATCAAATTTCCAGATTGAGGAGACACTTCCCATCCTTGATTTTAACTGAATTTGAGAGAAGATCTCTCAGAGCTTGCTGAATAGCAAAGTTTTCACTTTATTTTTAGAGAGGGAAATTTATTCTTGCAGTGAGGAGATACAAGCTGGTCTCAATCGCCAAGAATGTTGTTCCTAGTGGGGTACTTTGATGAGATGAATGAGGGCAGCTCACACAGCCTTAGGGTACTTACTCAAAAAACAGAGCCAGGGAAATAGATGCAGGACTCATGATGGTAGATGAAGCTTTTCCACTCTACAGGATCAGTTCAGCTGCCATCCAGGCAGTTGCTGGGATGTGAGGATTATCAGACAAGTGGTTGTTGGCCTGTGTGAACTGAGTGGGTGGTGTATGGGAGCTCCTATTTTTTGTACTAAAGGAGGTAAGGACCCTGTATTCATGAAAAAAAAAAAAATTCATTATTTTATTCTGGTATAAAAGCAACGGGAACTGTTGCATGAGACTGGTGTGAAGCTAGCAAAGGGAAATTCAGGAGGCATTTGCTGTAAGCTCGGTGTCAAATGCTGCCAGCCACTGACTCAGCGAATGTGCTGCAATTGATTATCCACCAGCTTGTCCACTTGTTTGCCTTCCAGCTCTGACATTAACCAATAGTTAAATCATCCCTAGAAGTCGCAGGGGCTTCCTTGACTAATGGATTGCTCAAGGTGGTCCAGGTGGTTCTCTGCAGGTCCATCTGGCAGCAACATGAACCCATCTGGCTCTGCTTTGGCCTTGGAGAAACCTCTCTCACTTCCCCTGGGAGGTTTATCCCAAAATCAAGATACTGCAAGATACTGCAACTAAAGTCACTCCTCTCTGTCAGTTGTTTATAGGACAGATAGAACAACTTCGGCTGCAATATAGTGCATGACTTTATCATGCATAAGAAAAGTGGGAGCGAACGTCATCTTTTGGGAGAGCCCAGCTCATATATTTAGGAAGAGTAATGCGTGGTCCTCAGGAACTTGGATGTTAAAGCTTCTGGCATATCCATTCAGAGCAAAGTAAATTCATCTTCAAAAGGCAGGGCATGTTAGCCTGCGTTTCTGTTTCCACCCTGACCACGCAGGAGGACTTGGTGTTCTCCAGGATGGGGAGGCTTGGAGGATGACATGACTTCTAATATTGTTGGCAAACGGTTGCCCAATGACCCATCCCTGGAAACATTCCAGGTCAGGTCGAATGGGGCTCTGTGGGACCTGCTCTAGTTGCAGATGTCCCTGCTCACTGCAGGGGGCTTGGACTAGAGGACCTTGGAAGGTCCCTTCCAACCCAAATCATTGTATGATTCTGTGATCCAAATTGCATAGTATTTATCAATGTTAGATATTTTTTTCTTCTGAGAAATGTTTTTGTTTTGCTCTTGCTTCTGGTGTAAATCCATAGGCTTCATAGGGAGATGTCTCCAGATACTTGCGTGGATCTATATGATACAAACTCTGGGACGCTGGTGTCCTTGCTATGCTTATTCACATACTAGATACAAGCCTTTGCTTTCCTGCACTGTCAATCCAACACATTTTATCAGCAGGATGAAGGTCACTTCAGTCCTTCAGGAGAACAGAAGACCTACCTGCCTTCTAAAATCAATACCAGTGGCAAGATTATTTTTAGAAAGTGAAGGTTAAGCCCTGAAACTCGAAACGGCAGCAGAGTTCAGGTTCAGTCCCTGCCTTTGCTACCTGGGGCTGGCTGTTCACAAGGGTTTGTAGCAATAGGACGAGGGGTAATGTTTCAAAGCTAGAAAAGGGTAGATTTAGGTTAGACATTAGGAAAAAGTTCTTTAATATGAGGCTGATTGATCCCTGGAACAGGTTGCCCAGAGAGGTGGTGGAGGAGGCCGTATCCCTGGAGTCATTCAAGATCAGGTTTGATGGGGCTCTGAGCAACCTGATCTCTTTAGAGCTATCCCTGCTTATTGTAGGGGGGTTGGACTAGATGACCTTTAGAGGTCCTTTCCAACCCAAACCATTCTATGATTCTGTGATGCTCTCCCATGCAATACCCAACACGAACCCCCCAGCGAAGATCTGTGGGTCTCCTCCCCAAGTCCACAAGTTCCTGTGGCTCACGTGTACCAAAAGCAGATTTATGCAGCTCATTTGCTGCCCCTGTATAATCATTCTTAGCTCTGCATTAATGTGCTGAGCAAGTAAAAACTAGTTAATGAGAGGAGGAGAAAGGCATCTCTTTTTTTGTAGGTCTAATGCTCTTGTTCCTGGAAGCGGAGGGGGATAATTAGCATTCCAGCCGAGGAACCAGTTACCATGGCAGTGCATACTGATGGAATGGGGTTGATACAGGTGAGCTACTCCAAACCAGCCCAAGGCCGCATGTTGAGCTCTGCCTTTGTTATATAACAAGTCCTGAGGCCTTAGAAAACTTAAATAATTCTGAGTAGAACCGACCTTTGGGGAACGGTTGAAATAAGAAAGCCCCCGGCGTTTTTGTTGCCGACACACAAACTCATTAGTTACATAAACAGGACGAAGGGTTTTTAATCTCATTTTGAAGTCCTTTGCATATTGATTGGGACATACTCTGCCTTTTTATTTGGGATCCTCCTGCTCCGAAAGCAGAGGGTGCACGTGGCTGTACAACCCACCATGTTTCTCTACGGTTCGTATCAAGCCAAATCATTAGTCCTTGAGGTGAGGCAAAATGGCAGGATTCAGTTGCGCTGTGAAATCAGTAAACCAGGAATTTCTTGGTATTTCTATGCATTTTTTGTTGTTGTTGAATATTTGATCTTCAGAGTATTTTTTTCCCCTGTGTTTCTTGTTACTCTTTAAAATAAAAAAATCTTTGGGGCATTGAAATTCAGTTTACTACAGGGAAGAAAATGGGATTTCAGCCTCGCTGAGTGGGAAGCGACCATCTTAATTAGATTCATCAACAAAAACAGTATCTCAAAGAGGTCTGTTGAGGCAAATGCTTCTTCACACTCAGAGAAGAGGTTGGGAGAAGTGGGATTCCGTTTTGCCCCTTACTTTGTCATTAACACCATTACTAGACTCCACTTTTGGAGAATGGTTTCACAACTTGATGGTTTTGTGACTTTAACGGTTGAACCTGATGATCTCAGAGGTCATTTCCAGCCTTAATGACTCTATGATTCTGTGACTGAAGGTGAAGCAGGAGCCAAGATGTCCCCACTCCACCATGCTCTGGGGAAGTGCTGGTTCTCCTTGAGCAGCCTGGATGGAGTAATGGAGTATGTAGCACCGATTTTGGTTTTGGATGCTCTGTTTCATAAAGCCAGCTTCTCTTAGTTACACCACAGCCCTACACATCTCTTCAGGTATAAATTATATCATGTTAACTGTGGCTTCTGAAAATTGAAGTCATATTGGAAAAAAACCCACCAAACCACAGAATCACAGAATAGTAGGAGTTGAAAGGGATGTCTGTATGTCTTCTCATCCAAGCCCTCTGCCAAAGCAGGTTCACCTAGGGCAGGTTTCACGGGAATGTGTCCAGGTGGGTTCTGAAAGTCTCCAGAGAAGGAGACTCCACAACCTCTCTGGGCAGCCTGGGCCAGTAGAGAAGTTTCTCCTCATGTTTCTCCCTCTTGACCTGAGACCTGGACACAGTACTCCAGAGGTGGCCTCCCTAGGGCAGAACAGAACAGGAAGAGAACCTTCTGGTTCACACTCTTCTTAATGCAAGCC
>VZZY01016751.1:0-189371 GCA_013400335.1 Eurystomus gularis
TTTTTTTTAGTATAGGGTTTTTAATCCTTGTCCCCTGGGTTAATACTCTAGTGGGCTATAGCATAACATTAATTTTGGGGGGGAAGGAAAAAGGGGGGGGTGAGGCAGTGGGGTGGGAGGGAAGAGGGAAGCAAGCACCTCACACCAGTTGAAGGAATTTTGAAAATTTTGTCCTGGAGACAATGCTAATGAGCTTGTACCTGATCAGTAGATGTCTCTACTACTTCACTGGATAATGCCTCTTTTGTGTGTTTTCTGCTAAATAAATGCCATTTTCCCCCCCTTCCCCATCCCTTCATCCCCCGCCAAGCTCTGTAGCTGATGTCATAATTTGTGCTGGATTCTCGGTCTGTGCTGGGATGTGTTCCTTAGCTGATCAGCTATTGCTTTTAGAGCATTTATTTTAGTTTTTTTTTTTTCACATCTACTTGATTTAATCATATCTGAGTATCTGAAGTCCTAAGATCCTTAGTTTTTTCCCAGCTGTGTTTTCAGCTAAATTGAAAATTTAGTTTGGAAGTTGGCCTTCCTTGGAACAACTGTGCTGTGTTAGTGTCTGTATAAAATCAGCGTGGCTCTGCGTGAAATCCTGGATTTTCTAAAGCTAATATAAGTGTGGAACGGATCTTTGTTCAGTGCCAAAAGTACAACCCCAAAGAGTAGGAGTATATGTTGTGTAGGAAGGTAGCGAATAAAAGAAACCAAATAACTGCTTTGTGGTGTGGAATTAGTCTTGCGGAAATGAATAGCTAATGAAAAATAACCTTTCATTTTTAGCACTGAAAGCAAAACAAAATAAATTCCTGTCAGTCCTAGTGAGAAACGAGAGGAGGTTCTTAATACTGGTGGCTAGTACAGGCTCGTTGCATCAGAGACGGCTTTTCAGTAAGCTTCTCTACTGGTGCGTGGGGCTGTCTCCCAGTTGGAGCACGTCCTGCTGGTTAGCCCTCTGCTCAGCAGTGCCTGAAGCCAGCAGATGCTGATGGTGTTGCATCGCAAAGCCAGGAATATTTCCTAACTCAGACAAGTGCTCGGTGATGAGCGATAATAAACATGATTTGGTTTCTTATTGCAGTCTGTCTACTACCAGCATTCATAAAGGCTGCAGTTCTGGCGTCAGAGGAGGAAGGATTTCATCTGCAGGACCTGATCCAATCCCCCAGAAGTCACTGATAGAGTCATTTCATTGACTGTAATGGGGCTGAATTGATTCCTTTAATAGTATTTTTGTTCTGTCAGTAGTTCATTTGGCTTTGCTGCAACCATTTACATAAGTAACAGTGGAAAACAGACTTCGTATCAAATTGTAGACTGAATAACTGCACACTAACAGGGCACTGGAGGTAGTTTTTCTTTCACAGTTGTTATTTTAAGTTTCCCTCAGTATAGTGTACAACATGGAAAAAAACCTCAGCAAATTTGTGAGAGTTTGATTCTGTTTAGTAGAACTCCTAAGTAAATAGGCTTATTGTATAACTGAAATGAATTCTATTATGTGCCCCTTTAATAAAGATTTATTTTGTGACAGTGCCTTTTTTTTTTTTGCCTTCAAAAAATCACCAGTACCTTGCAGGAGGCATGGAGTTACTTTTATTTACACTACCTGATGGTGAAACTGGAAGTCCGAGCGGACTGGAAGTGTGGATTCCTTCTGGAAGGACTGAAACAATTGTTCTTTCAGGGATTATAATAGCTAGTCGCCTGTGATTTTTTTAAACAAAACCTTTTTCATTTTGTAATATTTTAAAAATAACAACTTGATTGTATTTATGTCATCATATTGTCAAGGAAATGTATTTCTAAGAACAATAACCAAATGAAACAAGAAATACTGATTTTTTTTATTATTATTATTTTTTGTAGCTGGAATGTTCAAATGTCTGTGTACGAATTAGCTTAATGCAACTTGAAATTCATTAAGAAATGTAGCGATGAAGTTGGGAATGTTTTCAGGCAGCACTTTTAGCTACAAAGTTCAGTTTCTCTATCTACTCGACTTCCTGGTATTAAAAATTTCACACTTGTGAAGGTGCCAACCTGCTCTTATTTAAATCGTGGTTTTCCTTAGTTCCTTCTGCATCTTTGTGCCTTCCTGGTAATTAAGCTTCCAAGTCAGTATCTGTTTTAAGAGAGTGTGAGTTTGAGCATCTGTGGGTGCAGCTTTCTTGGCTGCTTGGCTAGGCAATCCATTTCTAATTCTGATCTGCCAAGATTCACAAATGGGTGGACACTGTCTTTGAACGAGAAGTTGTAAAAGGTGTAAAATGTAAAAGAAGTTGTAAAATACATCAAGCCACGCTTGATGTATTTTGTGCATCTGCAGACTTCTCCAGAGCAGGTTGGGGTTTCTTTCTCAACTGTTTTTACCTTACAGAGGTCTACCATGAGTTTTTCATCCTCTGCAATACGGTGTCAACTTGTTGCTATCCACACCTCGCAGCAGAGTTTGAGGAACTGTAGTCTCAAAAAGACCCTCTCGGATGATTTTACTCAGACTCAAAGGAAAAGTCTGCTTCCAGTCCTGTTTTATCAAGGAATAGTATCGCTAATGCAATGAATAGAGAGAAATCTGCTTAAATACCAACCGCTTGCTAAAATGCGACACTTCCAGTGCTTTTTCCATCCCTTAAATTGGGGATTCTGTAGAGGTCCCAGCTAGCGTTATATCTACAGCCAAATAATAATTCAAGTGGGACAGGAATGCTACATCCAGCAGAAGGCTGGGAACTGCTAATTCCCTGAGTTTAGCCTTCCTCCTGTAACGCAGGCAATTCCGTCATCATCGGATTTTGAGAGCAGAGTTGGCGTAACCTCAGATGGCAGTTAAAGGAAACAGTCAAATTATGAATATATCCCAAAGTTTTGGAAGCATCGTGAATCCATTTTTTTTTTTGTCCAGACCTTTAAGGACTGTGAAAGGCGAGTCTCGTGGTTCTGATCTTGCGACATCTGGTTTGTTACCTTGCGACTAATTTTTCTGCCAATAGAATGCCAAACGAAATCAGGCACCAGAATACATGGTGATGATATCTACTTAGAAATAATTCTAACACATTGTGAAAATATTTACAGGCTTCCAAGATGAGACTTTTCTTGCTCAGGGAAATCAAAGAATAGTTTTCCCAGCAGACTTGCAGTTAGCTCATCCAAATTGCTTCTGTTTTAATTGGCATGCATTTCCTTTAAACAGCTAGAAGATAAAAAATATTTTACTTGGGCTCTACAGGAATGGAAGCCTGTTCCCCAAGATACAGCCACTCTGGAAAAGGAAAAAAACCCAACAAATAAACCCAAACCAACAAATACTTTGAGTTTATAGCAAGGTTGCACAACAAAAATCCATTATGTCTTTGACAAACCAAATCCGAGGCCAAGGTGAAGACTTACATTCTGACTTTTTATTGAAAAAAGGAGGATAGTGGTACTATTTTACTTGGGTTTTCTAATATCTGAAGTCTTTTGCTACCTGACATGAATCTAGGTGGGCCACTATTTTGTCTTTTTGTCCACGGCATACTGTTGTTTTCAAACTGTACTCTAGGAAACTTTTTACCCAAATTTCTGTTTCAGAAGCATCGGTAAGAAAAAAAATAGAAAGAAATAACCTTCATTAAAAGCTGCTGTGTTTGTCCTGAAGAACAATGTAACATCGTGTGTGAAATGAGTTTTTCAGTTACTGGGGTTTCTCTTTTTTGCAGAACATTTCTAGGGAGGATGGTTTCCCTGTGAATTGTTTTAATAGGGAATGAGGAGAGCAAAGATACATGACTGAGGAGGAAGTGATTGTGTGTTGGAATGGGGTCAGAGGCTCTGCTCTCAGCATTCGGGGATGGCGGCTCTTTGTGGCCTGGGAGGCATTTGGTTCTAAATTAAAACCATTGAAGCACGCCATAGATGATGGTCTTGGGACTGAGAGAGATTGAGTGGACCTTGGGTTAAAGAGGTGGCGAAATTTTGGCTTGGACTCCTCTGAAAGGAATGGGAGAAGTCCTTGAGCTCCTCACCTATTTCTCACCCCACCAGCGCAATGCACCTTCTGCTGCTGAAACTTGGGGTTTGCTCAGCCTTGTTCCCTTTGGCTGCTGGAGAGGTTTTTCCCCGGGCACCTTAGACCATATGGCTATCTTTTGTGAACCAGTTCTGCAGACTTATACCGTGTAAGCAGTGGAAGAAGGCACCCCAAGCATGAAATTCAGCTCCCCTCATTTACACGCCCGTATTAGAAAGGGATCAGTCCCAGTTTAAAGTGCCTGTTTCTCTTCAGATAGGATCTGGATCTGCAACTCCTACGAGGCAAGAAACCAGCTGTGTGGTAGATCAGTGTAGATCTGAACGTAATAAAAAAGGACTTTTCAGTGATATTGTTCCTAAATAATGTCGGTTGTTCATTTTGATGGCAAATGCACAGCTATCACCTGCTTTTCTAAAACCAGGATTTCTCCATAGTTCACCTATGCTATAGATCCATGTCTTGAAAACATCCATGTTTTGAGTGCGTTTTGTAAAATAATCCCTTCCCTAACCTCCTCCCTGCGAAAAAACCCAACCCGGCAGACACCCCACCCCCAAACCTAGTGCAAGACTTGATTTTCCTGTAGGGAAGACTTTCAAATTTCACCCATTTCTAGTCATTTGATCTATTTTGGAGATGCAAAGCCCGTAGCCCTGCTGATGCGGGAATATTGCCGTTATGTCTCAGGATTTCTAATCCGCAGCTTTTACTAAAGGAGTATTAACGGCTCAGGACGGGTGAGGTGGTCGTGTGTCCGTCGTGCTAACCTCGTATGCACCCTGGCAAGGTTCCTGGGCTTTTCCTAAAAGAGATTCCCAGATCAAATGAAGCCTGTGTATCTTGTTCCGTGGGATTAGAGGGATGCGTTGTCGGTGAATAATGTTAGTCATGCTTTGTGCTTTCTCGTTTCACCATCTGCCTTTCAAAAACGTGAGATGGTGGTTTCCTGGTGTCCTAATATTAGGTGAGTCGTGAAGAGCACAAACTCGAGTGATTTGTTTTTTAAAGCACTGAAGGAAGTGTAAACTTCGTATTTGTTGTTTGTCGATTAATATTTAATTGAAGGCGGAATTAAAAATTAAGCAGGCAAATGACTCAAACATGCTAAAAAGCAACAACGCTGTCTTGCTGTGGCTGACAAACAATTAATTTCTAAGAATAGAAGCAAATATGTTAATGTATAGTGATGGTGCAGTGAGTCAAAGGAGATGCTTTGACTGCGGGTGGTGGATGCATCCCATGGAAAAGCCATGTAGAAAACAACTTTGACACTGAACTTAGTACCCTTTGCCTCACTACTGAAATCAGTAGATAGCTGTCCTCAGAAAATACTAATAGTTGTCTTTTCACTGGGGTGTTATGGAACAGTTAAAGAACAATTTCATTTGATTAGAGGAGCGTTTTAAAAGCCCACAGGACCAGCAAAGCTCTGTAAATTCTCTGTTAGGTGAATGGTGTATTTTTTGTTGGTGTGTGTTTGTTTTGTTGTTGTTGTTTGTTTCTTTGTTTGTTTTTAACATGATAGCTGTTTTAGACACCTCCTGTTCAAGATCCTGAAGTGTACTTACCTTAGGAATAGATTCCTTTTGCCCACTGGAAGTAAACAGCAGTCTGTCATTCATTATTCATTATTGAATGTCTATTGTCATTATTGACTATCTATTCATTATTATTATTACCGATGCCTCATTTTTTTCATGACGTTTTTCTGGGTGTTCTTTTTCATGGTCATTTCATTTTCTGAGTGTGCTTTTTGATGTGCTGCATCAGCAGCAACTCATCATGGATGAAACCAGGAAGAATCTGACATGCTGATTTTAGGAGAAGGGGAGGGCCTGTCATCAGCAGAGGTCGTGGTGATTCAGCACCTCTTGGGCTGAAATCTGTTTTATTGGACATCTGTGACGTTTCTATCTGGCTTTTTTTTTTTTTTTCAAAATAATGCTACAGGCTGATGTTGTTTTTATGTAGAATACTGATCCATGTGGTTTAAGAACAGATAAAGCAATAGTGAGTAACATCTTTTCTGCACGCTATGCATAGGGAATTATCTAGAAATGAATTGACACTGTGACCACCGTCCAGCATTCAGGCGTGGGAAGCTGTGTGTTGTTGACAGAGCAGAATATCTCCTCCTCGCCTCTTGCTCGGCAAACAGAGGCCCTTTTGAACCACTGCTTCCAGTTGCTCTTCATTGCTCACTTGAAACTATGAGGGTTTTTTTGTGCTGAAATTTTTCTCTGCTTGCGAACTTGAAAAGCAATATGTGAAATTAAGGTTGGTGGAAGCCTCTCTGTCAATGAGAGGGCTGGCAGAGGTTCAGTTTTAGGTGTATTAGACAGCTCCAAAGCAGGTGATGTCACTGTGGGCCAAGAGCAAGCAACGCGTACAGTGGGCCTGGTCTTTCTCACGTGCAGAGCAGGTAGATCAGTGCAAATACTAAGCCTATGTGTTAACCGTGTGTGGGTGGGAGATGAAAATCATTGCGCAAATACAAAGTTGGGACTTGAAACAGCTTGGGATCCCCTTTATGTCCTTTACGTGTAGACTCACATCCACTGTCCATCGTTGTACCTAGAAAGTTCAAAACATGAACTTTGGCAGGTTTGGCAGTCGTTAGGCTGGTGATGTGCTCTTTTAAAGATCTTTTTTATTATGAGAAAACTATTCTGAGACCTATAGATCAGGCAGTGTGCGCACACTAGCCCACTTGAGGCAAAAAAGAAACCTTTAATCTCTGTTAAAACTCTCTGCGCCAAATATAATAGCTGGTTTCTGCAGTATTTAAACAAACTTTGTTAGAATATGGGAAGGGGAAACAGGTTTTTAAAGGCTGGTTTTAGCAAGTGATCAGCTGCCTCCCAGATGGTCCAAATGGGACTTTTTCAACACTGCACATGGTAAAATAAAATAAAAAAAAAACAAAAACAGGGGGAGGGGGAAAGGAAAAAACTGCCATCACCCTGTGTGTGTGTGTTTGTGTGTGCATGGGCTTTGTGCTCGCCCGTTTGCGGCTGCCAAGGCGAAGGTGTTGGCAGCCCAAGAGCTGCCGTGTACGTGGTGCAGCTCTGGCTCTTCAAACCGAGACCCTCAAGTGTTTCAGCTCTCTTCTGGGCTCTGCTGACTTTCACAGAAGGCGAGGCTGCGAGATGTGATGTATTCAGATGTGTTCTGAATTTGTAATGGTGCCTCTAATTTTTCCGCCCGTTTACTGTCCTTGCACTGAAAACCGGGTTTGCTTGAACCTGTTAGGAAAACTAGTAGTGCTTCATTTTTGTTACCTTATAGCCTTGATGAGAGAGCCTTTGTTCTTGTCAGATGAAGGGTTGGTGTGGCTGCATGACCCAGAGCATATACTGGAGGTGCATCTCGCATGCTGGACTAATCGCTTACTTATTAATATTCATGAGGCATCTCATTTAGCAGGTGCTCTTGGGACTTGATTAAAGTAAGCAACACCGCTATTGGTGCTTTAGCTGTCGAGAGCATTATCTAAGAGAGAGCTAGTGTTAGCCTCGCTGGTGACGCCGTCCCGGACTACCTGCAGCATTTTACAGGACGCCTCTGCAGTGTTTCTGCAAAGCTCTTTTTCAATGACAAGTCAAACTGCAACGAGAGAGAGAATAAATTTGAAATTACCTTTGTAAAGCCCTACTGCTCACTCTTGTAATTGAGTCCTTTCTGTTTGCTCCCAAAGGTCCAGAGGAAGAAATGACCATGTAGATTCTACAGCTTGGGTGCCGCATAATGGGAAGTGGTGAATGGATTGGAGCTGGTCTGCAGCCTTGAAAGCAGCCGTTCTGCGGACCACGAGTCAGTCAGGGACACCTTGCACACCAGAGGCATCCAACACGTCGCTCGCCGGACACAAACTGGATTCTTTTTAATTTCTTAGGTTGGAATTCCAGATTCCTTTCCTTCAATTTTTAAAACAGTTTTAAGATTGTATCAACTACAGCGAGTGGAGCAATATAACCTGCGACAATGGGTGACATGACAAATAGTGATTTTTATTCCAAGAACCAAAGAAATGAGGCCAACCATGCCGGAGAGTTTGGGTGCACGCTGCAAGAACTGCGCTCCCTCATGGAACTTCGAGGAACAGAAGCAGTAGTAAAAATTAAAGAGACCTATGGGGAAACAGAGGGGCTCTGCAGACATCTTAAGACATCACCAACAGAAGGTAAGCGTTTTTCACTTCACTTGAATCAGGGGACTTTGCGTAAGTGCTCTCCAGGTAGTGAAGGAAAGAGGTTTTGTTTCAAGCCCGAACAGAATTCTCAGGGCGCTGCCACTATTACCAACCATAATAAAACATAAGAAGAGTCTGCAGAGAAAGGAGGAGGAAACAGTCTAGCTGTAGCTAAAGCTATCATGAGAATAAAAGAATTGCTGTTTATTCCAACAGCTCGGTGCATTAATTCTTCCTGAAAAGGCAGACAAAAAAAAAAATCAGCTCCTGTTTTATGGCATTATGGAGAGGCTTTAACATATGTGCTTTTGGAGGTAAGAAGGTGCAGACTAGTTGCTTCAGTAGAACTTCTATTTGAGACTGTGAAGTGACGTTTTCAGATACGTGTTATGTTCCTTTGTAGATCAATATGTAAGAGAGAGAGAGATATATATATATAGAGAGAGAGAGAGAGAGAGATATTGGTTACTGACCTTGATTTACTGTGCTACCATAGATAGTTTTGCTTCTTATCAATATATTACAATATCAATGTTTTTCTTAGCTGGACTTTTAAATCTATATAATTAAACTCCTTCCTTTCTTATGTTTAAGGATACCAATCCTAACTTTTCAATATCTGTTCTTCTACATGGTTTTGAAGTTCTCTACCTGACCATCAGTCATTAGTCTAGTGCACAACAATTCTCTTCCCATGCGACACTGACAATGGTAGGATGTTTCCCTCTCCTCCTGCAGTTTTCCTGGTCACCAGTTCTTTTTCTTTTAGAGCAAGTAAAATTCTATTTTCACCACTATATTTTCATCTCTGAGGAATATTAACACTTTTGGAAATTATACACTCTTTGAGTCTATAATATTTATCTTGTCTTGTAAAGTAGCCAAGATGTGCATTTTATTTTCTTTTCCAAGACGATAGAAGTCTTGGCTTTATTCCATTCTCTCCTTTTTTTTTTTTTCAAATGAATCATTTCGTTACCTCCTCTGTTTCAGTGCTTGAAAGTCTGGAATTATTGGTGTAATCATAAACATGTCAATTGTAGAGTCACATAGTGTGATATTACCAATTACACTAGGTGAAGAGTCCCAAAGGAGCAGCTGTCAATGCCTAGTCTTTGAGTAAATTCTTCATAGTTGTACGCTTGATCATATACAGTCTTGTTTAAGCATCATAAACTATAAAGCTGCGAACAGTACCTTTTCCTACCTGGAGACTACTCCCAGTAGGAGTGCCGAGGTAGGAAGATGAGACCCTGCCATTTGTGTGGGATTTCCAAAAGTCTGTCAGTCTTTCAGAGAATGCCCTGAAAGCCGCTGCATATGCGAATCAACTCTTGAGACAATGTGCAGCGATTCTGACAGATCCCTGACACATCCGGGGAATTCCAGACAGAAGTGCAGGATCTCTGTATGTACGTGACAGAATAAACACTAACTTATAAATATCTCACTAGGGATTCGGCGTCTTAAATATCCCTCAGCAGTTTATAGAATGTCAAAGCTGAAGTCTCAGTCCGGGTGAGCCAAGGCCACTTCAGTGACTTGAGTAAAGTTTTGCCAACTCATTCTAGTGGTTACCTGGTCAATGTGAACTTCAAAGGAGATGTTAATTGCATTATCAGTTCAGTTTATGACATCAGGGAAACTTAATTCCTCATACTGGAACAGGGTGTATGGATCCAACTCGTGTGGCATGCTGACTCCAGCAGTAATCTATATCTGATACTTCAGATAAGGTAACTTTCCTCTAAGTCTTACGTGCACTTCATCACTTGTGCATTAGGGAAAAACATTTCCAGCTTCAAATGGCAATCAGCATAGCCTTGGAATCATGAAGACTCTGCTGGGTTTTAATTTTAAATTAGATCGCAGAAGAGGAATTCCCCATCATGCTAAGTTTTCCTCTTATTTTTAGTTGTTTTGCTTGGAAAAATCATTTTAGGAGGGAATCTCTCTGAAATATGTCAGGTCAAACTTAGAAATTTTCATTTGAAAGTGTCCATAGGAATTCAATAAAAAAAACTTTAAAGGCTCATGTCAAATATAAGCGTATGTTTAGTTACAGTTCCCTAGCCGTTGCATTTCTTGTATCCAAGCACAGTGAAGACATAAATACAGTGAAGAGGATATTCTTGAAGATGTAGCTATTTGAGAGGAAGAGTTTCTTATATGGAAATGAAATTTTCACATCAGGTAGACATGATTTACAAGTAAGTTATTGATATACATAGTGGAGGCTTCCCTACAGTTTTATCTTTTGGTAATTTCAGCAAACTGTGGATTCCCTAGGGAATATTTTTATGAAAACCCATAATTTGTGACTGTGCCTGAAAAATCCCTTTTCCAACAAGCCTCTTTCTTGGTGAAGCACAATTAACTGAACTTACACTGTTTTTTGTGGCATGGAGGGCTGCGCATCTGACATTGTTTTACGAGGAATAACAGAATAAACGTTCCTGCGAGGCACTTCTTTCACTAAACCCAATGAACTCTCGCTGAGCAAGAGTCCTGGGTGAATATGAATGAAACAGCAAAAAGGACTAGGCTAGAACCGAGTTCTTCCCTGGCTTGCAAGCTCTTTCAAAATCTGTCTTCGTAATGTCTTTGTTGTTTTGGGGAGTATGGCTTAAGTAGTTACTGGAACAGAGGAGGGAAAAAAAAGTAGTGTCCTGGAAGCAGGAACATTATAATTTGGTAAAATGTGGTCTAATCTGAATTTACGTGCTTACTCGGTATTTAGAAAATAAGACGTGGCAATTAGCTGGGAGTTTACTTGGCAACTCATTTCTCATGTTGATCTGTGAGGTACCACCTAGGAACTGGTGAAAATCAATCACTTTTAGTGTTTTTGAAGCTCTGTTTTAAAGGCCTTGAAATCCACAAGGTAAGAGGTTTTATGCATAACTCAAATGTTATTTACGCTGTTGTGAAGATCTGCTTAGCAGCGTTTTCTGAAGTCATGTATTAATTCAGTGTGGAGCTTTAAAAGTCTGCTGAATGTTGTGTAGAATAATATTTGCATGCTGAGTGAATTCGTAACATTATTATGGATTACAAGGCTTCAGTCTCTTCTTTAAATTTTCTTTGATTGCTTTTCTAACTATAGATGCAGTGTGGATCCCAGCTCCCAGTTATGCCTAAGGGATTTCCTGCGTTGAAGTGATTATATTATAATGAAAAGCCACCATTTAGCACTCATAAAAAGAACCCCCACAAAATCTATGGAAATATTTTATAGGAAAAAAATACAAATATGTGTCTCCTTGAATTTTCTTTAAAAGTATTTTTATTCAGATTAGTTTATCTTTCATTATTCTCACAATACAGCAAATAAGCAAGACTTAGCTGTCATTTGCAAGACGAGGCTGAATCCCCCACTGAGCAGGGCTGTGATGACAGTTGTATAATTTTCCATGCAATCTGAGTCTCTGAGGCCCACTCGAGCATTAGTGATACCTTATAAAGGACAGCTGGTAAAATGTGATGAGTGAGTTGGATGAATACCAAATGAGACCGGAATCCACCCTTTCCAACACTTAACTGTCTTTTACCCACAATTTTCTGTAGTATGCACAAGTAGACAGGAAGTTTTTCATCTGCAGTCACTTAACAAAAATGCTTGTTCCCGATAAGAATGTTGGTGAATCAACTTCCATGACATCCATAAAATACTTGGAAGTGGTAATTTCCAACGCGTGTGAAGAGTGAAGCTTCTTTCATGTTTATATAATGAAAAAACTTCCCCTGGGGTGATATCTGTATGACCAGGGGTGAAACAGCAGCCCCAAAAGGTGGTACCCCTTGGTGATAATGTTCCGGCCCTACAGGAGAAGTTGTGTTGTGGTTTGGTGGGTACCACATAGGCCGAGCTTCTAGAAACGGTCTGGTGGAGTGCGAGAACGTTTCAGATCTAACACGATTACATGAGCCAGCGGAACCTACTTTTAATGTGAAAAAGGCAAGTTTGGGGGTTTTTTTTAGCTGTAGTTCCCTTGGGATACTATAAAAAGGCTTTTTAGAGAGAGAAAGCATCAACTAGCAGTTAAATAATAATATTTCTAGTCTAGAAGTTGACTTTTTAATCGTAACTGCCCTTAGTTAAGATGGATACAAGATAAGTCACTCTTTTCAAATGCATGTTTGTTATCTAGGAGATATGAACTGAGTATCAATTAGCCAACGTGTAGATGTATTTATTTTTCATTATTACAATATAAAAGGCTTTCACGATTTTAACTATGAGGTAAAAGATGAAGAGAGACAATACAACAAAATTAACCGGTTGCTTTTAGTACCCATTAGTTTTGGTTCCTCAAGCTTGCCTCTAGAAAAATACACTGTTAATAACCCAGTATTCCTTTTTAAAGCTAATCCTGCAAGGTGCCCCACTATGTTATTACACATTTAATTAGATACAGATATGTAAAGTATTTAGAAACGAAATGGGAAAGGAATGAAAGATACTTGCTTCAGAGAAATACAAGTTTAAAATTGAAATATAAAATAATGGATTGCCAGGAACTGAAATCTATAAAATCATGCTGTCAGATTATGAAAGTAAAGACATTGATAATAGTGTCATTTTAGCTGTCGTTAAAGGAATACACTTAATCTTGCACAAACCATCAAATATTATGTGTAAGTTCAAGATTTTCCTCCATTATTTTAAACTCAGGGTTCAGGTGAGTATTATTCTCCTCATGAAATGATTTTTTTTAAAAAAAAAGCTATGTTGCCAGCTCTCCTTAAGTAGATAGATGGTAAGAGTTGGGTTGCAAGGCTGAGCTGAAGTACTTTGGAAACCTACAAAGCAACATCTTAAAAGCTCTCTAAGAGAAGACCCGCTGCTCCTCTCTTCAGATCACCACGCTGCCTAATTCCTCACCCTTACTTGTGGCATTAGAACATCCCTTGTAGTTTGGGCCAGGACACCCAGGCCAGGAGCCAAACTCCCAGGTACACATCTAGTACATCTGGACGTGTTCTCTCCACATGGAAGGATTGGTTTAAACAATGCCAACAACCTTTCCCCATGAAAAAAAGCCTTCGGCATTGTCATGCCCAAGGCCTCTAAGGGTTGCATTTTGCAAATTTTTTTTTTTCCTACCTTGCATGGGAAAACAAACCACCAACAAACTTTTTAAAACTCACATTTCATGTAGCTTTGCGTGCCGCGTGAAATGTGGTTGAGCCGGTCAGGACTTGCGATAACTTGACGTTTTTCCGTAGTCACTTCAATAAACAGCTGTTGCCTTTGCTGGCCTGCTCAGGTGCCCACAAACCCCCCCCGAGCTGGGTACGACCCAAATTCACATGAAACACCATTGTCGTCGTAGGTCTTTTGAGGTTGGGAACAGATGGGAAGAATCTAGGCAAGACGGCTGTGTGTTAGTAACTCCTGTGAAGCAGGGAGATTGGCTTTGGCATACAGCACTCTCTCAAAGTCCTGTGTAACGTGCCTGTTGGAGTTGTAATACTTGGCCTTGGCGGGGTTGAAGTTGGCTCCTACCTGTCTGCGTTTCGGTGGGTGTATCAGCGCAGTGCCGTGCAGACGTACTGGGACCCGTGCGAACGCAGGGGCTGGATGAACTGGTTCTGTACATCCGACATTTCTGCTGTACGCTCTATGTTATATATCCGTAACATAATATCCACATGTTTAATGGTTTGAGAGGAGCTTGTGGAGCATTTTTTGGCAACTGCCGTTATTTTCCTTATCTAATATTTCCATTGTTTATGTAATGGAACAGCAAACATTCTTCCAAAGGTTACCCAAACAAAAGCATCTCAAATGAATGGCTTAGATTTTTCGGAGTGATAAGTACCATTTCATTGCTTGTTTTGTTTCTGGGTTTTGGCATGTCGTGCCACTTGCTGATTTACTTTGGCTTTGTTCATTTACTTGTAGAAAACTAGAGAAATATCGCACCATGCGTTTTCCCCACAAAGCTTTGGAAGTAAATATAAGCTAGATCACCTGCATCTTTGAGAATCCTAAATGGTTTTCAAAAAGCTTCTCTGTAATAAAGAGCATCGCTTTAAAGTAAGGTTAGGAAAGGAAGAAAGCAAGTGAGTGTCTTCTGCCTGTTGTATTCGGTAGCACCAGAGATTTGCTGAGGCCAGTGCTGATTTATTCATGTGATTACCCAGGAGGTCACGTTCCCTTCAATGATTATCTTACTCAAGCAGACGCAACACTGCTAGAGAGGAGACTCCATGCAAACTGAATTCCCCTTCCCTTTAAGACAGTACATTAAATACTTGCAGGCAACGTTTGCTGACTACGGACATACATTCTGCTGTGCACCTCAGATTTCGATGAACAGAATAAGAAACGGGTGTGAGATTTTGCAGCTATTTTGCGCAGGCCTAATGTTTGTTTGTTGTAATTAGCTCAATTACAGCTACAATGTGTTGTGAGTCAAAAGACAGGCCGGCCCAGCAACTGAGAGTGGTTCTCTCCCTCTTTCTAAAGAGGTTTTCACAGGTTAAGATTGGCCATAATGTATTGTGCCACAGCTTTCTCCTTCATCTAAATACAATGATGCAATAGGGTATGTCATTCTCTTTTTTTTGCAAAATAATAAGCGATGAAAAGCGTTACCAGTCTGCGGTGCAGCTGATGAATGTGTAATCCCCTTCTTAGAAAGAGCAGTTTCAGTTTGTTGGCAGAACTAGCTCATTTGTTGTGTGAAAAAAAGATGAGGCCAGATCTTTAACACAATAGCAACAGGTTACATAGCGATGGGGGAAGTAGTTTTTAGATTTCATAAAGTCTGGCAGTTACGTCAGTTGTCCAAGTTGCAAAGTAGGATTACGTTAGTGGTGCTCCCTCAGAAAAAGGCAATTGGACCTTTGCTTGGGGGATCACAAAGGGGTTTGGTTGTTTTGTGCTTTCAGGCACGTGTATCAAAGCGGCTTCTGTGCTGGAAAAGGAAAACCTGTATGTTTTATCAGTTATTTATCAGATGAGAAAGGCCCGAAGGGAGGACGGCAGTGTGGAGCTTGCTGCTGAGCTCTGCTGCAGCCATTCCTTTGCAGAGCGTGTCTGTTTTCTGTGGAGCCTGTGTAAGAGCAACAGTAGTGCAGAGAAAAAAATCAAATCAGGTGATGAATACCTCGCTTCTGTTGTATTGCAGGGCTCAGGAATCCATAAATGTATACGGTGTGTCAGCCTGGAGTGAGGGCTGATTTATCTTCATTTTGTTCTCGTTTTGAGAAAGCTGCAGGAAGAAAACAAAGTCCATTATACCAAATGAATAATCCAATCGATGTAGCCAGTTTGCCCTTGATGAAATTAAGCTTTGTCTTTGCAGTATATCAGAGAGAGCGAAGGAGTTTTTTCCCTTGTTTTGTCAGTGTCCTGTGAAAGCAAACAGTTGACATGGTCTATCCACGGCGTGTGAGGAGACTTGAGAACACAGCTCTTAGTTGTCTCAGCTGCTTCTTACAGGGGTGCACAAAGTGCTCCCTTTACGATGCCACCTTAATATTTAAAGATAAAACAATTACCTGCATCTCTTTTGGGTGTTCCCAAACATTTTGGCAAGTGTCACTGCTGCCCGCGATGCTGCTTCCAGCTGAGTCATGGGGATTAGAAAACTTCAGTACCTAAGTCTTTGTAAGGATCATCTGTGGCTTGGACAGGTGATGACAATGTCATTCCTTGCAATAATTGAAACGCTGAATTTTTTTTTTTTTATTCGGCATTGGATTTGCATTTTTCATGAGGGAGCAGTATGTTATTTGTTGAAAGATTAAAAAAAGGGTTTTGGATAAAATGGTCAGTGGCTTTCAAGATACGAGTCTAAGTTTAGTAGCCTTGCAAGTGGAATTAACATAACTGAAGGACTGGTCATTTTTCTTTTAACGATGGCTAATATGAACAGACTTGGGATAAGAACAGTGTCAGATGCAGTAATGATTTCCTGCCTCCTTTCCCCTTTTGCAATTGCTATTTACCCTTCAAATCTAGACTGATCAAATTTATGGTTTCCATCTGTTTTCCAAGAAGCCAAAGGCTGATGGCGTTTGACATGCCTGTTATTTATAAAGGTGAGGTGAGTGGAAAATAAAGCCAAAGATGTATTTTTGGCAGTTAACTCGATGTGCTTCCAAGACAAACATAACTGTATTTCCTCAATACTGATTTCCTTTTATGTGATGCATTTGTAGTTTCTGACTTGCCTTCTAAGTATCTCTAGAAATTATTCCTACCCTACCTCCAGTAATTTTTTTCCGTGTCTATCTAGGTGTTCTAGAAAATATGCTTGCGGTTGCAGATCCCCAGAGGGGTAAGGACAAAGAAGGTCTCCCCACACAGCTTGAAAAATTAATGACTGCCCCTGACATAAAGAACCTGGTGCTACTGGTTGGTGATGGCATGGGCTGGCATAGCTTGCAGCATGGTATGGTAACTCTCTTTTTAACTTTTACAGGAAAAAAAAAACCCTTTCCCAGTGTTCATATGGAGTCCCATTCCTCGTCTTTGCCTTGGAGCTGGTAAAACAATACGTTTAAATGTCCCGTCGTTCTTGCCAGTCCAGAACTTGGCAAGGCAACCACGCATTATATTAAATGCAGAGTATTTCTGTTGTATAATAGGAATAGCTGGGTGTATGTAGCTGCTATTTCTGTAACAATAACATTTACCAGCCCTTGTTTCCTCTTTGCTTTCAAATGAAATTCTTTAGGGACTGCAGATAACTCTTTTCCTGTGTGGATTGCGAGCTGAGTCAGTTCTGCTAAAAGACTCAAAACCCCGAGCTTCCACGGACTGTGTTATTCTTTTGATTGTTCCTTTTTGCATTTTGTGTCAATCTCTCCTCCCCACTGCTTCCCACAGAGAAACCGTCTTTTTCTGTGTGAGGGCAGTTTAGGTATAGCCCTCTAAGGTAGAAAAAGACTGAAAAAATGAGTACTAGGAAGAAAAACGGACCAAATTTATAGAGTAGTTCAAAAGCTGTCATGATTCTTTTTTCTGATTAGCATTGAAGATGAGGGGAAAATAGGGACTAGCTCATGTCTGTACATATGTGCTTGCAAAGGAGAGCTTGCCCTTGGAGTAGTTACAAAAGAATACGAGAGGAGAATTTTCTTAATGCATTCAGTAAGTATCCTATTAACTGCAGCAGCATTGTCACGTTGACTTCATAATGAGGGCACAGCTCCTCAGATGCTATAGGCTGAATACTATTTGTTTAGGATTGTGAGGTCTTTTCCAACCTAAGTGATGCTGTGATTCCATGTCAGCATGAATGCAGGAAGACAAATAACATGGTAATGCTCCAAAACTACAGCAACTATTAAGTTATAACCTTAGCACTTAGCATAGGCACCTCAGTTAATTCTTTGCTTGAACAATATAACAGATCTCCTTGTAGTTTTTCACAATTGTTCTAGAAGCTTCAGGTCGTTGCCTTAGTTTGGAAGTTTGGGTGGCCGGTTGGAGCAGGATGAGTTTTCTTTGCTGTCCTCACTTTAGTCGTGTGTTGGCCACCACCCTTTCCCTGGCATAAGCTCTGAAGTTTAAAGGAGTGGTGATTCCTTTCTGAGCCGTTGGTGGGTTTTGGTTTGGTTTGGTTGGTGTTGGTTTGTTTTTGTTTTATATTACACCTTGAAGTGGCTTTGCATTTGTTAAAAGAAAAGCCAAACCCCTTAAAGTATTAGAGGATTGTTGCATTACATCATAATTCAACTTTGCCAGGAGCATTATGACTGTTGCATAGAGGATAGCAGAGGTCATCCAGCTTGATGTTTGTAGTCTCGTGGTACTGCAGCCAAAATATATATACCTTGTCTTGGGCTGTAGTCCTGCAGTTGACTTGTAGCCCGTGGAAATCTTGGAGTACGCGAAGATGACATGTCTTGGTGAAAATCACTCCTGTTAGTGAGTGCTAGTTGCTTAAAAGGGTAAAAGAGCAGTGAAGAGGGCAGCCAGGAAGGAACCCGTTATTTTCAGTACGCAAACTGTCTAGTTTTTGCTTAAAGAAAAACCTCAACCAACTCAAAAGCCCCCCGTTTCCTACAGAAGTCTGGTGTCAATTTGGAAAACAAGCGTGAAGGTGTGCTCACCTGCTTGCTTTGCACACATCTCACGTGCCGACGGTGAAGTCCTTGGGCTTCTCCTTTGTTCTATTGTTTTCTCAAGTCAGTGAGCTTGTGCAGTCGCGTTCAGCAGGTGCAAGGGCAGTCTGACAGCGCTGACCCTCTCTTGGGCCATTAACGTATGTGGAGTAGACGTGAAACCAGCTGCAGAACAGGGCGCTTAGTTAAACGTTCAGAACAATCGCTTTTCAGGCTTAAGAAATCACATGCTGAAAGCAACCGTGGAAGGAAATTATCGGCGCATCAAACAGGAGCGACAGAGTGCTGCGTGAGGCTGCTACGTGAGCGCTGGAACTGGCCCTGGGAAGCTAAACCTGCTTATTTCTGGGGCTGGTCTTGTCTGTCACTGATGCTTCTAAGCTTTGTGTGCTGACACTCTCTAGAAATAAATTTTAAAAACTGACAGGCTAGCTAAGGAAAAATAAGTATGTCATTGGGTTTGTTCCCAAGGAAGCCTCTGTGATTGTATTACACGTTCTGCTAATAAACGTCAAAGCTACTCTGCTCCAGCCCACAAAGTAGAAACCATAACCTGAAACTATAGAAGTGAACTGTCACCCAAACCCGTCACGCACGCTGGATCGTAGCGTGGTTCTGAACAGTACGTTGTGTTACCAGGGCAATGAAAACAGTTTCAGCTGAGTAAGTGTATTGGCTGTGCAAAGATCAGTTCTGTTTTCTTCAATGAATTGTTCTGGCTAGTTTGTTTAATGCTATCACATAGCTGAAGTCGTTTGCTGAAATATGAAATATCAGGTGGCAGAAGTCATTAAGCTCAAATTGTCGTACTGGTTTTAAAGTGACCTCTTAGTAGAGGACAAAAAATACACCTGGGTTGTTAACGTGTGTGTGCAGGACTGCTCCAAAAATACCGCGTGCAAGCTGAGCATGTGCCTGTATTCACGTTTGTGTTGAATAAGTGTCTTTGGAGGAAACAGGGGTTTGTTGCCTTCAACCCTGAAAAGAGTGCGTGGCGAAAGAGCTGGAGAGTTGGAAATTATTTTGAAAAAATCTTCTAACGGTAACTGTTTCAGAATTACCAACATACACAGACTCTTGAAGTGAAATCGGTGGGGTTTGGTTTGGTTTATTTTTCCCCCAAACCTAGATGTTCTTTTAAATTCCCGATGTTAATCCTGTTTAACAGGGATATCAGCGTGGCATGTGTTGCCACGAGATGCTGGCAGTGCTTTCTGCTGCCCCACTTTTCCAAAGGTATTGATGCTGACGTTAACGTTGCTGCAGCTAGCAGCTTAAAATTACGGAGAAAAATGTGTTGGTTTTTGCTCTGCAGTGGCAATCAATATCAGTTCCTGGATGTAAAAATCTGTACGCCTCTCCTGTTCTGCTCTTGTATAAATCTTTCCGTGCTCAGCAGCTACAAGGGACACCTCACCTTGCTCGATGGACGTGGAGCATCCCTTCGGGGGTGATGCCAGCCACGCTGTGACGAGTCACTTGCAGCCGCTGTTCGCTGTGCGAGGGTGACTGCTGGCATCCTTCCCCAGAGAATCAGCGGAGTGCTTCTGCAAGCCTGTCATCTTTTCCATCTAGCCACGCTCACAAAGTGACAGCAAACTGAATTTTAAAAGAGATATTTAAAATGACTGCCCCGAATCAGGGACCCAGTTTGGAATCATCTAGGTTTCTTGTTTTATGGGATCACTATTTCGTCATGATTTAGTGACACCTTCCTCTCTTCCTTTGAGCTGTTTGACTTGTGTTGTTGCTTAAAAGCCCTGAATTTTACCTGGGGGACTTTTTCAGTCTTCCTAGAGGTCTTAAAGGATTCAGTTGCATGTGGTTGCCATGATAATCTTTAAGAAGAAATATTTGCCAGCTGCATTTGAATTTGGGAGGTGGAAGGAGGGGAATAGGTTTGAGCCAGTTCTCATTTTGAAACCTTTTGAAAAAGTAGAAATCAGAAAAATCATCTCCAAAATTAATTGTTGTGTGTACAGGAGCGTTCTGAAACGTTTCGTAGTTTTACTCCAGAGCAAGGGTTATATATATGTAATCTATAGATTACATATGAGATCTAATATTACATATTATCCATGTTTTCTTGTGTTATCAAATCATTGCGTGTGTTAGTGTGAGTGGTCAGTGATGCTAGAAGCATTGCCTTTGATAAATTTAAGTCATTTAGTTATCCAAATATGATTGTTTCAAGATGAAGCGGAACATGAAATTGCGTGTACAAAAACTAAAAGTGATTGGAAATGGATTTTTTATTTGAAATCTCCCCCTCCTCACCACGTGTTCAAGCTTGCAGGCAAAGGGGTGTTATGTAGAAGCAGCAGCAGTTCTGGGACATCTCGTAGTGAGATACGGAGAACTGAAAGGAGCTATAAACTTTCTGCGTTCTTTAGTATGTGAGACTTGTATGGCTGTGCACATGTATGCCCCACTATGAATATCTGTATTTTCCATGTTTAAAATTCAGTATCATGTTCCTACTTGTGGACTTTTCCACGTCTGATTTTATGCCTAGAGACAATCTGAAACAATTAGTGCCAAAGTGGTATTCTGTCATGATTTCACACCTAACCATTCTTTGTTCCAATTTCTTTGCTTTCTTCCATCATCCGTTTGCTGTAGCAGCTTTTTCCTGATACGTATTTCCTTTATTGTTCGTTTGCTTTTTGCTCTGTGTCTGGTTTGGTTTTTTTTTTTTTTCCCATTTACTGCTTCCTGGAGGCCTTTCTCAAAGATCTCTACTTTTGAATTGGTTGTGAAATCGTGGCCTCAGGCGGTTCCTCCTTTATTAAGAGATACCTCTTCAACCCAAAGTCTTTTTGAGAAGACTATGTTCTTTCTGGTATTGATCAGGCCATGTGTGGGGCATTTGTCCTATTTGAACTTGGGCCTTTTGGCAGAACTGTGCCTTCTCTATCTACTTGGTCCTATTTGAACTTGAGCCTTTTGGCAGAACTGTATCTTCTTTATCTGCTTAGGTTGCTCTGCGGAATGGTGGTGATCAATTTAATATTACTTGTACAACTGGTTAATGATGATTGCATTAAGTATTAAATCTTGGCAGCAGATTTAATGTTAACTGTTAAAGGCAAGTACTTCAGCATGACTCTGAATATATGAGATATTAAATACAGCTGATGCAATTGAGCTGGGTGTCTTGAATGAATAACTACATGGTCTTCTGTAAATGTATGTACCAGTTTCCAGTTGAAGCTATTTTAAGACCAGCATTTATCTGCAAACTTGGCTTGTGGTTTTAAAGAAAAAACCAAATTATGCAGTGATTTTCATGCCATTTAAAATTATATCAGTTTTTATTTCTCAGTCTCTGAAAAAACAAATTAAAGTTGTTCTTTGCTGGGAGGGCTTTCAAGAAAAATATTTTTGCTAAAGATGAAGTTTGAAAACTTCTGCCGCTTTGTACAGTGTGAGATAACTCAATGTAAGGTGAAGTCCAGTATTTTAAATGACAGGAAAGATTGGCTACTCGTGTTCATGTTTTCAGACGCACAAGAATTGGGTTTTTTTTTAGGTTCTCTCTCCTGAGTTAACCCTTATTTAATTCAAGCCAGTGATGAAATTTCTATTTCCTCCTTCAGCAAGATAATTTGAATTTTGAGGTTTGGGCATATCACAGGAATTTAAAATACTTTCCTACAAAGACATTATTATTTTAATGTTCAGTGTGTACGACAAAGTCTTTTTAACTAATGAAGTTTTATGATATTGTTAAAATTAATGAATTTTGGTCTTTGACTCATTAATCTAAGAATCTGTCTACTCTTAAGAAACCAAGATCTAATTATCAAAAAAAAAAAAAAATAGTTGTCAAAAGACTTTAATATCATGGCCATTGCTTTTCGTAGGAAAAGGTTGAAGGTGATAAGATATAATGATATGAGCAGATATTCACTCTTCTACTTAAAATATGCTTAAAGTAAATGTTTTCCGATTTCATTATACTTATTGAGAAGTGCCCAAAATAGTTTTGGTTTTGAGCACCAGGAGGAACTCGGGAATAGCGATTTCTAGAACCATAATTAATTGTACTGAGTCCAATGTCTGAAGCAGAGTAATCCAGATAGCATTTCTACTAGTCAACACAGGCATACTCCTAAGAGTTCTTTGCAAATTGAAGTTTACGGTGAGAATTTTGCTTCCGCCTCAACATCAATGCTCTTACTTTCCCATGCAGCGTCCAGCATCATAAAAGCCTAATTGTACGTAATCCAAAAAAAATTAATAAGCATAAAATGAAAGGAAAAATAGTCGCTTTATAGTTGCCAAATGTGTCTAAAAATACCCCAGTGTGTAGGAGGTGAAAGTACGTAGCACCCTCTAGTATGTCAGTAATCTAAGGGTTCAAACACGTTTCTATTCAGTCTGAACTGCGTGAGCATTTAGAACGTGTTGGCAAGAGTCGAGACTAGATAATAGTCCAGCAATGAAGTGTTAGGCTCAGGACAACGTATCCTCCCTGAAAAGCCAAACGCTGGTTTGTTCAGTAATCCAACAACTCATTGAAGGGAGTTGGCAAGCAAAGCTAATTAATAAGCATGTCCGTGTCTCTTCAGAGGTGAACACCTGATGTCCTATTTAATATTGAGCCAGTATGTGTAAGTAAGGTGAGCTGGCAGGCAAAATTAATTAATACGTTCGTTCAGTTTATCAAAAGCTACAGTCTTATTACATAGCTCATACTGGGCTGGGAGACGTTTAACGGGAAACGTAATGGCAAGTTTTACACAGCACCAGGTTTTGTTTCTGTTTGGCTGTTACTTCACAGGAGGTAAAAGGAGCACAGCTCATACAAAAAGAGTCCACCAGTAGCATGATCTTCTCTGCAGCAGGTGTAATTAATACAGGAAAAATGGGTGGGGTTTGAGGGGGTTTTTTTGTGTTTGTTTTTTTTTTCTTAATATTTAAGACAAACTTACATTCCTAGGTGCAGTTGATGAAGCTTACGGAGCTAACCGTGGATTTGTAACTGCTATCGACGTTATGGTAGCAGGGTACTTAATCATCTGTAGACTTCCAGGAATAAAACACGGTCCAGTAATAAATCCTCTTCTTAATTTTTAATTATATTTATTTAGTAATTTTTACTGAGATTAACGCTTTTGTACAGCAGGGCTAGGTCCAAGGTGCCAGCGCCTCACTAAGGAGGAGAGTTTGCTTTTCCAGAAGGATTTATCTGTCAAATAAGAGGATGAAATAGGCCCAGATCTTTACATACAACTAGGTTTACCATCAAAAGATGTGATGTTGCTTTAAGTTACTATGTGGGAATGTGTTCACTCGGATCTACTTCTCAATTGGGAATCTATTGCGATTTACCGCTCGAGTCTGCTGTTCATACTCATCCTTCTGGGCAGCGTACTCAGAGTTTCACTCTAATCCTTTTGGGAGGAGGGAAAACAGAAGAGCTTCAGTCCACAGAAACACTTCCTCAACGTTTTGACCTTTCTGTAAAACCTGAATAAGCAAGTGATAAATGCCACCTTGACAACAGCCGAAAAGCTGACAACTTTATTGCGGTTATTCCAATAAAAGAATCCTAAATGACCAAGTTACCTAAATAAAGCACCGAGAGTGCTGGGCTAGCAGACTTGGAGGAAAATTTTTAGCTGTGGTTTGATTGTATCAAAAAGTACGTCTGACGAGGGTAAAATGGGTCTTCCTCAGCGTCCCATTAACATAGTTTCGTGTGCTCTGCTCAGTGCCATTTGATCTGGTATCAACCATCCTTGAAAACAGTTGATTGTTTGCAGTTTGACTTCTGATGTACCAGGATAAAGATGTTTTGGGGTTTTCTTCTATTCAGACGTGTATGTTTAGAAGTCCATGTTTAGACTGGGTGAAAATCTAATCTTTCACTCAAAATTATCTTCTGTAAACACTGATAATGCTAATAGTTTTGTGTACATGATGTTGTTATATTATCTGGCTCTCGAAAGTAACATTTTAAAGTGAGTGTGATCACAGTTACTCCTCTCTTTCCCTCCATCTTTTGGCAAAAAGCCCCGGAATCTTCATGGGCAGCAAAAATACTCCTTGAAAATAAAATTTTTGAAACGCTTAAGAATCTTAAGAGCTTCTGGGAACAAAAAGTGAAGAGAAATTTTATTAAAGCATATCTTAAAAAAAATAAATAAAAGGATAACCAATAGAAAACAGACCATGTCACCACTTCCAACTAACTGAAAACCTGGAAGTTATTTTATTTCAAGGTTTGCGCAAGGAGGAGAAAGATAGAACCTAGGAAGGAAAGACTGGATTCCCAAACTATTTCCCTCAATATAAAACATGACCTACGGCTCTTCTAAAGGACAGGAGATATTTCATGTTAACAAAATTTAGCTACGTTTGGGGAATGCCATGTTTGAAGGGATTGTCTACAAAAATACAGATATGCAAGGGAAGAGAGAAGTGGATTTAATTTTAAGTGCTATCATGTTCAGTACTAGTAATGGATTTGTTTTTGAACACCACAGTGATATGTCTGCCTGAATGTGCCTTTCAAAGAGTGGAAATATTGGCCTGATTTTGTAAGGCAGCACTTGCTCCCGATTTAAATACTTGTTCTTCATAAGCTCTAGCTTCTTTACCCATAAAGGGAAATATTTTACTGTGGCCGTTGTGTTTTTCACTCTGACACAATGCAGGTTCCTTGAACAAGGTTCTGAATGAGTTTTTCTCTCATGGAAATGTTGGAGATGTTCCTGCCATTCAAAAAAGGCTGAAGGGAATTAGAACAAGGGTTGGAGATTTTATAACAGACAACAAAACAAAACCTGGAACAGCTGTAAACTGTAAGAGAGTTAAACTAACATCTGGAAACCTCCTAGCAAGAGCCATGAGATTACTTGCAGGCAAGGATAATAATATTCATTTAACTATAAAATGTTTGGACAAAAAAAGTGGAGCTGTGGTGAATTGAATCGATGAAGTTATCACCAATCTTAACAGCCAAGGCTTGGAAGAGAATTCTAAAATTAAATGGGGAGTGTGCATTGAAGCATAATACAGACATCCCTGATCTAGCACCGAGTGTGCTAGAAATCTAAATTTCAAAGCTCTGGCTAGTGTAGAGCATAGTGGCCTAAATTTTGAAATAAATTTTTTTGAGAAAGATCAAGTTTGAATACTTGGGAGCTGTCCTGCGTTACTAAATAACCTACTGATGGCTGTCTGAGACCGCTTTATTTCCATGTGTGCTTTTATCGACCTGTGAAATGGACGTTAGACTCATTTACCAAACCCACAGCAGTCCGCAGGCAAGTATTCCGCTTTAAATTTCAGAGCAACATTTATCTTTGAAATAATCCAAGTGCTCAAACCGGTAGAAATACAACTTGGAGTAGCGTTTGGTCTAGCAGGGTAGGAACAAATGTAGATCTAAGTGTGGATATTTCTTCTTGTCTGCCATTTAGAGACCAGATTTTCATCACGTGGGATCAGTAGAGACAGGGCAGTTGTACTGCTAAGATCTGCAAAAATCCACCCCAAATATAGGCCTTTGGAAATACTTTTTTCAAGTCACACCAGCTGTCTAGTACTAGCCTAATGCATTGTTTCTGAAAAGACTTCAAAGGAAAAATGGTCACGTTATATATCTGCATGACTGTATGGCATTGGTTTCCAAGATGCTGTCATTTTTACTTTGCGGTTTTGTAGGGGATAGGAAAAGTGCTGGAAAGCTTTGAACTTTTCCAGCTTTCATAGATGCTAATTGTTACAATGGACAAACTCAGCCATGTGGTGATTAGGAATTACTCTCAAGAGACTTTCCTGGAAGAAGAATCTTATATTTTGACTATTTTGTTCAGGTCACATTGAAAATGATGGTTTTCATCTGTTGTTATGAAACTAAAACCAGTTTTACTTCCTCCTGTATTCCAAGTAACTGATTGGTTGCTGTGCATTCTCAATTACGGATTTACAATGGCAACTCTGCTGAGGTGCAGGATCTGTATATTTAAATGTACTGCTTTTGTAGCCATCAGCTGCCTCTGTTCAGCCAAAATTGCACATGATGTGATGCCCTCCACTTCTGTCCGTAGTCCTGCATGGACAAAGACCGTGGCAGGTTGTGGTTTTCGCTGTAAGATGTTCAGTCAGCTGAACTTCAGAATGGTGAATTATAGATAAGTGCACCTGAGAGGGCTGAGGTGACGGTTCCCAGAATTTTGTGATGAAAAAGATGCCTGAAGAAAATTGTGCCTTTAATAATTTAGAGGGTTAGGGGGTTTGGTACGAGGTGTCCTTGACGTGCCTGCCGTCAATATTATCGCTTTATGTCAGGGGATGTCTGTGGCAATTTCAACTTGAATACACCTGAGGAAGCTGCAGTACTCTTCTGGAAGGACAGAAAAAAATGGTTTTGCGTCGTCTTTTCAGAGTATCCACCTATTACAGCTTATTGCTTCTTGAAAATGGAGAGACATTCTATCCAGGGTGTGATGCCACAGGGGCTGCTCTTGAGTCAGGTATTGCAGTGTTGAACAGTAGAGTATTTTCAATGCCACTTGAGATTGTCTGTAGCCGGTTTAAACCTCGACAGTGAGGTATTCCCCAAAGCCTAGTAATTTATAGGTAAGAGGGAAAGCAGTATGCCAATGATATGGTATGAAGGTGAATATAGTTAAAGATTCTAGTGCAGTGTATGGATGCTGGACGCTTGTGTTTTCTATGCTTCCTAATAAAAAAGATCATTTCTTTAATTCATTTCCAAGAGCAACCTGCTCTTACTATTATTCCAGTAAAAAAGCCTTCTACCCTTAGCTTCAAATTCTATAAAAAATTCCTGCTGAAAGCTTTTTAAGTGGCAAAACACTTGATCTTTGTGTGTTATAATTCTTACTACATTTGACGATAACAATGGTCTCTTCATTAACTTCCTTGTTGTACCTTATGATTTATAGCCCTTAATAAATTATCATTTGAAAGTAACCTATGATCTGCCTCTGATCTGGTACTGTTAAGCATTCCAATGCTGATACCAACATGTGGGCTAAAATAACAGAAAATTTCAGTTGTAATCCTCAATCATAGGAAATGGAAATTTTGAGAGATCCGTGCCGAATATGCAGCACAACATTTGCTGAGCAGATCTTTTTGCAGGATTTTAATATTCTACGCCAATATAATATTATTTTCCTTTCCACACTTTTGTTCGAGTGTTTACGTTGAAGTACAACTTTCAGAATAAGTAGTGCGAGTTTAAAGCCCAGATCCATACCGTTTAGAGCGTGCTCTTTCTTGTACTTCATCTAGCACGAGATGTGTGACTCCATCGCAGGCTACAAAACTCATCAAAGAAGCCGAAGTACTTGGACGGTTAACCTTTGAGTCCATTGCCTTGCCATGCTGCTATAAATACCTGAACTAGTTAAAGAAAGGCAGCTCAGGTGTCCTGTGTTGGAGCACTTCTGTGAATATTGATGTGCTCGAAGGCATTCGACAAGTGGAAGAAAGGAATTAACTGAGTATCTTCACGAAAGAAGCAGGAAAATACCTGTTGCTACTATAAAGCAAACCAGCATTTTATTGATGCTCAAGGGTAACAGAAGAGTTTAGTTTTGGATGCTAAATGAACAAAACCGAGTCCCAAAAAGAAACAGAAGTCCAGGTGAGCATGGAAGAGTCCTGCCCCAGAGTCTGCAGACAGCTCTGGGGAGAGGCTCTTGCACAGGTCAAGGAAGAGAGCTGAGTATCTAACGGGAGCACTCCATCATCGTGCCCTTGCATGGATACTCGTGAAGGGAAGAATGGGTAGAACTGGCCCTCAGAGAAGAGCTGTTTTGTCTAGGGGAGCTAAATGTTGCAAAATTGAGAAGGAGATATTCTTTTTCCTAGACTTTTCTTGATTGTTATGTGGGGTGAACAGCTATCTACGAAGCTGGCTGGCTTTTTAAAACTTGACTGCTTCAGCTGACTATTCACAACGTTCCAGGCATTTTCTGCAGTGGCTGTAGGGGAGTAGAATGGAAAAAAAATTCCTTGACTTGTCCCTAAACCTTACCAACAGAGGAGGAAAAATTAGAACTTGCTTAAAGCAGAGACTGAGATCATTATAAATCTAATAGAGCGCAGGGGAGAGATGTTTATGTTTATCTCCTTTTAGCAACAGCTGTTATTGTATGGTAACACCACGGTTCGCTGTAAATACTATGTCAATACATTTGATTCAACATATGCAAAGCTGTTCTGGACATTTCTGCGTATGGCTCTGCTAAGGAGCCTTCCTCATGTCCTCCCTTTGCCTCCTCCTTTCTGCTCTCCTTTAGGATTTTTAGTGCAGAGTACACAATCTCTTTTACAGGTCTTCTGTGCCGCCATTTAGCTCCACAGAGACAACATCCCAAACGTCGATATCGTTGTAGTTAAAATGCCCCAACACCACGTACAGTGACATGTTATATACAATAGCAAACCAAAAGCCCAGATTGTGAGAAGATCTGACTTGCAAAATTAAAGCTGTTGACTGCATCCCTTTTCCTGAGTGCTTTTTACTTTCCCCCCTGAAGTAACTAACCAGCTACCTAGTGAAGTAAGATGAATGTTCTCTTGACTATTTACCCATTTTCTTCTAAGCTGGAATAAGAGGACAACAAGGGAAAAACCTGTGCCTCAGGATAACACTTGTCTGTTGTCATGAGTTCGCCATTAACTGGTGAAAGAACACTGGAATACTTAGAAATCGTGCTATATTTAGAATTTTTTCTGTGCAGTGGCAAGGTCAGTGCCTCATTCCCGGTTCTGCGTGCAGAATGCACACAGGGTGTTCTACGATAGGTCACAACTGAGCATATTCAGGAGGCTTGATGGCATGATTCCCCCGACTGCCAGGCGAGGAAGACAGGCCTTGTAAATTGAGCTGGCTTTCTGAGTAGGAAAGAGGTGCTGTGTGTGGAAGTGAGTGGTTATTTCCAAGGCCTCTAGGGAAAACATTTGCGTAGATATTCCGACAGAAGCTTCAGAGGTCCTGCTGTGAAAAAAATACATGAACAAAGCCGCCCCAAAACCAACCATGAAAACCAAAACCAAGAAGGTGCTGCTAGTAAACAGTTCAAGAAGGATGCTTGTGCCTGGCGCTGACCACAGGTCCCATTTCTAACTTCTCGTAGTGCATTTTACCTTGAAATTTGGTTATTCCACAGCATGAAGCAAGGGATTATCAGAAAACCCGGGAACTCTTGGAAAAAACATTGCTTTATATGTCTATGTATCTATTATGAATAGACTGTTCCGGAAAGCAGCGCAGCTTGTCATGTAACCCTATGGCAATTGCTCTTGAAGAGTATGGGTTGTTGTCTACAACTTTGTTACAAGCATAGAGCTTTTCTTCTGCTTTTCAGAATAGCAGCTTCACAATCTGAAGTGCAATTAAAAATTCACGATAGAGTGAAATGCGTTCACTCAAATTTGCATTTGGACATTCTTTAGCATTTATCTTATTTATGTTAATGAATAATCAATGTGAAACAGAATGCTCTTCCTCTTAACTGATTCGAAGTCTTCTATCATGGAATAAAATGCTGATTATCTACCCACAGAACAGTAATGGAGCAGGTTTTATGGTATAACTTGTAGGTACTTGAAAAGATTGCTGTGCAGGAAAGCTTTATGAATCCTTTTCATAGTTCCAAAGATTTGTATGTAACTTCTAGTCATTTCATAACAATAAAAAGAAGTGAGCAGCCCTTCTACATTGTGTTTTGACACTGCTGTATTCCTGTAACATTTGCATCCTAATGTATGCTGCAACATACTTCTTGATTCGCTTGTTCGTTTGGCAACCTCAAATGAAGCCAAAGGATTTTCGAATTAATTTACCTTAATATCACTCCTAAGAGTTCAACTGTTACAAGTAGTGAATAAATTAATTTCTCAAATAAAATTCCAGCTTCATAACGGTTTGATGAACACAGACGTTACCACTATGATTTAGGGCCTCTTGTTGACTCAGTATTGCCCAAGATGTAATGCTGCTAATATGAATATTCATATATATATTGGACAAAATGTTTGTGCACTTATGATAAATAACTTGCTAGTTGTTTAGATGACAGAACTATTAAGGCAACAAGTTAAAAAAAAAGGCAAACAACCTACTTATTAGGTATCATCCCAACAGCCGCTTTAATGAAATAATGGTTTTAATAGTTGTGGGGAGTCGTGCCTGTTGAATGTTTTACCAAAACCAAGAACCTTGAGGTGAAAGGAAAGATCCCTTTTCCCGAGACTGGTCTTTTAATGGAAGGAAAGAAAAGTCACCTGCTCTGGGCAGAGCCAGACTAAGAATATCTTTTCCAGGGACACATACGCAGAGGTATGATTAGAATATTGAAAAGTATCTGGTTATATAATCATGCATTTTAATGACAAAGAATTTATCTGTGCTTGTAAGCATGCTTTGAGTTCTGATTTGGTAAGAGACACTAAAGTTCTTGCAATGGTGTTGAGTCGGTAGCCCGAGTACTTGTGTAGTGTTGAAAATACTGATATTGTCTGATAGCTCTTTGTAATGCTGAATTTACAAAATTGGACTTCATTTCACATTGCCCTAACAGGACAAGCTTTACACCGAACATCTTTTCTCCTGAGATTTCGTAAGTTTCATACTCAAGGTTACAAAGTTATTGGCGAAAGTGATTTCAAGGACTACTTTCTGAGCGGTTAACTGATAAATAAAACATGGTCAGAGAGCACAGTTCTGGCATGTCCATTCCTAAAAAGCAGAAGGACGCATTCTTATTTTTTATGATGACTAGTTTGCTTATTTTGGTGAGGACCTGTTGCAGAATATTGGTTACTACAAATATTTGGTAGGAAAAGCAAAATCTGATTTAAATTGTTGTACTTGATAGCGTAATGGACTCGCGCTCTTCCAGATTACTGCAGATTACTACTCTTTGAACAGCAAAGTGTGTAAATACAATTGCCTCTTCTTCAGAACGATTTAGGTTTGCAGCTTTAGGTCACGGGGTTGGATGAACAGAAATGTCTCCATTGGAGGGGAGAGTTGGTAGAGCTCTAAGCAAAACTCCAAGGCCTGGGGGGGTTCTGGTGTGTCCTTCACCTCACCCCACCCATTTCAATGTTTGTTTCCTGCTCCAGGGCTCTGTGCTCAGCTCGGATACTAACAAGTGTCTATGTGCTGAAGGCCACGTGGCGTTCGCAGTACAGAACCGTGACGTGCTTTTTCAGAACGATGAGGTTGTTATTACAAATATTCCTCATATCTCTAAAATCTTATTAGGCACAACCCTCTACAGTGCCTTGGAAGTTTAGCATGTGCAAGATCACAGCCTGTACATGGTTCGCATTAGGCATGCCTTGTGAGACCTTCAGAAAGTTTTTGAGCATTTACTTAATTTAAAGCATGTGCACTAAGTATGTTTAAATCTCAGCATATGCTCAAAGAGTTTCATTTGGAATTGGATGCTCCATGAATAGAGCTAAACTAGGTGTTAAGGCAAAAGAAGGCTGTGTGTGAACTGCTCTGTTCTGGAAAGGAATTAATTAGAGCCTGAGAAGTGCTTGGTGTGTTGTTGTAAAAGCTTTGCACGCTCTGTGATACTAGCAAGGGCATAAAATCAAGTCTCCGTTCATCCTCTTTTGTTATGTGGTGATGTTGTTCAGTGTGCAGGGAGTTTTGCTGTTCTGCCGCGACCACAACAAATGAAGACTCCAAAGCCCTCCTCTCAAGCGGTTTGAAGTGTATATACCTTTAAAGCGAGGAACTTACTTTACTTACGAAAAAAAAAAAATCTGCATTTACTGTTTGAGATGTGGAACAATGAAAATGAAGCTGCATGTACAAATTTTTAAAAGGTGGTGGAAGCGATTCAGTATTTTGTGAGGTCCCAGTAATCTTTAGTGACTGTTCTGGCTTGGGTAGGATCCATTAGGATTTTTCTCCTTCTTCATCTTCTACAAAGCTATACACAAAATGTGATGCCCAAAAACATCATTAAGAAAAATGACGTTTTTAGTCTTTTAGTGAATGTTTATTCTTTGGTAATACGCAGTTTGTCAGAAATTTGACATTGCATTGAAAGTTACTGATTTAATTTTATCAGCTTCACTTAATTTTCTGTTCTATATTTGCAATTGGTGTTAAAGGTTACACCTTAGAAAACACTCAGGATTCCTGAAATCATATTAGTGACGAGTTATTTAATCAACAGTACTACTTAAAGGTGTTTGAAAATAACAATGTGCCACTACGCTTGTGAGAGAGTTAGTATGGGGTGTTAAAGACACCGCACAATAGAACAGGTGTTAAAAACTAGCTGTAAGTCTAAAAAGGGCAGTGGGGTGCTGAAAATGTAGGGTGATGGAAATCAAGGAAAGTCACTAGGTGGTTGCTGCCTGTTCTCGAGGCAGCCACATCTACTAATGATCTTAACTGTGGCTGTTTAAAACACTGCATCCGTGCTACTGACCTTCCGATCTCCAGACTCTAATTTCTGCATCCAGCCAGGTGGTAGGCACCTCCACTTGTTCTGCACTTCAACATTTTAGATGTGTGCAGGAAGAAATGCACTGTTGAAAGACTTTTTTTCTTCAAACCCAGATAGGACTATGAGGAACCTTCAGCGTGTTCTTGGGTTTTTTTGGTTGGTTGGTTGGTTTTTTTATGTCTGCTTTTTTTGAGCATATAAAACTTCTCACACTATACAAATTGCCTTGCCTGTTGTATGCGCAGAAAGAGAGGACATCCTAGTCAGAAGAAGAAAAATCGAGAAGTTCCCTGTTGGTAGCTCAGACCTCAATTGTCCTTCCTAGTAGTCTACAGCTATGTGAGAATAGAAACATCTTAATTTTTCGCTAGCACCATTTTGTGAATGTAGAAGAGAGGATAAACAATTCTGATAGCGTTTATAAAGCTGCCTGGCCAATTGATACTCACTGAGAAGTGGTTACGGACAACTCTTAATGGCCTCTTTGCAAGGTTAAGGAAAGAGACAGCCTTCTAGTCCAGATTCTTAGAGGTACAGCCACAACTTTTGGAAGCTATCAAAACCCTGGCCTAGACGCTGTTGAGAGCATTTGGTAACTTATTATGTATTCAACTTCCATGTGACGCTTCATATATTTGTTGTTTGTCTGTCTCATGACCTTATTTGTGGGATAAAGGTGGCAGTGAGCATGGAAATTATCGTAAATACTGTGTATATTTGAATGGGAAGAGCAAATGAATGGCACTAGATAGCAATGTTTATTGTGTCAAGTCTTTGGGATGTCATTTATATGTAACTACTTCTAATTAGTGCCATTCAAACCAACTAAAATGACTCCAAAGCAGATGCCAGTTGTTGCAAGGGATGTGCCTGGATACTTGTCATTTTGTACAGTCAACTGGCACTTAACAGCGCTGACAACACTTTGATATTAGAGATGGAGGAAAGGTTTCCGTACTGGTGCTCACAGTGATTTTTAATAGGGAACATTTCTCTTAATAAACAGTAATTGGGAAACTGCTGCTTCTCAGATGAGAGTTACCATTCCCTCAGGTCTTGGTTACTCCTGATGAACGCAATAACTTGCAGCTCCTTCATCCATGTCTTCTCTAGGAAGCAGGCACCTTGCTTCATCCTCAGCATTGGAGAATGTGCTAGCATCAGATATCAGTCTAAGAAGGAAAGTCTCTTATACTTGAAATTTGGGCATTTGCTTTTTCTTTGAGAATACATGCTGAAGAATAGCATAAATTAATGACTATGTAATAATGAATATATAACAATAAATGACTACCCCAGCCTGAATTCCAGTGGTATCTAAGCTAAATGGAATCACTCAGCAATAATCTTGCTTTTGATCTGAATGCAGTTTATAAACATAATCGAAGAGCAATATAGCATTATGTAAATGGACATCCGCATAGCAAGGCATCACTTTGTGATGATACTCCTCCGCCCTCTAAAATTGCCTTTTATTCCATTAAGACTCTCCAGGAGGGTGACACATTTCTATGGCTGGAACAGCAGCTATACTGGAGTGACGAACCTCAGAAAAAGCTACGCATCTCTGTGACTGCTACGAATCTTGGCAGAACAATGGAAAAGATCCTCTTGGTATTGCTAAGAAAATAACCTTCTAGCTTTTAGGGCAATTTTCTCAGTAATCAACATAATACTCTGCAGTGGGGGTTTTGATTTTAAAACTAGTAATTTTGGATGTTTCCCTAATGTAATTTAACTTGTTCTTTTTCACAGAGGTATTTAAAGCCATGCTCAGGCTACATTTGCCAAGATAGTGATGGGAGTAAGTCTAGATAAGGTTTACACTTTATGTATGTGCTGCTGCTAAGTGGACGGTACCTACTACGGGGATGGACGAGGTGTAGATACCAGGCTGTGAGCCTAAGTCCAGTGAGGTTGATATCCCTGCCTCATCTCTCCTTTCTCTTGCTTAGTGCATAGGTTGCTGTGGTGGTAGTTTCCATGCATCCTGATGTCCCAGAATCAGGCTGATTTCCGATTAATTTTTCTATGCTGCTGTCTTCTTATACTTGACATGATAACGTTAATAGCACTGAGAATTTCAGATTTATCAAGAATGAATTCCATAAGAAGAGGAGGTGGGGTTACAGAGATATTAACACTCAGGAATAGTATGAGACCTTTGCCTTGTGTCAAGGGAGTTTCCTTGGTTTCAAGGAGCGATGCCAGTTCTCACAAATTCTGTTTCTGAACAGTTGCAGCCTGATTCAAAGCCTGTTTCGGTTTGCCCTTGGCTGCTTTTTGAGCCTCTTTTGGCCACGCTGAAAATAGATTTGTCTTTAAGACGCTTATGCGAACCAGAGGCTGGTGGGAAGTTAATGGACAATGAATTAGAACAATTTTTTACTTTTAATACACAGTGTTGAGTAGTTATGTGACATATTCCTGAATTCTAGAGGGGTGGCTTAGGAAAAAAAAGGTTCGGTGGCAAAGTGGTCTTGAAGAGAGCCTAGAGAGCCTTGATGAGTACCAGGTCTACTGGTACAGAGCTCCCCGTGATGCTGAAAACGCTGTCCTGACGTGCATCATGGGAGTGCTGACCTATAAGGGCAGTGAAGGACTCTGTGGTTGCTTCAGGTGAATGTTTAGAGCTGAAGGAGTTTGGACATGTTTTCTCCTGAACTGGTGGGAGATAGAGACACTCAGATTTGTGCTAGTTTGGGTTCTTAATACGTCTGTTTCTTAATAAGTGGTAGCAATTACTGCTTTGAGTTCTGTGCCTCTGTACAAAATAATGTAAAAATTAATATATGACGCTCTGTAACCACGTTGCGTAACGGCTGTTATAGAATTGGGATGAATAATCATCTTTTAAATAGGAAAAATTGTGGAATCTATGCAGTAAAGGAAAATTTATCTGAGATGCCTTTTCAGAAGTGATGCTATTGGGTTAAATGTAGACAAAGAAGTCATTTTGTGGTAGTCGTGTTAGATTTAGATGTGAGGGCTGTGTCTCCTACTTGTACATGGACTTTGAACACTGTAGGGAAGCTTCAGGTAGCTTCAGGAATAAGTTATTGACGTAGCCTAGCAGCACTCCCTGCATCCTCTGTGCTGAAGTCAGCACTCGCTTGAAAGGGGTCGCATGTAACAATCCAAATATTAGCTGGCTAAACAACAACAACAAAATCTGTGCATTTTGAAGCATTTGAGTGTGCGAAGTAGTCATTTCTAAACCTGCAGTGCAATGTATTTTTCCCAAGTACATTGTCACACTTCAGATGACAGACTATTTCTTCTTAATGAGGAAAAATTCACTCCTGGCTTAACTCCGTTGAAGTTAATTTCTCTGACAATAAATTTGGCCCAATATGTCAATACAAACTTAACTCACTTGTGTTCATAAAGATTAACTCAACAGCATCTTATGTATGCCCAGAATAATTAGTTTACTGTCTCTTGAGGTTCATTTAATTAATTTAGAATGCTTTCCATTTAGAAGATACTTACTGCAGAAACAGGTCTGTTGCAGATAAGAGAAACTATAAGTACTCCCTCAATCTTGTGCTTGACTTGTTGGAGCAGGGAAAGTCACATCATTTTGTGAAAGCTGCTCTCTGAGCCCTTTTTATAGAATTCCAGCAACCTGGAATGGTTTGGTGCCTTAAAATAATATTCAGATACATCTTCTTTTTTTTCACATTTTATCAGTGCTGTGCTTCCTCTGATCAGCTAAGAACCACGGCAATACTTTCTGAAATTTGTTACAGCTTCAGAGAAGATAACTTATTTATAGGAAAGTCTTTTAGATCTGCAGTCAGACACTGAATTTTTAAAGGGAGGGTATGTGTCAGAAGCTAAATAATTAAGATCCATGCCTCCTCAGCATTTTATTTCAAATATTAAATATTACATAAGAGATCTTCCCCTGTGGAAATCAAGCCTTTAAAGCGGTGCAAACTCGGCCAGAAAATCACTGTATTGTACAGTTAGACTGATACATCTGAAATCCTACAAATATTTCAAAAAAAGTTCTTAAAGTATTTTGACATTCTATGTAGTCCCAGTTGTCCCTGTTTAGAAATGCTGTGATGATATGTTGTGATTTTGACATGAGCTCAGCCTTTCTGAAGCCCCGATCGGTGATTGTTCTAAAGCTGCAGGTCAGTTTTAAGCAAACGTTGGTGTTTGGACTAATACAGGTAAGCCCAGGCTGGGCCTCGCCGTGGTTAGCTCCCCTAAAGCCTGAGGGACATGTGTCTGTGTGCTGCCAGCATAAGGAAACATGTAACTTGCCAGATGAAATGCAGCCATTAAATTCCTTCTGTTGTAAGCCACTGTCCTCCACTGGAAGGAATTAAAACTGCAGAAATTCTCCTCAAGACCTACACGCTGCAAACTGCCAGGAGTCCTTTGCTTGGAGAGCTTGCTGGCAGAGCCGCGTGCCCTGTCCTTACATCTTGCATACATTTATTAATGTGGGCCGTCACGTTTGAAAATCACCTGAATAGTCACACATAGTTTCCTAAAATTTTGCAGGAACCGGCACATGAAGCCCGCGTGACGTGGTGCCTCACGAAATGGCTGTGCCAGAGTTCTCCTCTCTAGCAAAACCTGCACAATTAGAGGAACCAACACAAATTTCCACCCAGCTCAGGTTCCAGTCCTGTCTTTGTTTACCAGGTCCGCAGCCCGGCTGTAATGCTATATGGCAGCGGAGATGTCGCAAGCTTATGAATATCCTGGAAGCAAATACTACCGTTATCTTCCGTCTCCTGTCATCAGAACTGCGGAGTTTGTTATCTGCTTGCCACCTTCTCTTCAGTAGAAGCCTTGGTAATCTCTGGTTTCCATGAGAAATCATGAGATAAGTCTTTGGTAGGTTGGTATAGAGGTTAGAGCTGGTAACATTTTTCTTGAGTGACAGTGACCTGCTTTAACTTCCGTAGGCTGTGTATAGACGCAGGCTGCTATCTCAGCAGGGTGGAAAACCAAGGCATCGAGTTCAACTGATGAATTACTTTCACTTCCAATTTTCCCTTATCCTTTTGCATCCTTTCCAAAGAGGGTGTTCGAATGGATTTGGTGTCTGGCTCCCAGCTGGAGCCACTTTCCTGCTTCCCTCTCCCAGCTCAAGCGGTGGTTCTTCCCTCTTACACAGGCACTAAAGCCACCAGTGGTCCTCTGTAGACTTCCACACCTTTTGGTGCTCTTCACATTTCCTATCAGCTAGACATCTCACCTGGAAATTCGGTACCACATCCACTATAGAAGCAGTTGTTTTAAGTCGAGCAGATGCTGACCCATCAGCGCTGTGTGTGGTATACAATACCCCTCATGGTTTGAGGTTTTCTTCCCCTACTGATGTTTTTAGGAATATAAAGAGGTGTGTGGAGAAAGGTCATGTTCACATCACTGGAAAACTTCCTTCTGGTAGCAGGAGGGTTTTGGTTTTGAAAGTCTGTATGTATGCGCAGATGTATGGGCTCTGTGATTATTTGCCAGGGTTTACTTCGCAGGGCAGTTCGAAGAGCAACGAAGTGTTGTTGACAAGCAGTCTCATTATTTGCCAGTTATTTATCACTAATTATAACCAATGCAGGTGAAGTGATTGACAGTGTATCAAGATTAACGCCGAGCAAATCCCGCGAGCTGACTGCGATTATCTAGAGTATGGGCACACTGTTATTCTTGACTCTGGCCAACCCTACACCATCACTGTCTTTTTAAGTTCCTGTCATTCCCTTCTCTTGGGGATCAATTTTATATCCAGAGGAGCTGCCTGGTGTATGAGCCAGATCTCTGTAGTGGGAGGAATCTGTTTTTCACTGAGTTTTCAGCATGCTTAGGATTATGAAACAGGCAAATCAAAAACTTGCATGAACTAAGACAGTGTTTTAATAACAGTCTCTGCCTGTTCTGCAGAGGCTGGAGCAGCTTTGGGGAGTATTTCTGTCGCTCCAGGAAGCAGGTGTATTTGGAGAGCGTTACTTACCTGCTTATATATTCGAAGATCATTTTCCATCCTTCCATCGGCAGTTTGGGGTTGACTGAAGGGGATGACTATACAGGAATACGCTTAATAATGATAAAAGCCTTTAAAGTGCAAGTACCACAGGGTGTTCTGGAGACACCTCAGGGGACACTAGTTCAACACCAGCTCCCGTAGGGCCCCTGCTGCCCTCCTGGCTGCTCCCCTCCCTGGAAAGCTGATCAGCACAGAAAGCACGATCTGGTCCACGTGTGGCCCCGCAGTCCAGTAAGTCTGGAACCTGCAGCAGATCCCTCACCGGCTCTGCGAGGGCTTTGCTCCCGTTTGCCAGGTGCTGCACAAACGTCGGAGGACCTGCCTCTGCTTCAACCTGCCTCACCTGCCTGTCCCTGGCATCCTCAGACCGCTCTGTCCTTGCATCTGCTGAGCACTACTCCCCCTTCTCACCTGCTTCCTCCCATGGTCGTAGTGTTCATCCTTAGGTTTGTCAGTCAAAGTGTATGTGCAAGTTCCTTACGTCTTGTGTTGTTAATAGAAATGTTGACCTCAAACTGGAGGATAAAACCCCGCTTACAAAGAGCAGCTGTATGGGGACTTATGAACTCAAGTCGGTTATAAGATATTTCTTTTTGATATAAAGAATGTCTTTTTATTTCTTCACTTCTGTTTCCTTGAGCTTTCCTTGTGGCCTTCGCCACAGCTGTCTGCTCCAAGGAACCCAACTGATATGCAGGAATATTTGATTTTTGCTGTTTTGCTACATCTTGCAGTTCTAGGAGATTTTGTGGCAGTAACACCCAGCGTAAGATATTCCTAGAAATTTGACCCCTAGTTTCAAAAATTCTCTTGAGGTTTATCAGTGTTCAGGTGCTGCAGAATTTGGCCTTTCTTCCTTGGAGGTTTGATACCCACAGTTAGTGCTGTGACGCCAAATAAGAGCCAATATCAATCTGAGTTTTGACAAAAATACTTCCAATCCTATTCATTGGCTGCAGTGGTAAGCGAGCCAAGAAGTATTAGGTGGTTCTCACGGTCATTTTCAATTTGTGGGTACCTGAGGGAACTTGTCCACTGGGAAGGAGCAAGATGAGCTGGGTCAGAACTGTTTTATCTTCTCAAAGGTTGCAGTGGTTGTCTGTATGCCACAGCTGCAGAACTGCATCCTCAGTTTGAGGATCTACAGGATTTTACTTGTTCAGCTTGTAAAAGCTTAGGAAATGAGATTTTTTTTTTTTTCCCCTGAGTCTACAACTTTTAAAAGCCTGCGCAAGAGAAGTTGCAATGTCTTACAAAAGTCTTCGCAGACATTGGAACCAAAACTGAGTGGTAAGAAATATTTGAAGTGAACTTTACACTATAGATCTTTAAAGTTAAAAGTGTTTCTTATGGTTTTGGTCATAAACAATTTGCTTCATTTCATTTTTGAGCCAATTTTTGTAAGCAGCACAATTAGAATAGATGGATCATTTCCTTGTCAGTGGCAGCTTTTTGCCTCGCATGTATATAGATATATATTTATTTTTATACAAAACTGTGTAATTATTTTTATTGCAGAAGAAAATAATGTAGTGGTTTAGAAATTATCTTAGTCATGCAGGACAGTTTGGTAACTTACGGGAGCATCTTGTGTTTGCCAGAGTTGCCTTTATTGGGATCTACAAGGATATAATTGAAACAGCATTGGAAAATCCTTGAGGCATTGTACCTCAAGGCAGATCTGTTGCTCTGTGATTTGATTTGTTCCTAATGCTTATGACACCTGGACTCGCAAACTAATTGTAACAGTGTAGATGATTTAACTCACTCATTTTTGTAAGGAATCAGAATCTGGTCTAACAGCAGTTTGCATTATTTTTAACTATCATTCATAATAGTTGGCATATATGTATCTGAAGTCCACAGAGGCTTGTGTGACTTCACTGCGTGGTTGGACAACTGCATGAAGCCTTTGGATGAGGCAACCTGGGCTGAGGTGGTTGGTTGGTTTGTTTTCAGCTCAGCCCTTTGAAGGCTTCTCGGTGATGAAAATCTCCGGCAACCCTTTGCCAGTACTATCCTCGTTTAGGTGTCTGTGGTTCGTTCTTAGGTCCCTGTGCCCTCTGGAGGGAAAGCAAGGAGACGGTGTATTTTGGCCTCAGCTGTAGTTTGGTCAAAATTTATATTCAAACTGCTCTGAAAAGTTGCCAGGGAGGAGAGACGCTACAGGCCAGATCATACTTGAAGTTCTAGTTAAACTGATTTGCTTAAAGTGGAGCGTAAAAACATTAGCATATAATAGTTAACCAAAAGGAAAGATAAATATCACAAGACTTAAGAGTATTTGAAAATATCGAAGAGGGAAAAAGAAACAATTAGAGGAACACATTAATAAGAGGATCCTGGTTGCTTTCTTATGGTTTAGATCAGACTTTTTTTGGTGTGAAAATATTTAATTAAATCTAAATATAATCATCCCTGTGGTGTCTTCTGCCTTTTTAGTTGCAAACTGACTTATACACTTTGCTTGTTTGCTGATGATAAGGCAAATTTGGAAGGCCAGTCACTTGTAGCATTTCGAGAAAAAAAAAAAAGCTTTTTTTTGCTTCCTGGCTTAGAGGTTTTATCTGTTGCAAAAGTGAGCGAGAGCAGTCAATCTGCTAAACAGAAAAACCATTAGAAATCTGCATTATAATGGAAATAATAATTACTCTGAGATAGAAATGAGTGCAAAAAGCCTACAACATTTAAAATACTCCTACAGTTACTGAAATCCCTGTCTACATGTGTGTTACTTTTTCAGCTTGAGATCCAAAAGTCAGTGGTTATTTACTTTCTGACAGTATTTAAAGATAATGCTTTTGTACTTATCATTCCTAGAGGTCTCCCTTTTTTTTCGAGATCAAAAGATGAAGGCAGGTAGATTACACATAATTTTCTGAAAGCTTCACAAACAGCGATATCCTTTCTATCCAACAAACCCTCAACGACAAAAAAGCCAAACTCAATCCAACATGCCCACAAAAATAGTATCTTTCCTCATCCTTAATTTTCTGCTGCATGGTAGAAACGAGAGCTTTACAAACCCTGTGACATGTCCTCATACTTGTCCATTAATTCTAAATAGACTCCATTAGATTTCTGCGTGAAATCAGTTTACTGACAATGAGCCGCAGAAGCTGCGTGCTTGGGAAAAAATGGTTTCCACCAGTGTAAGGCACACAGGGCAGTTCCATTCTCCGGAGATATGTCTCCACCAGGGTCTGTTCATTTATTGTGAAGAAATCGTATCTTTTTGTGCAAGTACAATTTGAAAAAGAAAAAGGCGAAATGCACTTAGGCGGGTTTTACCACATGCACACACAACTGTTGAGGTTGAACCAGAGCTCCCTGTCTCACCTTTGTGGTTCATGTGTTCACATTTATAGTTCACACCTTCCCTTGCATCATCCCTGACATGTTTTCTACATTTATTTATATTCTTTCTGTCTCTGTACACGTAAAGGGATATTTATGTGAAAGATGGGAGTTATAGTAAGAATAAAAACTTTTGATCTTTGTTATGGCATTTTTTGATACAAACTTTATGTAATCCATGTAGGTTAGTCTCTTTTTTTTTTTTTTCTGAACAGAAATAAAACTTCCTGAGATTTGTGGAAGTCCAAACATTTGAAATCTATAGGCGTGTAAGGGTCAAGAAGTATTCTGCTATTAATAGCTTGAGCATTACATTATGCAAACAAAAGCAAAGAAGTGTGAGGATAAACAGCCCTCGCTCTAGGAAGCAGCAGAACCTTTTTGGCCATCGCTGGGTTTTGTGCAGACCGTTAACGTGTAAACCTCTGGTTGCCACTGCGGTGCTACAAATTACTAGGTTGAATTTCATTGCACTGATGCTATGTGAGATAGGTGCTTGCACGCACACGCTGTTGGAAGACTCTGTATTGATGCTAATGGTATTGTTTAGCGTTTAGATGCTTTAGGCTGTGACTGTTGCCACCCTCCCGAGTTCCCAGCTATTTATTGCCTCTGGTTTTCAGTGTCAGCACAGCCCTTTGCATAACTGTGCTGGGAAGCAGATCCAGAAACAACGCCTGGCTGGCTCGGGAGCTGACCTTAGGGTGGGAAGGGGGAAAGAGGTGTCTTCCACTTGGCTTTTGTATCACTATTGCATCAGAATTTCAGGGGAAATTAATGAGCTCTGATATCCATAATGGCTTGTGTATAGCGTGGGATATGCCAGACTGAGATGTAAATCGCTCCATTTTTCAGCGTGTTTGTGTTTTGCTGCTCTTCAATCATAATTCAAATCCCCACTGTGCCAGCTAGTGGACTAATGTCTAATCATAATTTATAAACACTGAGTGGACATAGGAGAGGGAGGGAATATGAGAAGCTTAGATATCAAACTGATCACAGATTATTAATGTTTAGTGGGAAACAGCCTAATGACTATGCATGGTTTTCAGGTACATAAATATGTTCCAGAAAACATCCTCTGTCATCATTCCTGGAACTACAACTGAACCTCTCTGAAGGTAAATTCCAGACAGAATTTTACTGTAGAAACAAATCTTCATGGGCTACTGTAGCACGAGAACTCTTGGTCCTCTATTTTATACCACTAGGACAATCGTACCCCGAAGTTTCCAGAAATACAATGCTATATTAAAGGGGTTTCTTTAAAGGAGAACAAATATCCAGTCGGTTACATACCAGTAATGTGGTATGTGAAGAGCAAAGCAGCCTGCAAACAACTCAATTACTTGCCTGTTTGCAATTTGCTATTTTCTCCTAGTAATCATATGATTCAAATACTTCCTGCCGTGCACTTTTCCCCCTTTAAGAGGTTGCTTGTAAGGCAAAAGCTTGGCTGTACTATTTTTTTTTCCTACACATAAATGAAATTGTGAATTGAGACAGTGCTTTTGGAGCCAGGAAAATCGAATTGTAGATACCACTTTTCTTTGTTTTTAAACAGCAAGAACACTGATCTGATTGCTTGGTGTTCCTCATGCCCCAGGAATCTCCCTCTTGTCCCTCTCACATGGAGACATCCCTCCATGATTAACTCTCGGTCGCTCAGCTCGGTTTTCTGACAGCAAAATGCGCGCTGTGGCAGAGTGAGTCATGGCTGCAGAAAGCCAATTCAAGGACGAGCCAAGGGTGTTGAAGGCAGCAGCTTGATAAAGCCAGGATTCGGGGCCAGTTCAACTGTTTTCAGCCTCAAGCAATTCAGCTTTAAGAAGCTGAGGCCTCGGTAGTGAAGCTGCTGTCTCAAAAACGTTTTTTTTAGCTGCAGTTTCCTGTTGAAATCTTGTATTTGGGTCCTATGACGCTGCACAAAGCGTTACATAAAGCACAGCAGATGCAGTCTGGATTCAGGGGCAGGGGGGAAGCACGTAGCAAAACCAAATGTGGAGTGCCGTAGCAGAGGACAACATCTGAAAGACACATCATAAGGAAAAAGAATTTCCAAGTGTGGGGGGGGAGCTGATGTGGGGCCTTAATAACTGCCTCAACCTGGCTCCGGCATTTTTTTTAATGTTTAAGACGACTTTTTTGGTAAGATTTACAACTTGACAGTTGCATCTGGTTTCTGTGACGTATGGGTCCTAGCAGGTGCAGAGTGCTGGTCTGTTGGGGTGGAGGAGTCTCTGCCCACGTGTGTACAGGGCAGGGGGCACCTTGGCAGAAGATACATGGCAGGAGTCAGCGCTGGGCATCACGCTTGGGCTCTGAGCCATCTGCTGACCCCCACAGCAAAGCTGCTGCTTACCTCAGGAGTGGCATCAAGCTCGAAATTGTTTATAAACTAAGGTAGTCCTGGAGAAACCTACATCTTCACTGCAGTTGGGAATATGTGAGGACAGCATGTGTCCCGCTCCGTATCTTTGATGGTTAACCACTAAGCTGAGATACCACAGGTGCCAGCACTGGTCACCTGCCTGCGTGGGCATATACATAATCCTGCTGGGGCTTACACGGCTGTTGCTGAAGCCAGAGGGCCTGTGGATTTACCATCGTTTGTTACTTGATTTGGTTTAGAAGGGTTTGGTTCTGTTGCTGTGAGCTTTGTGCGTGGTGAAGGCAGAGGCATTAAGTGCCTAATGCAGCTAGGCAGAGCGAAGTCCTTGGCGGTGAGGGAACTGGTGAATCCAACATGAATAAGCTTTCAAAGCATCATTTATTTTTTTTTCAGAAAGTTGGTCTGTGTTGGTTCTGGTTCGAAGTTGATTGTATTAGTTGCTGTATTTGGTTAGTTACAGAATGTTGTTGTTGAGTAATCCTGTATTCAGAAGATAAAAGCGTATTAAATGGACTCGGTGGTTTTGCAACAGTTAATGGTATCCCCGGTCTTCTTCAACCATTGGCAGGGGGAATATTTCACCTTTTACAGATGCAGTGTTTTGATACAGGGGAGCACAAGAGGATGGGTAAGGTCCGTGAAGCAGTGTGCTCATCAGGGCAGATGGTGGTCTTTGTGGGCATCATCCTGACTGCAGGTAAGCAAGACATCAGCAGATACTTATCTATAGATCGATAAGTGAAGAGCATGAGAACTGTAACAAATTATCAAACTGGATGAATTAAAGGTAATTTTCAAGATCCAGAACCTTTCATCTCAGGTCACTGTGATCAAATTCAGCATGTCTCAGGATTACTGTTTCATGGCAAATCAGTCCAGTCCAGAAGGAGGGGGAAAGGTGAGGGGATCAAACATAATTGGTACCCTTGTTGAATGAATTGCTCAGATATCAAGATCTGAATGAAATTGTAATACCTTCTCACTTTTACCAGACAGGTCTAACAGGTCAGAGTTTGGTAGGTCAGTGTAAAAGGAGCTTGAATTACCCATCCGGGGCTGTATCAGTCCTCTGAGGGTTGGCAGGCAGTGAACTTCATATGCACTAAGCTTAATTGCAAATAAAGGCTGTGACACAAACAAAGCTCAGGAAGTTAAAAGATTAATGCTGTTAGAGTCTTTTTATGTTGTGCAAGCCTGTTTCCGTAATAACAGGAATTGTTATTATGGAACAATAATAATTGGGCACATAAATGGAAAGCGGCATTGGCACTTGGTATTAATAGTCGCAAGTAATTTCTTCTGAAGTTTTTTGTTGGTTGCTCTTTTTCATAATAATTAAACAGAGTTGGTTTTTTTTTTTCCTAAGATTTTCAAAGTCTTGCGACATGAGCAATATCTTGTTTTCTTAAAAAGAGCTTTTCTTCAATGTCATTCATTGACAAAGTGCAAAGTATGTAATATTCTATGGCTGTCTTTAAAGACATCAATTCTGATTGTATGTGGATATTGGGCTGAGCTCCCAAAATTTTACTTTGTGCTCATGCTTCTCTCCTAAAAAAGCAACAACTCCCCATCAACCACATGTGTAAGGTTAAATAACAGTTGTGGCCTCAGAGGATAGAATGATTAAGAAGTTTCAAGGAGAGAGTGAGGACTATGCTGAGCAGTAGAAACTCCGAGAGAAGAAGGAAGGGCTATCTGATATTTATCAGCTGCATTGGTTTCTTTGAGATAACATGAAAGGGGGAAAAAAAGGAATGTGAAAAAGGGTACAGAGGGGAGAGGAAAAATCTGTTAAGATGATTTTCAGGGAGAGCAGTAGACATAGGAGTCACATAAGGAGACAGGGGAAAATAGAAATATGTTGAACAGAAGAGATAGCAGAATTAGGGCAACACACACAGGCAAAAACTCTGTCTTTTAGCATCCGGAATATTTCAGCCTGACCGTTCAGTTCGTCGCTGCTTGTCATTTACATAACCTGTAGAAAACAGATGCATGCTCAAGATGTCTGCCTGAGAGGAATGACTTCATCCTCAGCCCCGTCATTTCAAGGTGTTCGTACTTTCTATATTCATCACAATTATTTCAGAATATCCTAGTATGTTATCAGTGCTACTTAAGCCGATAACATTCTCTAAATGTTGCTAAAGCAATTGAAAGTGTGTCTGATTTTCTTGTCTTTGTCTCTTGTTTAGTGTTAATGTGTGTCACGCTTAAGGGATGTATTAATGAACCTTTTTTTTATCCTGAAATGACAATCCTCTAGGCCCAGTCTCTTCATTAATGAATAATGATGGAACAGAGTAGGCAGATGGGTCATTTTATCCTTTAAGTGTGATGAACAGGTCCTGAAGAGAATGCTGCATTGCAGCTATAAGCAAAATGGTTGTACAGATGAAAAAAATACTTTTGAATCATAGTCTGCATTTCTGGAACATTCTGGATTTCAGGAAGTTTGCCAGTTTCCCAAAACATTTTTCCTTAGGAAAGGAATTATTTTTGCTGTTTAAGAAAGACTTGTTCCACTGCCTTCTATCCTATAAACTAGGAAACCCGAGCATCAAGAAAAATATAAAGTCACTTGTCGTGCTGTATTCAACAGCCATTGAAAAGGATTTGGGAACACTTCTGTTTCATAACATTTATAGAGCAGTTGGCTAGTAGTGATTCGCGTAAGATTTTGGACGCCGACTATACCGTGAATTTGGATGGTTTTTCCCTAAAACATCTTGTGAGAGGCAGGAACCATACAAGAAAAATAAGCTGACCAGTTAAAGAACTATGCAAAGAAAAGCCTACTCTCCTAGTGAAAGAGAAGCGTATGAAAATCAAGATCAGATTTTCAATTAAAGTTACTAATGGGACAAAGTAGCACCCCTAGGTTAAGTCAGGTAAATGTTTTAAATGCTCCTTTTCCTGGCTTGAGCATAACTGGGATACGTTTATTTTTCCATCTCTTTCAGTGTAAGGAATGTAATGAAGTCCCTAAGTAGCGGTTATCTAAACCCATGCCTCTGTGTTACGTGATGAAAGTCTTTGAGTGCCTAGAATTTGCTCCATTTTCATGTAATAAAAACGTTTGGTTTAGTTGCTTTTCTTTAATCTCTCTTTTTGTTTCTTTCCTGCTTCTTGGTCTTTTTGTTTCCTTTTAGTGACAAGAACTTGTTTCTAATTTGACAAAGTAAATTGTGTTCCTTTGTTGCGTGATGTGTGGCTTCGGCTCCAGATACCCATGTCGCTGTGGCTGTAGGACGAGGAGGTACATGTCTCCTGCAGCAGATCTGAGAAGCTGAGGTGAAAGTGGTCTCAATCAACCAACCTATTCACAGGCGGTGGATTTATTCTGGAACATCTATTCCTGATTAACCATTATGGATGAACTCTTTGTATGGATGTTCTTATTTTGGATTAAGAGTGCCTCTTCCCAGTTGAGCTGGATTAAGAAAAAGCAAGGAATTAATGGGCTGGAAGTAAAATGAAATAGCTAGCACAATAGAAACATAGATGTGGAACAGAAATGGCTGAAGCTATAAATTGATTAAATGACTTCTAATTTTAGATCTCATTTTAAAGAAAAACTTAAGCTTCCACATGTATAATGAAGGTTAATTAATAACTGTGGAGGTTATTTTGGGTGCATTAAGAAAATGGAATATTTGTTTATTCACTGAAGCTGCCCAAGGTTGGTTGTTAATATTAATTTGGCGCCTGTATTATGGTGAAATAGAGTATTTTGTTTTCTGCTAATGTCTAATACAAATTCCTAAGTATTTGTAATGTGAACACACTTCTGCCAGAGCTTTGATGCAGAACTGCTTTATTACATTCTCTTGAATGTGTACTTGCCAAGACACACAAAGGTTTCAACTTCTCAAACCATAGAGCACAAAATTAAGAAGATGAAGTCATTCTTAACATAAGAAACACATAGATATTATGACCAAATAAGTAAAGAGATTTGAATACAAATCCTTTCCCACTTTTTGTCGTCTTGAAGAGAGCTTCTTTATAGTTGAGCAGCTTTCAGTGGCTTTTTTGATTGCTAGAACTCCCACCTTTGTATCCCCGAATTGTTTCATGCTTTTATCATCATTGAGGACCAGGTTTTGGATCTGAAGTCTCCTTTCAGGAGTCTCTCAGGGTGTGCTCGTGCCTCATGCTTGCTGTTTCTGTCTCATGTTTGCCTCTGCTACATGGCATTCCAACGGGCTTGAGCTGACCAAGATCAGTAGCTCTACTTACTTGAGTGCCCCTACCTGACTGAAAGGATTTTCACATCACTCCAGTGATAAAATGCAAGATGAGATGCAGGTCGGAGTCTCGGTTTCCTGTAGAATATATACCACAGAAGTTACGTATTTAATAAAGAGGGAAAAACAGGCTAGTGAGGTACACTGTTCATTTGCGGAGAAAACTTGCGAACAAACCTCGGTGAAGTCTTACATGTTCTAGAATATTTCTGCTAAGGTTGGATTTTTGCAGTGGGGCCAGTTTGCTGTGCATAAAAATAGATGGTGTCCTTAACTGCTTCTGACTTGCACTCTTACTACAGCTGGTGGCTAGGAACACCTTCCTTGAGGTTCTTACTTTATAATTTAATTTAGTATTTGATTTGCACTGGAAAAAAATGTGGAGAACTTCAGCAGTGATTATTGCATTCAAATTAGGTTAATTATGTTGAGGGCTAATCAAGGTGATTGACAATGTGTGCTTCATATAAGAGAGAATCTATTCTTTGGGGCTTTTTATCGCGCTAAATTAGGAGGCATCATCGGTGGGTGTTGTGTTCCTAACGGAGTTCTGCTGCATGTGGGTATGAGAAGAAAATAATGCTGTATCCTGCAGTACATCTTGGGATTGCTTTGGTCACTCTTTATATTTTCTAATCATTCAAAAATAAAACAGGAGCAAGAAAATGATGTCACTTTTCACAGTATTAAAAAAGTAATCTCTTGGTATTATCCTATTTTTATTACCTTTATATAAGGCCGAGAACTCTTTGGAGGAATAGCATTGCACATAGTGCCATCATCCCAGCTGAAACACTGCTGCTGATGGTGGGTCCCCAGCTCTAGTCTGCTGCTCTTTTACACCTAGGCAGCTTTTGCAGACTGAATTGACTAATTACCAGAAGCCTGGAAAGTCTTGAGGCTTTCTTGGCCATCTTTACTCCACTTACCTGGGAAATGGGGCAACAGGGAGCTTGTTTGACTTGCTAACTCATCAGCGCCCAGTGACTCTAAATTTTGCCTGTATGTCTGTGTTGTTATGAGATATTCACTGTAATAATATTTGTGTGTTGGCATCTTTGGATCAAGTTTTACAGCTTCTTTCACTGTTAGCCTTCCTCCAAGTCTGAGCGGTACTTAAGTCTGCAGGAAAGGCAGATGATGATCTAAAGGATGGGTCCCACTTGTTTATGAAGAGGATGGAGCAAATGCGCAACGCTGAGTGCAACACTGATCACAACAGCGTGTGTGCTGTTAGAGGTGTCCGAGGCCCAATTATCCGAGTGCTTCTGAGCAGTGGGATATAATCCACTGGATGTTCAAAATGCATGTTATTATCTTTTTGTCTCCTCACAAGTTGGGCACTGTGGTTTGGAGTGACATCATTGTCACTTGCAGGAGCGATAGTGGCGTTTAATGTTTCATAATGATCAGAGCACTTTTCCTTCAGTGTTCTCACTTTTTTTTTTTTAGACACCTTGAATGCCCCCCTGAATACACAGCAGCAGAAGATAGATGCTAGCAAACGCTCTGGCTCTGGCAGAGGCAGAGCTTGAAGCGAGTGCTGTTGCTGTGGAGCTGACAAGCTGACATTACTCACAGGAAAAGCAGATGACACTGGCAAAGATAGCAGTGAAGTTAAAGAGTTGCCAAGTAGCAGCACTTGGAGGTAGCACCTCGGAAAAAGGCCGCTCATTGCTATCTGGTTTATTTGTTGTTACCTGTTAAGTGAGGGTGGGAAGGAATCATGCTATGGCAGCAAAGAGGGGTTTGGTGTTTTCATTTTGACTTCCTTACAGATGTCACAAAAACGGGTCTCTTTCTTCAGAACATAAGAGTTCTTCTGTTATTTATTGTAATGTAAAAGATTAAAACATCTATATGAAGAATTAGCTACCTTAACCTACAAATTCCTGGCCTTATCTGGGGAAAAAAACCCCTCTTTTCCATGCTCTTGTTAGGAGAGCGTGTGTTATGCTGTGTCACTTTTAACCTTTCCAATAGGCTTCATCAAATAAGCATGAGCTGTAGACCCTTGGAACTGCTTATGCTAAAGCAGCTATGATGGTTTCAATAGCAGGTGGTAATAGTAAAGATCCTTCCTATAAAAAGAGAGGTGCATTGGACTTCAAGGATACTGCAGAAGAGCCTTAGAAGTCTGTCTAACGTGTCTTCAGCTGCATAATATCTTCCTCTCTCAGGCCGTGCTTTCCCAGCTGCATGTGCTTTATTTCTTGGGCATTTGCTTTCTCATATTACCATGCTTGCCATCCTGAGTGGCCGTGCTCTGTGAAAGTGAACAGAAAATAATGAGAAGTCTTTAGCGAGCCTAGGCCACGTCAGCTTGAAAGTATGTGATGGTGTGGAGAAGCCCGCTGATGGTCTCCCTACCACATATTCAGCTGGATGGAATTTCTGTCAGATGGCCTTTCTTTCTGGGATGTTTCATTGGCACATATGTTTTACGTGCAAAAAACTTCAAGGGATGTGAGGTTGTACTGTGTTAAGAAATGGGAAATGCTGAAGTTGAAGGCTTTTTATCGTCTATGAACAGTAGAGAGCCTAGCAGCTATTTTTGTAATTGTGGATTATCTTTGTTGTGGTGTTCCTCAGCAGCGAGTCCCTGGGCTCAGTGTCACCGGTGACACTTGCTTCCCATTGACGGTAAGTACAGGAGGCATGTGCAGGGGTGGACATGTGGCTCCATCTGTTTGGTTGTTTTTTCTCTCTCTTCTGCTCAGAGAGGATCCCATGCATACCCCCTGTGTTATTCCCTGCTCTACCACTTGCCCGTGGCTAACTCTGGTGGACGGGTGCTGGTTACCTGTTTGGCCGTACTTCCTCCAGGGCTCCGAGGAGCGCTGGCACACGTAGCTCCCAGCCGGCAGGGAACGCTGGCAAGTTGTTTCCTTGTCAGCAGCACCACTCACACTGTGGTTTGGGAACAGAGAAACACAGATTGATGTCAGGGTCCTTTTTCCCCCTCCCCGTCCCCTGTGGTTGCCATTAGCAATATGTATGAAGCGGTGAATTTTTTGATAGGGACCAGCGAGCGTGGTGGGAAGTGGTTATGAAGGTGTGTTAATTCAGGCAGGCTTTCCGCTTCGACTTTATTATGTGCTCATTTATTCCTTGTTCTTTTTCTTGGCTGAGACCTTGGATCTCCTCTGTTAAACTCACATCATTGCTCTTCTCTGCCGTTACCTGATTCATATGTTAGGGCTTTTCAAGTCTGATCCTACAGAATAGCCGGCAAGCTTGTCTTAAGCTGTAGTCAGGGATGCTTGATTCGATTTAAATATTAAGGACAAGAGAAAGCTTTCACGTTATCTGGAACAATCATAACTCAGCACTGTAATAGCACGTTTTTGATACTATTTCCCTCATCCTCTCCATCAACTTCATCGAAATAGTCCCATCTTATACGTCTGCGTTTCAGTAGGAAATTGGAGCTTTATGGGTAGTACGTAAGCCTGTGCAGAGGGCATTTGTACAGTCTACTCCAAACCGTAATGTTACCTTCTGTGGGAGGGAAATCCTAGCTTTGTTTAAATAACCAAAACAAGATGCTTGAAGAAACCATCTCAAGGCTTTGACTACCTGGAAAATAGGAGCAGGGGAAAGAAACCGACACATTCCCCCATTCCACCTCTTCCAAAAAGCCCCAATACCAGTAAACTGCTGAGGGTGTGTGAAGCTGAAAGTACCCAAAGTACCCGGTGTCTGTGGGATTTCCTTTAAGAAGGAATTTTTAATGGTTGGTAACGGATGGGAGCTGGGTGGTGGCTATGCATCCTAGATTAGTAGTATTGCTGCCCTGAGTCTGTCATGACTTTACTGTACTCGATACTTGATCAAGATAGAGCAAAAGAAAAACATTTCCAAGACCCTACGGTACACAAGATGAGACATACGTAAATGGTGTAACCATTTTCGAGCGGGGTAAGAGCTGAAGAAAAGATTTCTGGCGGGATGATTATTTTCCCTCTCAGCAGCTGTGCTCCCACTGACAGCAGTACATTTGTAAAAAAGAAATTGCAATTCCTCTTTCTTCATACTACACCTTCGGCTCTCGTTGAATGCTTTGTTACCAGCCTTTGCAGAAAGCTTTTTGTAGTCTGTTTAGGTAAGAAAAATGTTAGTCATCTGTTATGATTCACATCTTGCTTTTAATATTTGATGTCTTGTCTGTTGCCCTGATATTGGCTTGTGGTTACACACTGCACATAAGTCCAGCCATTAGATTATGATGAAATTGTAGCATGTCTTTCAGATGAATGGGGTTTTACAGGGCCGCATTAGTCACTATCAGGAACCATTTCTGGTTCTGCTGTTATTAGTCATCCCATGTAAATTATTTGTTCCTGGTTAATAGTTTCTTTTCAGAGCAATTTTACTTTAAAAAGAAATTAGAAGAAGATAGAAGAAATAAACTCAAAACGGCTAGATGGGGAAAGGAACGAAACATTTCATGGAGCATCCGGTGCTTCTTGGCAGTAATAAATCCTGTGTGGTATCTCGCAGCTGAGTGTAAATCAGGAATCCTACTGTCTGGGGCAAGAACTTCGGCCTTTTGCTGCCTCATAAAATTGAGATGAAGTTACTAATGCATTTCTATAGCTAGAAAGAGATTGAGAGACAGAAACTCATTGTAGAAACGCAAGTTGTTATATCTGTTCATACCGTTTACCTTAGATGCACCAGTCTATAAGAAAGATTGTTAAGCTCTTCAGTTACTTTATTTTTTAAAAGCGTCATGGGTTTAGAGATGTGTTTATGTACTTTGTGTGACTTAAGAGCAATTGTTTTGATTGCAACCTGTAACAGGGAAGGTTTGTGGGAGGGCTTTTGTAGTCAGCTCGCCTTTTTTCAAATGCTGGAGGGTGGTCACTGTGGGGTAGCAGAACTCCAGAGGGTGGGACCTGGGGACTTGGCCAGTTGTTGCTGTTAGATGTGAAGAGGGAGGATGATTAATGAGGAAATGGAGGGGGAGCTAATTAATTTCCTGCTCCTCTGTTCTGTATGTTGGCTATTTAGATCTGGCTGTAAAGCATTTGACTCGAGGAACTTCTAAATCCTGCAAGGGACTGTCAGCAGAACTGCCAAAGGACTCCTAGAAATAGTAGCACCCACGGTGTAAAGCTTACAGGACATGCACTAGATGATTTGTAATTCCAAAGGCTTTTAATCTGGGGGCAAATTTCTTAAAATTTATGTAGACAAATGTGAGCTTAAAGTGACATTAATGAAAACAGGTAATGAGATTCATTACACGGTACAGACAGCTTTGTTGTTCTGAGATTAGAAGGATATTATTATTTGTTGAGGTTCATTCACTGGTGAAATTCAAATTCAGTTTGCTTGAAACTAGAAAATGCTCTCATTAAATACTCTGACTGATGAACCGGATTCTTTCAACTGATTTTATTTTTATGTGCCCTGAACAGCACTTCAATGTACTGCATCAAAAATTTTTTCAAGCAACATACATGATAAAACTGTTTGGTCACAGAGACACCTCATTCTAGCTGTGAATATTTTCACTTTGTGTTCACATTTTTGATGTATTCTTTAGCTTGAAAAAAATAATCTTGTGTCAGTAAAACAGTTTATTACCACGTATTTTTTTTCTGCAGCAAACCTAGTAACCGGAGCTTGGTTTTATTTTTACTTAGATACCCTTTAAACAGGTGTCATGAAGACTTCATGACTTAATGAAGACTGGTGTTGGATTATATCGTAGTGTGCTTGATGGCATTGCTGTACGTAAGAGACAAAAGAGACCTTCCTTAGCACTTGAGAAAAAGCGTGACAGCTTACTGTGCATGTCTCCTTGCCCTCCCCGTTTCCTTAGCTAAGGAGGGTTTCCCGAGGCAGACCTCAGGAAAAAAAAAAAATCTGGTAGTTACTAGCTATTCATCTGAATTGAAATTGGACTTTTTCAGCTCTTTCAGTCATGAGATAAATAATACTTCTTAGATTGAAGTGGAAGAAGTGGGAGAAAAAAAGGCCTGCTGTCACTTTCGGCTTTTTCAAGAGGCAAGAAAAACAGCGCACAGAAGTTTGCTTCCAAAGCCAGGGAGTAAAATCCCACTAAAAACACCGAATGAGATTGTGGGTTTGAGTTTTCTGTGTTACAACAGCAGTAACGGGGCTGGTATTTGTAATTCACGTGATGAAGTTCTGAGAATCTATGTGAGAGCTACAGAACCTGGTAGGCCTGGGCAAGTTATGCTACAGCATTATGTAGCAGTAATAATTGCAGGGGTTGTTTCCTAGTTAAATATGAGATAGATAGAACTGGTGAAACAAGGGAAAGAAAATTGTTTCTGAGGTGATACTTTGTGGGGTTTTACTTTTTAGTTCCTGCGAAGACCTAGGTAATGTGATGCTAGGAGTGCTCATCATTTGAGAAGAGAGTTTGAGACTAGGGTGATAGGAGCTCCTGAGATAAAATACAGGTCTGGGTCCTCATAGGAAGAATTCCTGTGTCATAAGTTAATTATCATTAGAGTTCACTAACCAAAATAGTTGCTTTACCTCTGTGTGTTGGTTTCAACAGCAGTTCAGCAGCACTCTGAACCCCGTAGTTTCCTTGTTGAACAGTTTGCATCTGAAGTTACGTATACTGTGATTTAAAAATTACATTGCTTGCAGTTTTGATTATTTTACATTTTTATCTGCCTTTCTGGGTGCATCAGAAAATGTGCAGAAGTGAGTAATGAATGGTTAAAATATGCAGATAAAGCACATGTACATTCTCCAACCTTTGTCTCATAATTTAAGCAGATGTGAAACATTCTCTTAGAAGTTTTATGGTTTTTTTTTTTAATTGTTACTTTATTAGTGCAGCGCTTTTGCTCTTTTCGCAGCGTCAAACCCATTCTGTTTGTCATGCTCCATTTGCTTGCAGTGGAGATGACTGTCAGAGAAATACAATTTTGCAGGAAGAACTAAGAGAAATGATGGGTTTATATGCAGCGTGCAGTAACTGACAGATGTAGATAAGGAATAGAAAAATTTATGGCATTTTTCTAGGTTTTAAATCTTTTTCCCCACTGCAAAAAAAAAAAGCAGCAATGCCAGATGAAATCAGAAATGCATTTAATATACTGCACAACACTGTAGAAAATGTTTTCTATGCAATCTCTTTCATTCTCCCACAAATTTCAAACAAATTTTGGGGAAGAGTTTTGGAAACTGAAACCTTAAAAATTATTCAAGTGCTGTGGAAGCACCGGTAGTAATTTTCCACAATATATCCTAAACCTGTGTATACTATTATATAAATTGAATCCAAATGTGCATAGTCATTCTGGAACAGTTGGGTCAAGCAAAGAAGTATTGCACAGCTTTGACATAGAAAAAAAACTAAAAAAAACCCCAAACTCAGGCTTGTGTGGACAAACGAACATAAAACCAGCCAGTGTGTGGCTTGGTGTCCTATAGAATATAAGATGGAAGGCTGTGACACCAGCCAGTAACATATAGAGTCTGGAGCCATACTGAACGGGTACTTCCATTTCTTGAGTCCCAACTGGTTCTTTTTGACGTCCTTCGGTGTTTTATATCTTCGTACAGAAACGATATTTCAAATTACTTTCATTTGAAATGCTCTTTCATTGTTGTCACAGGACTCAATGCTTAAGGTAGAAGCGAGAAATTAAAAAAAAAGGAATATTCAGGAAGAGTAATGAAGTCAGAATGTGAAAAAAAAACCCAAAACCGACTTTAAAAAAATCTAGCAGCAGGAAAGCCGTCTCCTGGTTAAAAGTCCTGGCGAGGACAGATGTCCACTTGCAGCTCTTGCTGTGCTAAGTGACGTGTTTGCCATCTGCACAGCCTGTCAGCACACGCGAGCTGGGACGCAGCATCCCGCAGACCTGCCAGCGCGACCGAGAGCGGCCCTGACCTCCCGGCCTCTGCAAGCAACCAACTTGGACTTGCTTGGCACACCTTTAGAGCTGCTTAAAATAGTATTTCTGGATAAAGCAGGTGATTTGAAGAGGATAAGGAGTGCCTCCTTTATGCCTTGTGCTGGCGGTAGCGCGGAGAATTGATGGAAGCTGTTTGCAAAATAGACATATTACCTTGCCTCAGATTCTCAGTCGCATTTCCCTCGGCTAGATCTCTTTGTATTACCTATGTATTTCATTGTCCCTTTCCTGACCTTATCTCTGCAGCAATGCTTAGATGCAATTTAATCAATTGGTCTGTAGATTTCTTCATTCTCTCCTTTCCTTTCTCTCTAAATATAGGACTTCGTAATTTCTGTCATTCAGTGGGAGGAAAAAAAAAAAACAACCCACAAAATTTTGTTGGATGGGTTGCTTGAGTGATGGCCAGATCTCAGGAGGAGGGAAACCTTTTAGTTTGAACATAGAATTTCATTTACCAGTGTTTCTGAATTATTTACAAGAAAATAGATTTCATAATTAAAGATGAATATGGTCCTTATTTTTAGGTGAGACTGGCTTGGTGAGTAATTTCACCAAGACTTACGTACTTATAGAAAAGAATAAAATCACACACATGATTTACTCTTGTCTAAGGGGTCGTAAGGAAAATAATATTTGTGATGAAAAATGAAAGAGTATAGTTAAATAAAATGTATGTCTTAATTGCAGCATAGGTTACTTAGCCTATAGTCTGGAAGAAAATGGTTGCTTTCAATTCAATTTAATCCTCAAAATTTATAGTGTATACATTTCCATGGTATCTAAATGAACAGTTTTTGTCTTGGAGAAAACGCAGCAATTTGAGTTCCAGTATCTCTCTTTTGCTTTGGAGGCTTCTCAGTGTGTACACATATTTATACGTGCATTATGATCACGGGACAGGATATGTGTACTTTTTATGGCCTGACAAGTGAAGGATATAGCGTCATTTCAAAGTTGTGTGTTCATCACATCTAGGTTAATATTAAGATTGTTGAAAAATACCTCAGCTCTCTCCTGTATGATTTCAGCCATCCCTTCCATGCTGTTGCATACCCGGTCATCTCCTTACCTGCTGGAGCTGGCCCACCACTGTGCACATATGGTCTGTGGTGGAAGGCAGGCATTTTTCAGACATGTCTTCCCTTCTACTTTCCAATGTGCTTTTGAGATTTTTCCTTCAGAGTTTTGTATTGCTGTTCATAGATGCATGATAGGAACACTTCTGCCAAAAATCCCCACCACTGAGCTCTGCCCGTGTCCTTTCCCCTTTATGTATGAAGTCACCGCTGGTTTTGGAGTAGTTGTGTTTTAGGGGCCTAGTGCAAACTGTGCATGCTTTTTGTAGTGAAAACCTTTCCTGATATTGAAGGGCTTTTCAGCCTCTGAAAGATTATCAAACTGCCGTTGTTTGCTCTCTGCTAAAGACCCATGTCAGGTCCCATCTGTGGTGAGTGATCCCCCCCGATCTCTCGTGTGTGTTGTCCTGACTTCTTGATCTGCACTGGTTTACAAAAGAGCAGCTACCCGAACGGTTCATAGCCTGCAATTCCTGTTTCATCGGGGAAAGTATTTACGCCACGTCAGAAGCTGACTGGAGCTCATGAAAGAGAGGTTTGACGTATTATTGTTTGAATCACGGAGGAAAACATAGACACGCTTCATAATAGCTGGAACCCGCCGGTGACAGTGTCACTAAGCCCTAGGTACTGAAAATTAAATGAAGTGAGGTAATAATAAGTACAGCATGCCTTTATCTGGGAGGGCAGGATAGTATTTCTTAGAAGCTGAAGGTGAAATGAAAGTTTGATGAGTTAACCAAGAGCCAGAAGCTACACGACAGCTGTAATTATATACCTTAAGTGAAAGGTGAGTCAACAGCTTTGCCTGTCCTGCGGCAGGATTGATACGTTCAGAAAAGCATCGCTTTCATCGTGAGGAAATTACTCTTGGGCCTGCTGCTTTCATCCAAGAGGCGACTTGCTGGCACACGCACGCTGCTGGGAAGGGTTGCGCTGGTCCTGAATGGGTGAGACATGAAGCCGAGTACTGACAGCACATTAGGATCCTGCTTTGTTTCACTTGACACCTTGAAGGTGGTGTTAGTAGGGCTTTCCAGTCCCACCCCACCCCACGGGTGCTGATATGCTCTGGGGGAGACAGGGACTTGCCCTCAACTGCGTGAGGAGAGGAGTCCTCACAGCATGGGACCCATCGCTTCCTCTGGCACTCTTGCAAGCACCTTCGTATTCCTCCGAGGCCAACTCTCATTTTAAATTATTTTCACTGCGTCATGTGAGGGTGAATAAGCGTGAGCAACTTTATGATGCTGGTCACATTCAAGACCTACAGTTTTACAAACGTTCCAACTGATATAAAATATTATTTGGCAGCTACGTGTAACCACTTATGTTGTTGCAGTTCTTTATGCAGCAGACGGCATAGTTATTCTACCCTAAGACTTGCAAGTCTTTTTTTTTCTCTTTGTCTTTTTTTTTCTTCCAAGAAGGCACTAGATGTGCATACATTAATCTAATTTTAAAAAGAGGAAAAAAAGCCTCCAAGTGCATTGTTCGGCACATCCACACATTCTTATACTGTATCCTGAAATTGAAATGTTCTTAAGTTGAAGTATAATGCAAAATACATTCCTTTTAATATCAATTTAAGGAGCCATATCCTTTCCTTTTTACTTTCTTTGCATATATAACCTGTCACTTTGGCTGTCTCTTTTCACTCAACAAATATTTGATGCCGTTGGTTCCAGCGATGGTGTGGCAGTATGTATGCAGCAAGAGAGGTTACTTTGAAGTAGAACAAGACATGATTTTTTAATTTATACTTGGAGGTCATCAACTGGAGTTCCAAACAAAGATCTGTATGCTTCTGTATTACCAAAAGCTGCCAACAGCTATTCCAGCTTCGTCCCAAATCTAATTTATTTGTGCTTTATGGTCTATTTTCAGAAGTCATTGCTTACATGTGTGCATGTATGTATTTATTAAAGTAAACCTGCTAATTCAAAGACTTCTTGTATGATTAAAACTGGCAGGAATTAGTACTAAATAGAGTCTGTAAAGATTCTGTTAAGAACATAAGGACACAACATGTTGCAAAAGGAAAATCTAAGTGGAATATCTACCTATTTGTTAATATGCCATACATGGTACAGCTTGTAGTTGTTCTTGGCGCAATAATTTCTAGGAATGCTGATATAAGTTGGGATTTCCTATTTCACTGCAATTTTAATTGATTTTATTTTATTTTATTTACAGGATTAGCTGGCACTGCTGCAGACCTAGAAAAAAGAAAGCTTATTTTTGGAAAAAATTTTATACCTCCAAAGAAGCCAAAAACATTCATACAGCTAGTCTGGGAAGCGTTGCAGGACGTGACTCTTATAATCTTGGAAATTGCAGCCATCATATCTTTGGGGCTTTCGTTTTATCAGCCACCTGGAGAAGGGAATGAAGGTAAAAACTTTTTATAGAAGTCATTTGTATCAGTTTAAGTAAAGCCAGTTCTGTATCTCAAATGGATCCCATCCAGAAGTTCAATTTCTGTGCGTTTTTTCCCTGAGTACCATTACGTTTGGTACTGACGTATTTTTTGCATGCTTGACACTTCTTTATGGAAATAGCTGTACCTTGTGACATTTTGCTTAACAAGTTAAACTTAAATCATAATATCCTTATGAAACTGGAGTAGTTTTGTTGCTGTTTTTGGGTGAGCCTGTTTGGTGCTTGTTTACCTTAAGCTGGCCACTTACCACGTTATAGAGGAGAGACGTGTCATTACTTCTATAACTGAGGTGTCCTATATCCATGAACATGGGCAAATCTCTAGTTGATACCAGCTGAAGCTTGAACTTAGTGAAATTTGCTCATTTTAGTATTCTTAGTGATCTAGTGAAGGCCGGTAAACCTAGCTCGAAAGAGACCGTTAGAGGCTAGGTCATGTCACTTATAAACCATATACTGCAGAATCCCTTGGTGATACCTGTAGAAAGTTTTAACGTTCTGCATGGCCCTCCACCCCGCCTCTTTTTTTCTTTCCCCACTTTAGAAGGTCGTCTTGAATTCACACGCTTAAAATATTCGTTCCTCTACAGAAATGCAAGATTTCCATTTCTGGCAAATGATCCACGAATCCCGCACCCTCCCCGCCGGCTCTCTCATAGACTTATAAAGCTGGATAAAACATGCCGTGTGAAGTGACGGGAATAGCTTGGCAAATGTATGAAGAATGTCTTCCTCTAAATATAGCCCTGAAATGCTTTTTACATTCGCTTCGGTTTCCTTTGGCTACTTGCCTTGAAGACCCTTCCTCCTTCCTTTCCCATTCACAAGCAGGATAAGCACATAGCTACGCAGAGCTCTTGTGCCATATTTATGATTCTTTAATCCTTTATATATAATCAGGAATCGTTGGTTGCTTTCGCACTAAATTTTGAATGTGTGACTATTGATTCAGCAGGAGTCTGATTTAGACATGAAAAGATAAAGGGGTCCTTTGGTTTTTAACTGAAGAAAAGGTTATTTATTGTTATTACCTCATATAACTGGACATAGTAGAATACTTTGGGGCTGTTGTAAACCATCAACGATGCTTTACAAAATTAGAATTTACTTCTGCAACCTTCTTTCTTAGGCATAAATGTTCAGAGTACCTTTTTATTTTTTAATTTTTTTGGTTGGAATGGAATTTTGAAAATAGGATTGTTACGGGTTTTAGGAACAGGGGAGATAGGTCATCAGATTTATTTTTTTTTCTTAAATTATTATTCATGTTATTTTGATACTGCATTTAAAATTTTTCTTTTCCCATGGGGAGGTGTGACACATCTGAGATTCTGAGATAGTCTGAAAAGCTCAGCAGCATAGCCTGGGAAAAAGCATTTGTGTTTTCCCACAGCACAGTATTTTTTATTCAATGGTCACTGTTTTCTCTATATTTTTAGAATTGTTTTCCTGGAAGGTTTTGCCATGTTTTACACGGGGAAAATAAAGCAAGTTACTGAATATCTTTTAATCCAGCTTTTTGAACACATTGTAATGGTCAGCTCCTCTGGAAAGAATTTCTCTTTTCGATGATGCATTCTTAACCTTTTTTTTGCCTTTTTTTTTTTCCTGTCGCTGAGAGTTGTTGGTATTTGATTTTGCTGGGTGATGACAATGTGAAATATATAAAGCTTGTGGCGGTCACGTTTGTCTACAGCTCAACAAATAGTCTCCTTGGTGTAACAGGACACTACTTTTTGGTGCACGGTTGTTGTATAGTATATAACACAGTCTCCTCTTTTGAATTCTGATTTTTTTTCCTTTTGTTTTTCAAAATAAAATGCATTTTCCTGTGAAAATGAGTCAACAGGGACTGTTCGTCCCACACTGATTCGCCCAGCCATCACTGCTAATGGTCTGAACTCATCAACTTTCTATCATCCACATTGACCTTTCAGAGTCTAAAAGCAAATAGAAATAAAAAAGTCAATGCTGTTGCAATGTAAAAGACTTAAAAGAACAAAGAGGAAGAAGGCGAAAGCTTTGTGAGCAGACAGGTGTAAGACGCTGTTGGTGAGTGGGATGGCAAGGGGCGATGGTCAAGACAGCCGATTTCCACGCCGATTCATGGTGTACATAGTGACACTGTATTTTTCCTGTCACAGTGAAGTTTGTGTTGCAACTCGGCCTCATGGTGATTGTGCCAATTCTTTGGCTAAGAGAATTCCAGCTAAAAGAAATTCCTTTCACAGCTGCGAGCGACTGTGATCACCTTATGTTTTTTTGATGTCTTTGAGGCGCATGACTAGGACAGGATGGGCACAGCAGAAGCCTTTCTGGTAGAGGCAGAACTAGATGAAAGTGGATGTTTCTGCAGAAATAACATTGTCAATAGCAGAAAAACCTTGGTCTACCTTCAACTTGAACGAGAAGTCTGGCCAGGGAGTCATAACTGCTGCTATGAAAGATGATATGCCTTAGAAAGTATCAGAGGAGGGTTTGGACAGGCTGGAGTCTACAATGAGAGCGGAATATCTTTTACTTTCTATTATTGTCAAATACACACAGAGACCTGGATGTGAGATGACAGTGGTGTGGTGCAACTTCATTAGCAGCCGCCAAAGGCGGGTGGAGGAGCATCTGAAAGAGCCGGTGCCAAGCAAGGCTGTGATTTGATGTAGCCTCTCCAGTCTTTATCGGGAGTGGTATTGCCCGTTCGTAAGGACGGGCTGCGCTGACTCGTGCGGTGCAGGAAACGCAGACGTTTGATGTGACAGGGCTGTGCCAGCTCCCTGCTGATGCCTCTGCCCTGAGCCACGTACCCTGGGCAACGGGGAGGGAATGTAAGAGCGGAGGGAAAAATAGAATTTCTCTCATGCTGGGCGTTTTGATATTCAGATTTTTTTAATTTTTTTTAAATGCTAACTTTACATGAAAGCTTAAATAAGAAAGGGGTAATGGAAGTGAAATCTTACAGAACTTTTAAAACTGGTCATTTGTTTTATTTTTCAGCATTTTTGATTGACACGGTATTTCATTTGCTGATTGCTTAGGACTAGCTTGAAAAGGCGTGACCATCTGAGAGTGACAGCCTGTCTTTGTAGGAATATGGGATAATAAGATGAAAATAATAGTCTCTAAGACACAGTGTCAGGGAAACACCACCTTGCGTATTATTTTAATCAAGCATACATATACACTGCCTTTATATCTGATATATTTATATAAGCCTTTCACATATCCTAAATTTTGATCTGCCAATGGCCTTATCAGTTAATATATTAAGTTGGAGTCATCTTTATTTTTTTAGAATGATGTAACTCTTCCTTTTTGGACACTTGAAACCTCCTTTAATTTTTGAAGCTGTAACAGAATTAGCGTTTAACTGGTTTCTGCAGTTTAAGTGCAAAATATTGTTCTCCCCAGGCTCTTGAAGGAGGAATCCACGACATAATCCACACATCCAAGAAATACTAGAGTGTGTGTATTGCTTCAGGAGCCTTGTCTGAGAGTGTAGTCTAATGTACGTATGTTAGTGTGTTTTGCTGTATTAGGCAGTTTTAAGCTCAAAAGTTCATTCTCTGTGTGTATTTCTAGATTGGCTATTATTTGGCAGTCTAAGCGATGAATGTTGACACATTGCCAAATTTAAGTCCTTCGACTGTGGCATTTCCAAACATTTATGACACAGTTTGGAGAAAAGTAAGTAGATTGTTATCTCTTGAGAAAAGTAAGTAGATTGTTATCTCTTGAGTTGCATTCCATTTATACTGTTGGAAATAGTTTATATGGGCCCCCATGGCCAAGAGGGCCACAAGGTATCCTGGGGTGCGTTAAGAAAACAGTGTCCAGCAGGTCTAGGGAGGTTCTTCTCCCCCTCTACTCTGCCCTGGTGAGACCACACTTGGAGTACTGTATCCAGTTTTGGGCTCCCCAATTCAGGAGAGACAGGGATCTGTCTGGAGACTGGAGAGAGTCCAGCAGAGGTCTACGAGGATGATTATGGGACTTGAACATCTCTCCTGTGAAGAAAGGCTGAGGAACTGGGGCTGTTTAGTCTTGAGAAAAGAAGGCTGAGAGCGGATCTTATTAACATCTATAAATATCTGAGGGGTGAGTGTCAAGTAGAAGGGGCCAGCCTCTTTCCTGTGGTGCCCAGTAATAGGACAAGGAATAATGGGTATAAGGTAGAGCACAGGAAGTTGCACCTCAACATGAGGAGAAACTTCTTGACTGTGAGGGTTCCAGAGCACTAGAACGGGCTTCCCAGAGAGGTTGTGGAGTCTCCTTCTCTGGAGACTTTCAAGACCCACCTGGATGCATTTCTGTGTGGCCTGCCCTAGGTGATCCTGCTTTGGCAGAGGGGTTGAACTCGATGGTCTCTATAGGTCCCTTCCAACCCCTAACATTCTATGATTCTGCAGTTTTGTAGTATCAGTAGTGATATTCCTCAACCCATCTTAACTGAAAGAAGTCATGAGGTATTGTTGATAGGACGGGAATTTTTTTTCTACTACAATTCTTCATTTAAGATATGGATGAATTATGGAAAACATGATTTCATTTTCTGCTGCAATCACAAAATCTGATCTACAGGAGTTGCTAGATAATAGCATAGTTTTCTTTTATTGCTTCTCCAGAAGCCACTTCAGTTCCTGTATTTTCATATTTCTTAGCAAGCGTGAAAGTTTCAAGAATTTTGTTCTCAGAAGCTATGCTAGAGTTGTTTTTATGATCTGCTTTGCATTCCTTTTTACCATCTGACAGGCCATTAGGAGCAATTGAGAACTTCTGCATAAATTATTGTCAGCCCTGTGGCAATTACTGCTCTCATTACTGATCCACACAGAGTCATTTTTCTACTCTTCCAAAAAAGTGCAAAACTGCTACTGCGTTTTAGCAAATGTATTTTGAGAGAAAATTCCCGGTGCAGATGTGGTCTCTCCTGCGCTGCTGATCACACAGGAGCGCGACTTAGGCAAGTTAAAAATACTTGCTTCCTCAGAATGAAATCCTTCTGTGTCTTGTGTTGATAGATTGGAGACCGTTCCCTGAGCAAACAGGATAGGGAGCCTGTGATAGGTAAAGAGGATTTAATGAATATCTGGGATCCTGGCTTCTTTTTTTCTTTTTTCTTTTTTTTGTTATGTAAATTAGAGTTAGTCCAGGACTAAGTTTGAGATATTTGTATATCTGTGTATGGTGAAATCAGTTTTGTATACAGTAAAGAAATATCAAGTGTTCTGTTTTTAAAGACAGTATATGAATAGAAAGAGCCGCTTCAGGAGATCAAGTGCCTGGGCTGTGGATTCAAACCATTACATTGCTTGAGGAAATGAAACGTTCTTTGTGAAAGACAGCTTAGACTCAATCAGAAAGCCACCAAGGGACTGAGAAATGGCAGTGCTTCTCTCAGTCGCTCCCAGATCTCTGTCTCATTTTGGCTGTAGACCTGCAGGATCTGGGTTAGGGTTTGTTTTTTTTGACTCTTTCCCTTAGATCTCTGCTGAGACAGTCATTTCTTGCAGTTCTTGACTTAATTGCCATTTGCAATTCTTCTGTACCTTTCTGAAGCCATTGTCACACAGTCTGCCCTGCAGATCAGAGCAAATCGGGGGCATTGCCCAGGTTTGCTGCATCCCCCATCAACAGCCTTGTTGAACTGGTTAAGAATTTTCAGAGCCTTCTGCTAACACCTTCACTAGCAGCAATTTCTGAACCTTCTTCAATCCTCTTCCTGTTACTGTCTTCAGGCCTTATGTCACATTGTGGCTCTTACCACCCAGTTGCAAAAAACACTGATGTCAACACCTGACAATCACTTGCTGTTTACACGCCTAACAAACCTCTTAACTCTTCTTCTTTGCATTCTGTTTCCTTAGGTGGATTACAAAGGGGGAAAAAGCAGCCTGAGGTGAGATGTTTTAAGATCCCAACGTTCAATGGGAAGCCACAGGCATGATTTCTATTTTCAAGCCTACGGTTGTTTGCAGCTTTAGGGAGGAAAAAAGGGAAAAGTCTTTTTTGGTTGAAGTAGCTTCTGTTAAAATTCCCGAGGCGAAACTCTATCCTGAAAACAAAGTTAAATGATCAGTGATGTTGCTTAATGCTGCTCAGCGGAGGTGTGGCTGAGTTAGCCTTCCCCTTGCTCATACAACAAGTTAATGAACAGGAGAGAAAACAGAAACAGGGCACAGTCCCCTGAAATTTCGTGCTCCCAAGCTACTGGCATTAAGCTGTTGGTGGCGTTGATACACTGCTGTTGCTCGGGGCTGCGGCCGAGGTACCTGCTGACCTCTCATGACAAGTTTCCTTACAAGAAACTATTTCTTGGGGTTCACCACTTGGTTGTTCCCTTATCATTCCTATAATGTGCCACATTTCTTGGTCAATGGGGACCTGAGTTGGAGATTTAAATCGGAAAGGGTGTCCATAGAGTTGGAGAGAAGATACAGCTGATCCATACCTCCGATGAGGATGGTTGCTTGCTTCTGTGCTAAGCCTCCCTCTTGAGGCAGTCCTCACTTGAACTCATGGTACAACTCTTGTGTGCATATCTAGCAAATCTTATGCTCCTTATATGTGAACCTGAACAAGTAACACGTATGGATGCCAGGTCAGATGTGGAAATGCAAGAGCCAACAGGCTCATCAATGCCAAATTCACCACGTAGCTCTAAAGGTCTTCACTACAGAAGCAAAGGCAGCCATGTGGTGTTTAGATAAAAACCTCTGTAAAAATCAGCCTAAGGGGAAAAAAAAACCCTCAGATAAACAACTTATGCCCTACCTAGTCCAGATCTAGCTGTGCTCTTCTCATCTTCTCTCAGGTTGCTGCCTATGAAGAGGTGACTCAAAATATGTCTTTTGACATTTCATCATGTTGAGCAAGTCTGTAGAAATAAGTCACAGTGGGAAAGGTTTGACTAACCTGTAGTGCCAGGTATCTGTGGAAGGAAGTGAAAAAAAGTAAAAACCTCGTTCACATATATAAAGAATAAGCATAAAAAAGAATGTGTGTATCTCTCTATTAAAAAAAAATACAAAGCAGCTGGCAACAAACTTCTCTTTCTTAATTAGTAGTGAAAGAGCTGAATTTAAAATCAGCTAGCATGAGTTTCTGTCCAGTTTGTAGTCTGTACTGGTATACATTTTTGAAAGAAATATTTCAGTTGATTTGGGTCAGTCCAATCCTCCTATTGTAATAACATGCCATTAAGACGTTGTTCCTTAACAACATTCCAAAGTTCTGTTATTATGGGCGGTCTCTTTTTGTTGTTCCAGTTCTCAGCTTTCCTTAGGTCAGTCTTTGCTTTTATTGCTTTTCACATGACATCTAGGCTACTAAAGGGAATTTTACCCTACTAACATACAGCAGGCATTGAAGCCTTCCCCTGCATCCAGGAGAAAAGAAGAAATGCCACCTTTTGAATATAGCTTTAAGGTCATGTTAACAATTTCATTAATTGTTCTGTATTTGCATGTGTAAAGAGTTGAAGTTTCTCATCCAGCTTTTAATCTGTTCCAAAAATTGGTTGGATGTTTTTACTGAAGGGTAGGTAACTCCTAGCTCCCATTGCCTCTATTCGCAAATCAGCCAAAATCCCATACCAGTTTATTATTTTCTTCAGATTCATGGGTAGGATTTGTCTTTGCTCTTGTATGCATTTCTCTGCGTAGAGAGAAATTTTCCTTCCTTTGGAGAATGCAACTAGAAATGTCAGCCTGCTGTGCTGCCGCAGCCAGTACCAGTCACCATCACAATCTAGCATCGTGCATGTTAAGAATAACAGAGAGAGCGGGGGGGGACCAGCAAACAACCCCCAAAACCAACCTTGGCACCATCACCAGAAATACTGTGATAGGACAAGGGGCAATGGATGCAAGCTAGAGCACAGTGAGGAGGAACTTCTTGACTGTGAGGCTTCCAGAGCACTGGAATGGGCTCCCCAGAGAGCTTGTGGAGTCTCCTTCTCTGGAGACTTTCCAGACCCGTCTGGATGCGTTCCTGTGTAACCTGCCCTAGATTCTCTGGTCCTGCTTGGCAGGGGGGTTGGACTCGATGATCTCCAGAGGTCCCTTCCAACCCCTCACATTCTATGACTCTATGATTCTACTGGCTCCAAGCTGTATTGCCCTGTGGACAACGCTTAGAGGTTGATTTCTTCAGTCTCTTAGTATGCAGGAGCTGTGTGTTTCCTTTCTGTTTGGAAGGAAAGCAGAGGGTGCCTCCCTTTCCAGCTTCTTCCCCACAAGGACTAACCCCAAGCCTTACAGGGAGAGCTGGGCAGTCTCTGTAATTCAGGCAAGGTGGGACAGGGAACAAAAAGACCTTTTCTGTGTTGCTGTGTATGACGGGACAGCTTCACCTTAGATTTGATTAAATTCTTCTGTTTTTCCCAGTTGTTAATCTATTATTCCATTCTGTTTCTTCACCAGGAGTTGTGACATAACTACATTCATTTTAGTATTTTCAGGTAGCTGATCTTCGGAGTCTCGCAATCCTTTAGTATCTGCTTCTTAACAATTTTCTTCCCACTCTCACAGAAACATTTTTCTTCTTTGGGAGTTACTGCCTAGATCATAAACTACTTACATTCTCTTTCCAAGTAATGGAATGTCTTAGTAGATTGATCTCTTTTTTTTCTCTGGGAATTCTAGAAGTCTTATATTTTTGTGATGAAATCAGCTGCTTCTTAAATTGGATAAATATACAAAATGCCTCCTGGGGAAACCTTGAAATAGATTCTTGTGTACACAAACACGTATTGGCGCAGGAGAAACACGCAGGTGTCATTTGGGCAGGAAGCAAACGTTGGAGATGAAATGAATAGCAGGATTAGCTCTGCAGGAGCGCTACCATCTCATCTGCTGTTGGAAATGGTTCTCGGTATTATTAAATTCTGTGCTAGAGTACAGTCAGTTCCTGCCAACTGTAAACATCCTGGGTTGATTGTTTATATCTTTATTGATCATTTGTATTGCTTAACACTAGAAGTGAGCACCAGCAGCTCTGTGCATGGCTCAAGATTTCCTTTCATCAAGAAATACTCGTGTGCCCCCACTGCTTAAATGACCCTGGTAGATAAGCAATTGTTTCAAAAAAGTTAAGGGAAGTAAAAACACTAATGATTGAGGAACTTGATCAAATTAAATTTAACTTAGTTAAACCTGAGATAAATAACTATATGACAATCTTGAGCCATCCTCTGAGGAATTTACTTCCGAGAGAGATGCAATGAGTATAATTTAATATGAACTAAACACTTTAATGCAGCATTTATCAAGTTTTACCTTGTTTTTACCTATACAGTCCACATCCAGAATTTCATCATACATTTTCCGTAGCATTTTATTTCGGTAGGGCTACTCACAGGGTTAACGAAGCACATCAATTTTTTAAGTCCTTTGCCGGACTTTTACATACTGCAAGTCTTGCGGGGCCAATTCGAGATCCTGGGACACCAAGACTTCCACAGGAAAGCAGCGTATATTTCTTCCTGTCTCTCAAAATATGTCTCCCTGGGTTTCATGAATATATTTGATGAATGAGTGAAAGAACCAGAAATGTGTCAGCTGAGCAAAGTTAATTCTCCGTTCTTTGTGGCAGTTTTTCTTTCAAGTATTTTACATGTGGTAACATAGATTGCCTTAAAAATACAGAAGAGTAGACAGCGTGAAAATCTAGCTTGAAAGGCCAACGTTTAAGTTGTTTTGCAAATCTCCTAAAATCATAGCAGTACATACCAATAAACTGTAAGTCTCTTGCCAGCCCTTCCAGTTAGGAAAGCCAACATGAAGATGAAAGACTGGATTCCACAACCTGCATGTGTGCGCTTGGTATTTAAAAAACATCATCAAGTAATGTTCTTGGTACATTGAAAATCCGTTATCTCTTTTAAGTCCTTTCCATAATGCAAAATGTATTGCAGAAAACGTGGAGCCTTTTTAAAATAAAATGAGGTAAATCTCATTCATTTTAACACTTTGCAGTGATTTGAATCTTCCACCCTGCTTCATGAGCTATGCCAGTAAAACAGCAAGCCAGCACAGCATCCCTCAACACTGACTTGAAATTTTTTTGGAATTTTGTTGCAGATGCTGAGAGCAACAATAATTAGCAAACATTTTCAAATCTCTTGTATATCCAGAAGGTCAAGGGAACAGCTGAACTGTCCTGTAATCCTCACTGTCAGTGTCAACTAATCGCCCGTTGGCACGGCAGGGAAATCTAGCTGCCTGTTCTGAGTTCTTAGCTGTACTATTTGGAGGCTGTAAGCGCTGGTTTTAATTTTGCAGGACTGTCAACCATTTGTCTAGCGCAACGTAATCTTACACCAAACCAGGTACTTCTTCGGACGGTTTAAGTTCTAACTTTATTTAGGTTCAGCTCTTAATTAGAACAAATTTATCTCAGAGCACTTTCAAATGACTGTGTTTTGACTACGGTCACCTAAAGCGTGTATATGACTCTGTTAGTCTAGAGTGTGTTACATAACATTCTTCAGGCTCTGAGAAATACTAAATCGATGCAAAAACAGGTCGTATATAAGCAGGCATCAAGGCCATGCAGCCTTAAAAGCTGCTGTGTCCTAGTAGGAATCCTTCATCATCTTTGTCACTGAACAAATAACGCTGATCCAGCTGTCACTGCACTAGAGGTTTTTCCTGTGCTGTCCAAGCAGGAAAATTCACGAGAAAAGCTGGGACAATACAAGTGCAGCTATTAGAAAATAGCATTTTTATATAAAATGGATTAATCTCAAAGTGTAGATGAATTTCAGAGTTATCAAAACACAACTTTTGAGGAGCGTTGTAAACACTCGAATACTTCTATCTTTCTTGATACAAATTAAATCATTAAATTCCCAAAGGTTTTTTTTTTTTAAAACCAGTCTAAACCGTCTGTCAGTACGAGGGATGAAGCAGTTGGCATCCTGGAAAACAGGAGAAACGTAAGTATTTGCCCTCTTAAGAACAGCTTGTTCTGCCAGAACCCCACCATTTAACCTCCTTCCTCCCAAAGCTAGGATGAGGTGAGGCAGCATATGGCTTCTAATGACATTAGCCCAATCTGCTTTGTTAAAGAAATTGAATTTCTTTAAGAATTTGTGTAAGAAATAATCTTACTTTTCAGTTTCTGCCCTAAATCGTACTTCAGTGCAAGGTCTAAATATCCGAGAGTAGAGAATGGAACAGGTTGGGGTGTCCAGCCATTACATGTGCGTCCAAACGCTCAGGCATGCAAATTACCTCGCCATCTTCCAACACTTGTATAAGGCTGTTTTCATGAGGATTAATTTGTGCACATCTGAGTTGCCATTCCCTGGGTACGCTAGTTAATTTCTGACACATTTTTGCTTTTATCTTCTTTTCTAGATACCAAAGACAGGACAAGTTGAGGTTGAGGGCTCTGATAGGAGTTGAATTGACGGGAGTCCTGAGTGGAATGGGCTCACGTGCAGCGTGGCCTTGTTTTCATCCTGTGCAGGGCAGCAAAGCTGTGTTTGCTTTAAGCTCCCCAGCCCTCCCTATATGAGGAGTGCAGCTCTGAGATGAGGGCTGGATGCATAAATCAGAGAGCACTCCCCTCTCCCTTCATCCACAGCCTGATGAGAACATCCAAAGGCAAACAAGAAGAGGCAGGATGTGAGAAAACCTCCTTGAGGGAACCTTGGAGGTCGTTTAGTCTGTCCCCGTACTCACAATACTTGAGCCGTTCTTGACAGAAGTTTATCATACTTATTTTTAAAAGGTTCCAGGGATGGAAGTTCTGTGTCATTCCTAGATAATTTGTCTAAATGTCCATGCATGAGACAATTACTCCTGGTGTATAACCTACATGTCTCCTGTAAGAATTTAAACGCATCACCACCTCGTTATGTGTTTACATGGATGTGAAGACCAGTTTGTCCTATTTTCAGCCATATTTTGTCTACTTGAAGACAACTTGATTATAAATACCAACCTAAAGCTATTTAAGGGAACTTACCCGCCTTTTTCAATAGGAATTTGAAATTTGAACCGTGTCAGTAATACAGAAGAATACAAATATTGCGCTGAATTTGACAGCGGGAGCCAAAATATTATCTTAAAATTATTTACCTGGTGTTTAAAAAACAATAAATTCCCCCAGACCAATGAAGACCCAAAACCTCTGAAAATATCTTTATTGTCAAGAGTTAACATTAGTAGCTTGTAAAAGAAAACAACACGCAGTACAGGAATGCAGAGTGTTTTCTTATTTGAATGTAAATTTAAACTATCTGTTCTAATTTAACAGCTTTAAGATCACAAATATTTTATATATATATATATGTGCATGTTTTCTGGTATGTCTATATATATACATACAAATATATCTCCTATCAGAAAAGTAACCATTTAACCAACCAATTCCAGTTTATTTCTGTTGCTGCATAAGGAGTTCTGCCTTTTCTCCCTAGCATGTGCTGCTGCTCTTGTTTTAGTTAAGTACACATAAACTTTGAGAATCTCAAAAAGTAGATCAGTTGCAGCCAAAATTAATATGCAGAATGTATAGGACATATGCTCTAAATGGAGGCTTTCCCAATTACACACAGCTTTAGCTTGCTTTGGATGAATCTACGTTAATATTTTAAGTTCAGATCCTGAGTATACTTCAGAAATTGCATCTCCTGTCTGTCCCCAGTTAATCGGCTTGGTTCCCATTGCAGGGTGTTTTTGGGGAGTGCACAGACTGGATGTGCATTCGGATGGGATTTCATCCCATCCTTTGGGATGAAACTAGCCTGAAAAAATATGGTCCAGAGGCACGTTTCCTTAGCACGTAAATTTTCGCTGTGAAATTACTTTTATAGGGCCACTCTATTTGCTAGCGTTGATACAACTTTTTAATGCCTTCTACTGCAAGACATTACGATATAGCGTTTAATCTTTTACCGATGTGTTTTTTCACCTCTTGAAGCTTTATAGCACAAAGTAATGATGATGAGAAATTTAATGAAAGTAATAAACACCGCAGTTTATGAGCTGGTTTTGTGACTGAGGTCTACAAATCTTCCATGTCTTACTCAACCTCTTTTTTTTTTTTTTTTTTTTATGAATATGAGTGATGAGTGAGGGAGTAACAGCGTCAAAAAGTAACAGCGTCAAAAGAGAATGAGGAGTTTCAAGAACTGGCTGAGGAGCGCATCACCATAGTGGTTTTGTTGTCTGGTTTTGCAGCTGCGTTAGGTTGCTTAAGCTACTCAGTTGCAAATTTTCTTCATCAGTGGCTTTCAAGCTGTGGTTTGTGGACCTCTGAGAATCCATTAATTACTTTGAAGGGGCCTATTAAATTCAGTAACCTCTTCTTAGTAACCCCTCTCTGCAGGACTTGTAGGTTGGAAGAAGTTGACAATTACTCTTTAAATGGTCTAGATGTATGAAGTGTATCCATCAGCAATCATAACTTCATCCTGTCCTCCAATTTGACTTTTTAGAAGCTCCGGTGAAATGTCTGTCCAGATTCCAGGCAAAGTCAACTTCTTTTGGTATTGTCTTGCAAATTTTTGGTAGCATTTTTGTTAAATACGGTCTTTCTCGAAAATGATCTTCATTAGAATGTCTTGTTTTAAAGCACAAAAAAAAAAAAAAAGAAGAAAAAGGAAATATTTTTGGAAGCAAGTACATTTTGTTTATATTAGAACACAATCAAAAAGCAATGGAATAGTAGAAGCATCTGTTACTCAGGCAGATGCCACCCTAAGAACCTTCTTCCTTGAGTTGCTCTCCTGAACATTCTGCTTCAGACAGAGAGAGAATAGACTTCGTTTATAAGGAGTCGGTAGATGAAGCAGAAATAAGAGAGCTCTCCTTCTATGAAATATTTGTCGCTCTGTGTTATTCTTAAATGTTTTTCTTAGGTCTGTTTAAAGTCAAGTGCCTTGATGATAGCCAGTTTGCTGCTAAGCATTTATTGATTTTCATGGGCTTCTGTGGTTCCTGGTGCTTTCAGTGACCTGCCTGGGGAGGGGTAGCTGAGGAAGTGTTCCAGTCCTCCTTTCCATCCAGCTGCCTTTAGGAAGCACTGCAAATCGTCAGGGATTGCTACATGAGAAATCCAAATGTACCATATTTTCTTGAGATTTTTTTAAAGTTTTATTTCAGCTGTGCGTTCAGGACCTAAATGGACCGTTTGTATTTAATAAGGCTCTTCTAAGACAACTTCGCCCCAGTAGCTGCAGTGTTCCCTATGCAGATTTTTTGATAGCAAGGTTAGAGTTCTAAATCAAACTTACTTAAACTTATCCAAGTGAATAAATGCCAACATATGGACAGCCACTTCACCACTCATATCAAGCGAACAGAAATTCTAATTTCTTCATGTCACTTTTATTTGTAGTGTTTTGTTCCCCTTGGCACAATAGCCTATTTCAAGCGTGGCCTTAAAATACATGATGATGTGAAAAGGCATTCCTTTCTCTCCTATTTTACTCTGAATCAGTGCCATTTCTATTAAATTTCCAGTTAAGTGATTCAAAACTCTTGCAGTTCTCTGGGACCACAGTCTCCTGCATTGTTAATTCCATTTGGAACACATATCTTTCAAACTGAGTTTGTCTTTTATATTTAGTTTCGCCATAGTTCTGATATTTAAATGGTGTCATCTGAAGGCACGACACTGTCCCTTCTTTGTGCTCTGTCCCCTTCGTTGCTGTAAACTGGTTTGCCCTGTTGTTGATGCGGTCTAAACTTAAACACTTTTCTGATACAGTCAAATCCATCGAGTTTTCCTCAGAAACTGTAACTGGAGGTATCAAGGCTCACCACTAAACACAAATTCACAGTGAAGTGTTGATACATATTTCTATTTTGCATTGGAACGGAACCAAGGTATTTCTTTTTTTTTTTTTTTTTTTTTTCCATGACATTTCATTTTCATTTTTTTTTCTCTGAGAAAAGAGCCTAAACTGAATGACTGAGCAAGAGTGTTTAAGGTTTAGACCATGTACACCTGGTCTGCATTCTTGGAACAGTGCCCTCCATTTGGAGAATCTTGTAACTCCGTTTTTATACATCCTGGTTGAATACAAAGAAACCTTCAAGCTTAACCAGAATTTTCCTTGTGAACATTGCTATCTGTACCCGAATGAAAAGTTACATCAGAAACAGTTGGTTTTGACAAGTTGTAAGTATGTTTTCCATTTGATTTAAATTTTGGAAATGTCTCTGTAGAGGCAGTTAAATAACAATAAGTATATGTTTCTTTATGGAATAGTTATAGGTTATACTAACAAGCTGTCTGCAAGCTGTATCTTTGCTAGAGGAGGTTGTTGTTACAATTATCCCGGCACAGCCTTCCTGGAGTAGCGTAGACAAAGCTCTCGCTCTGTGGAATATGTTATTGGGAACCTTAGTTTTTTGACTGACAGCCTTTACTTCTGTCAGTTAATCCCTACAAAATGAATTGCTTACAGAATTTAAGAGAAGACTGGTTATTTAATTTCATTGTTTTGCCTTCGTTGATAAAGATTTTACTATTTTACTACCTCCTACATTTAGTAATGCCTGTGAAGCCGCTTGTTTTGCAAATTCTTCCCAGGTTTCACAGCAAACATATTTACTGAAAAGATATTTAAGTGAATGCAGTAAGTCTTTTATAAGAGTTTTGATGAAAATAAATTGCACTGGTTGTTTTATAATAAGCTATCCTGGTTCTTACCATATTCTAAAATGCTTACGAATGGCCTACTTCTAGATTATTCAAGGTCGCATTAAAATTTTATTTAGTAGATACTGTCTCTTCTGAAGTTTCCCTATTATAAACTTCTTGATTCTTAACTTCCTGCTTTTCTGGCTGGGTGTACAGTCTGTCCATCTGTCTTTCTGATGCTTTCTCTTTCCCCTGTTTCCTTTGAACCCGTTACTTTTTGAATGTGATGGAACAAGTGAGGTTCTGCTCATCCAATAGTGGTTTGGAGTTTTTTGTGTCAATTGATATTTTTATTGCAATGTGGGAGTCTGGAAATAGCACACATGTGGTGTCTCTGTAAGAAGCAATAAGAAAGAAAACTGAGGTTTATGCAGAAATTCTTAGAGTCAGCAAGGAAAGGTTGATTTAGGTATCACCCTCTACCCAAGATAACTCTAAAGGAGCTATGGAACTGATACTATGTGCATCACAGACTCGGAAAAAAGCAGCTGTATAACTTCTAAAAGACAGATGGGGTGAAGCGGAACGTCAGTTTTGGAGAACCGAGCGTTTGTCCAAAGAGTGGTTTCACTCTGGTTTTGCTTGTCTGTATCAAAACTGTTCTATATATAGTTCTATACCGTTCACCAGCACGAAGTGTGCTTAGGGAGCAAATTCGTTACTGGATGTCGGTGACACAGATGGACGACATAAGTTTAAGACCTGAATTGGCTTCAGTAACAACACGTTAAGAACTTGTAAACTGTAAAATGTGCACATTGTGTCACATGGGACCTGCAGATTAAATAATTGTTTCATAATGTAAAGTGACCTACATCGGGTTTCTACAAATCTGTGTTGTACTGCAAAAAAAAAATTAAGTCCCATAGATACCTCTCCTTCATTAGAGATGTGTAGATCATCAGCGGAACTGGGTTGCTTTTAGATATTGCTCATTAGATAGATTTGCAGGTTGCCAAGCTCCACTTAACGCTCAACTGGGGACATGAGGTAATGAGATTTAGAACTTTGGGATGAAATATCAAATCTTTGCACATATTTTCCAGGACGAGATTCTCCAGAAGTATTAATTCTGTAAGTAAAACTCAGCTAGGACATGACCTTGCAAGCATGGCTGAGTAACTGCGCTTGAATTCTTATTAATAAACACAGAGAACAGCTTTCAAGGGCTGATTGTTACATTTGAAAACTGCATTTTACCTTTTGAATATGTGGCTACCTTTACCAGACATGTTTAGTTCTGAGCAATATAGTAAAATTATAGCAGCCAGATGTCAAGGTTTTCCCTTGCAGTCCCCAAGAACAGGGCTTGCTATTAAAATGCCCATATTGGCCGTTCTCTACTTTCTCTTGACTATAAAACTTGACTATAAACATTCTAGAAAGAGTTGTATGGTCCTGTTCCTGCCGTTGCCTTTTGGTAGGACCCCATCCTTCTGACTGGTCTTTGCAAAATGCGTTTCCCTGGAAGTGCCAATGAGAAGAATCTTGCTCAACATACTGCATCTCTTGAAGTTGAGTAAGTATTTTAATTAACAATAATTAACGTTGCGATCAGGCTGGGGAATGTGTGAATATATATGCTTTCAGGGCTTACAGATTTGTTTCTTTGCATGAATATGTCAAAAATGTGTAAATATTTAATATTGAACTCCAAAGTTGACAGTTATATAACTAACCTACAGGGACAGTATCTCTTTTTTTTTTCCTCTCCCCTCCTTCCCACTAGAGTCCTTATATAACTAACTGATGTATCACAAAACGAGGAATTCTAATATTGTTTTCAAATCAGCATCCAAAAATCACTTGTAGTGAATATACAAGTGCTGAAACGTCGTCTGTAGAACAAACATCTCATGCTACTAAATCCCTGTGTGGCTGGTCACAGATGTACATGTTTTTCTGGGGAGCTAGTAACTAGAAGATGGTTTTCGTGGTTGAATAAGTCCTTGGAGAGTATGAGAGGAAGACAGAGAACTTAATTTTTGAAGTTCCAGTAATTTCTGCACCTTTGCCGTGAGCTGTGGCTCTGCAGTGACACTTTGCCAGCCCATCGCCTCAATGCCTTGTGCTGTGCCCTGACTGGAAAGTGATTCAACATCTGATGATGCATCCTCCTACAGAGAGTTTTGGGAAAGAATATTGGTACTTCAGTAACTGACAGTCTCTCTTTGGACTCATTTTGTACTGAACGATTTGACACGGAAAGGAATTTGTAAAAAATACAGCTTACGTTACCCGTTAGAGCTTGAAAAATCTTGTTAAGGAGGGGAGTTTATGATATTTACTGCATAATTTCTGGTTGTCGTTCCTTTTCCTACCCCAACCGAATACATTTTATGAAATAAGTAACATCACTTATGGTGTTAGTAACAAGAGCCCAGCTCTACTAATAAAAAAGCTGGAACTTAGAGCTGCTCAGTTTTGCTTTAATAACATCAGGGCTGGAGTTGCAGCGAAGGAAAAATGTCTTTACAGAAAGCGATTAGATAAAAAGTTTTTACCATGGGAACTGTTGTCATTCTGATGACAAAACAAGTTTGACTGAGTAAAAAAATTATCTCTGGGGGTGTTAGGAGATTTTCCTAGGGAATTTAAATGCCACAAGGTATTCTCAGCTTAAAAATAGAAATGTGTAGGTTGAAATGAGTAGTTGAGAGGTACGTGCTGTAGGTTGGGACTTAGGAATACAGATGTTCACAGATTTTTAAAAATATACTTCTCCTGATTTAAAAATTACCATGAGGCAGCTTAAGACTGTATGGTTTGTAATTATAATTGCTTTCCTATTCAAAGCAGCTTTAAGAATCTCCCCATAGCTATTTGAAATCTTGAGCAGATAGGCTTTTTAGCTGCAGAGTGCTTGTGTGCTTCTTTCTGTATTTGCCCAGATTTGGTTGATATTAGGAGAAACATGGATATTGAAATGATGGCTGTGACCCTAAAAGCATCCCACTTCCCAACAGGACATGAGGCTGGTAGTCCATCAGGTGATGCCTGTCTTGGCTATTTGTGGCTTTCTTCTCCTTTTCCCCTTTCTGGCTCTCACCAAATGGCAATGATTAATAACATCAGCCAAATTATTTTCTCCTGACAGTTACAATGAAGTTTCCAGCTTACTGTCTCCTGAAGTGCTTTAACCTGCTCTTGTGTATCTTCCTCTCCTTTCTTACCTTCTCCTTATTGAGACAAATGTGTTCAAGTCTTTGTTATCGTACAGCTTCCTTCCCTTTTGATATCCTATGCCTTGATTTCTTTTTTTTTTTTTTTCCTCTAATACCTCATACATAACTGGAATAGTGCTATTGCAGAGTAGGCTTCTCAGGCTAATTTTGAAAATACTGGCAATTAAGCGAGTGCACAAACACGTCTAGCACAGGCCAAGTGTTTGCTCAGCTTTCCGGGTTCTCGGGCAGATGTCATAGCCCATAACTCTTGTGCTCAGGTTGTTCACAATCCCTGATGAGAAAGAAATCCAGGTTCCTGCCATTTCCTATGCACTGACTTCATGTGTTGGTTTCCCATTCTTTCCCATTCTTTTTTTTTTTTTCCTGAATCCTCTTTACCTTTAGTTTCTCTCCTCCTTTTGTCTCCCTTCCATAGACAACTTTTTCGACGGCCTTTGCTGACCTATTTCTGGTCAGATTTTCAGCTTTTAAAATCGTGTTCTCCTTCCACAAGTTTTTGGTAATGTACTTTTTGAGATATTTTATGGAGGACACAATCATATTAGTCCCATTTTATATTTTTTGAATGTTCTTCGAGCCTGCATGGTCATGATCCTCCCCCTTCTCTGTGGAGGGTTCGGTTCACCTGTATTTTCCCACACACTCCTTTGGAATAAAATAATCCATTTTATGCCTTGATCTGCTTTCACTATGCCAAAGGAGTTACAGCCCTTTACATTCTTGACTTGCAGTCAAATCTTTACAATCTCAGTTTCAAACTGAGTACGCATTTTTGGTCTCACGACTTTGGATAGTGACACACACACGGCATATGTTCATAGTTACGGGAGAAAACAGCTTCATATTAAAAACTCGTTTACTTTTTTGAAATTGAAGTTTCTGACAGATAAGACCTGTATTAAATATAATTGTAAATAAGAACTTGACAATTCACCGTCTTGGAATAAAACCCAACCACAAGTCACGTATGCATATTAAAAGATCTTTTGTGATTATTTCAATCTGTGCCTTTCAATTAACGTCTCAGGCGTATTTTTTTGGTAACATTGGGAACCAAGTACTATCTTGTGAAAGCGTAACAGCAATCTTAGACCTTAACACAATTTTTTAAAGCTTATATGAGCATTCTTAATAAACATTAGATGCTTTAAACAATATTTTTCTATTTAGGCATATCATTGTTATTATTGTTTTTATCTTTTGTGTGTCTTACTTCTATTCCTTATTTTCCCCTTATCTGTAAATTCAGAACTGTGTCACTCTGTGTACTGCAATAAGAGCAGATAGTATAAGTGTATAGTTAAGAATTATGTGGGGATTTACTCCTATGAATACGTACATTTTCTTCCTGTAAATTCATGTAAGTGTTTCTAGAATTCCTAGAAAATCCCGAGTGATAAAATGGCAGAAGAAAAAAGAAAATAAAATGTTTTTCCTTCTTGAATTCTACAAACTTCTACCAATTGAGCTCAAGCTCCATATTTTTTTTTTTATTTTTATTTTTTCTATTTAATGGGACTACTTCTAAAATAGATTTGAAGTAAGAGTGCAACATAGGTCAAAAAATGTTTCCTGACAGATAGGTCATCTCCTGAAGGGCAGGTTGCATTTTTAGATCCTGCTTGTCTGTAAACCTCTGTTTAAAAGAAAAGAAAAAAACTGTTCTGAAATCTTACTATTGTGAGAACTAGATAATTATTGACTCCCTCGAAGCTGCTAGAGTTTACTCCTGTAACAAGAAGGATGTGCACATTTTGCATGAATTTATCTAGCGCTTCTATCCCATTTCATTTCAGCTTACTTAATCATTTCAAGAGCCTGGTTTTAGTTACATTAGGCTACATCCACCAAAAAAAAAAAAGTGCAATTTCCTTTCTAAACTGTTGTTATAAGTATTTACCTGCAAATCAGATACTCAAAAGCATTGCTCAGCTGCTGCTTGAACTTGGAGATATCTAATCCTTTAAGTTCAGACTCCTTACATAGCAGAAATTCTGCTTCCTCCTCATGTGAAACATGCTGATAGTGAAGCACAGGTTTTTTTTCTGGTAGCTTAGGGTCACCATTCACTGGACACGTGGGATTAAATGTGGGAGTCAGCTACAACAGCCAGGAACTCATGTGTTCGTGGTGCTTAGGAGAGGACATGGTTGGCCAGCCTGCAGGCCAGATTCCAATTAATGTAATACCAACTTTTTTGTGATCTTCAAAATTGTGATCCTGAGTTGTGATGCTTTGAGAGAGAGGAAAAAAACCAGCATTTGTGTCTCCCATGTCCCAGTTGATTGTTTTGATTTTGAATCCTATTAAATAAAAACAATGGGAGCTGTCTGCTGCCTGCCACCTGTCCACCTCTGCGCATAAATTTCCCTCTTAGTGTATCAGCTGACATGGACCACTGTAAGAAGCAACACTTGTAGTTCTGTAGAGCCAGACTGAATCTTCACCAATCAGGATTCTGAAATCCGTAGAGCAGCTCATCATTTCTTCCATCCATCTAAAAGACTAACTTCTGATTTTGACCATTTCTAGCAATTAATTTATCTACTCCTGGCTCTCACTCCAAGAACTGGAGCTCATATGGCCAAGCCCAGAGAGTTGTGATGAATGGAGTCAAATCCAGTTGGTGGCCAGTCACAAGCGCTGTCCCCCAGGGCTCAGTTTTGGGACCAGTCTTGTTTAATATCTTTATCAGTGGCCTGGATGAGGGGATTGAATGCACCCTCAGTAAATTTGCAGATGACATGAAATTAAGTGGGAGTGTCGATCTGCTGAAGGGTAGGAAAGCTCTGCAGAGGGATCTGGACAGGCTGGAGTGATGGGCTGAGGTCAATTGGATGAGGTTTAACAAAGCCGAGTGCCGGGTCCTGCACTTTGGTCACAACAACCCCCAGCAACGCTCCAGGCTTGGGGAAGTTGTGGCTGGAAAGCTGCATGGCAGAAAAGGACCTGGGAGTGTTGGTTGACAACCAGCTGAACATGAGCCAGCAGTGTGCCCAGGTGGCCAAGAAGGCCAAGGGCATCCTGGCCTGTATCAGCACTGGTGTGACCAGCAGGAGTAGGGAGGTGATTGTGCCCCTGTACTCGGCACTCGTGAGACCGCACCTTGAATACTGTGTCCAGTTTTGGGCACCACAGGACAAGAAGGACATTGAGGTGCTGGAGCGGGTGCAGAGAAGGGCAACGAAGCTGGTGAGGGATCTGGAAAGCATGCCTTCTGAAGAGCGACCAATGGAACTGGGGCTCTTTAGTGTGGAGAAGAGGAGACCTTATTGCTCTCTACAACTACCTAAAAGGAGGTTGTNGAGGTGTTTAAAAAACGAGTAGATGTAGCACTTGAGGCTATGGCCTAGTGGTTAGCGAGGTGTTAGGATGAAGGTTGGACTTGATGATCCTGGTGGTCCTTTCCAACCATAATGATTCTACGAATTCCCTCCTCCCCAAAAAATACCTTTTCTCCATTTGAATTTAGCATTGTCCGATTGAATGAAAAGAAAAATAAATGAAATACATTTGAACTTTTGTTGTTTCCATTGGTTTATGGAGAATTTTCGTACTATTTTAAAAATTAAAATAACAAAAATTTATTCAGTGTCAAATTTAGGGACACTTTCCAAGAATCTGATCTAAGTTCAGACTTTTCCCTTCAGATTTTCTTTCATCCTTACAAACATTTTTTTTTCCAGCTGTATTATGAAAAGTGAATTCTTCTCTGCTTGTGCTTAATCTAAGAGACAGGTGAACGCAATTCCTTTCATCTTAATGATCACATCTTGTATTCTTTACATGCTATGTTATTTTTTCGGGTTACATGAACGTACTAGGAACAATATTGTTTAAATTAACATGGAAATCATTTCTGGCAACACATACTATTTCATTACTCAATGTCTAATTTTTCACCTGTTTTTGCTGAATCAAGAAGTATTTCTTTTTTCCTGAAGGGACACAAATATTGCCCTCCAGGCCGTTCAAGGCACAGTGTTAGCACTGGGTTCAAGTGCCCTGGTGAACTGTCATTTTATTTCTCCAACACGTCAGAGGCAGTGACCAGGCCTGTTATTGGTTCTTTGGAATAATAGCCATGACTTTCTCAAAACTGGTAGCTTTGTGCTGTGGCGAGAGGATATTCTACTCATCTAATATTGCTATAAAGTTACGCATGTGCACAGTGATAATGAGATCCTTGTAATGAAAGAGAAAGCATGGTTAATTTGGGGGGGGATATGCTGATATGGCCCAAATCAATAACTTGTATGTCAGCATTACAGAGCGTTAATTTTTTTGAAAATATTGTGGTACAAAATATCAGTAATCCATATGCGGAAATCAAAGGTGGTCAGCAAAAGCGTAAAGGAGGCATGCCGCAGAATAAAGGAAATAAAAATCACCGCAGTGGAAGCCCTGAAGAGCTGGACTGCCCCACCTCTGTTACTGGTGTCGCTTAACGTGGACCAAGGGCTCCCCGTAGGAAATGACACCTATTTGTTACTTTTGTATGAGCTAGGCTGAATTTCAACCATCGAAAAAGGAAATAAAATCGGTCTTTGACTGTGGTTAGACGAGGCTCTGTTTCTTTTGGGAGAAATAGGAGAGGATGTACGCTGTGAAAAAAATGTGATATTCATGATACTTAATTCTATATCGTATCTAATGAAAAATGAATAGTGAATTGTTGTCTTATATTTGCCAAAACAGAATTACGTGTAGTAGGAAACTGCTTAAACCAAAGAAGGCAAAAGTGAACCTTCTAATTTGGAAAAGCAATCTAAAACCTAACACAGACCAATCAAGATGATTAAGGTTTAGGCAGGGCAAAGTTCATTTGTCCTTCCCAAAAGGAATGTTCTGCTGAAGGAAGAAATTGAGGATATGGTTTGTAAGTTGCATTTGCAACTGGTTTTAAGTAGCTTCAGGTACTGAACTTACAAAGGATTACTTAATTTCTTTCTTGGGTGCTACAAAAATGGTTTCTTTAGCAAGATTCCTGGACTGCAGATAAAGGTTCACGTGGGTCATCAGCCTATGGGCATTCCTGCTAGGAAAGCCCCTTCTCTCGGGAGTGTGTTCTGCCTTTGGATTATATGAAGACTAAATTTAAACTACAGAGAATATTGGTAAAAACGCTGTTTATTTTAATTTTCTTCTGTTCACTTAGTGGACATTCATTCATCTTTCGTCGTTTGACTTTTGGTAATTTTGTTACTGTTTGTATGCAAGAGTGATTACTCAGCTAGTCAGTGAATTATGATGCTTATGTTACAGGGAAATCTCGGTAACTTAAAAATAGAAATCTAATTGCTTGTTAATTCCCCGAAGTGACAGGTGACGAATATACTAAAATTAAACTTTAGTCATAGATGGAAACAACCCAGTTGCTAAACTCACTGCTACCTGGGTAAGGCAGAAGAGTGACGTCAAAAGCCTGCCTAGTTCAGGTCTTAATGAAAAATTAAAATATCGCTTTTCTCCCTTGGTCACTTGGGAGGTTCTGTTGTTCAGACTGAGATCTTTTTTTCTCCTCTCCTGCCAGCTGGGATCTCTCTGAAGTGTGGGATTTTAGGATGTGTATTTGCTGCCCATTATTATCTTTTTTTAGGCCTTACTTCATTAAGGAGGAGAGCTATATTCATTTCATTTTGTGAATACCATCTCGGAGAATGTTTACATTTTAATTGCATATTACTTTGAAATAAATAATTAGCAGATATGTATAAAGCAATTCAGAATTAACATTTCAGAATTAACACATAGAATATATTTTTTTTAATGCTGTCTTACTTGGGACAAAAATAATATACTTACAGTTCTATATGCTTGCCACTGTATTTCTCTGTGAGCAAGAATGATGATTTAATATTAGGCTATTATTTTTATTCAGTGTAATGCATTTCATTATCACATTTAAAAACTAATACACTTACTTCATCTCAGTATTTTTTAAACAAGCGTTCCTTGTAAGTACATTTAGTTGAGAACATTTAGAAATGGTATTGAAAATTATTTCTCAGGTTTGTTTTAGTTTAATCCATTTTCTTTAGTCTTAATTTAATGCCATTGCTTTGCGTTGATCGATGTTACTCGATATAACTTCTAGTAAGTCCTTATTTCTGGAAGGGCTTGGTGGCTCAGGTAAGGCTATCCACCCTTCTGTTAGATAACAGAATTGGTGCCTCCTTTCTCCATTTGTTTAGTTTGGGTTTACCAAGGGATAGCTTGTTTAGTAGAAAATTGAAAGATCTAAAACTTCTGTTGATTTGTTTTCTTCCTCTTTTCTTCAGAAATCTTTATTTCTACTTTTTCTCTATTCTGCCCCGTTTCATTTAGCAGGTGGTTCTTCAAAACCAGTTTTATTCCTTAACCTTGTGGTCATATCAGAGTAAGTTTTTCTTCTTGTGATGGACCTGATCTTCCCTTGACTAGACGATTCTTTATGTTGTCTTTGCAGGGTGTGGGACTGCAACAGGAGGAGCTGAAGATGAAGGTGAAGCTGAAGCTGGCTGGATTGAAGGTGCTGCCATCCTACTCTCTGTTATCTGTGTTGTACTTGTCACTGCCTTCAATGACTGGAGCAAGGAGAAGCAGTTTCGTGGGCTTCAAAGTCGTATTGAGCAGGAACAGAAATTTACTGTTGTTCGAGGTGGGCAGGTTATCCAAATCCCGGTGGCAGAGATAGTTGTTGGTGACATTGCACAGGTGAAATATGGTAAGTGCTGTCAGCTAGACATCTGCTTTTCTGAACTTTATTTATTCTCCTTTCCCTTTCTAGCAGAATAGACTCACTTCACTGGGAGTGATTTAAAAGACAGACCATTATGTGATATCATTGTTGTCCATGATAAGGTAACAATTTGGCTGTTAAGGACAAAAGGAAAACCTGAGATACTTGCTATAAAATTGCTCTAGGTAATTAATTTCAGTTTTGTAATTCTCATTTCCTTTCACTAATGAGGACAAGAACTGTTCATACAAAAGCCGTTCTCTTTCATAGAGGATGACACTATTTGGAATTTTTGGTTTCTATCCAGCTGGGACGTATTTTGACATGCTCTGTGAAAGGGAATTGTGCCTCTGTGCTTACTCCACTTGGTAGGCTGCTCCTGTAAGTCTCCCCAGCACTGGATATTCTAGTAGGTGCATACACCACAGGGAAGGCCCCATGGTCCGGTGAACAGTAAGACTTTTGCAGGAATTCTGTGTACTCTGTGTTTGATCTGGCTAATTCCAGTAAACTGTCTCTCCTATCAACCATCACGTTTCTCCTGGACTTAGCTAAGGGCTTCCTGGGATGGGAAGGGGAAAGTGCAGCTTGACTCTGTGTTAGCTACTGTTAATTCCTACAGAGTCTGATGGAGGAATGTTCAGGTTGTGTCAAGAAGAGTTGTCCCCCTGCCCAATCTCAGTGTTTATGTTCATCCTATGTTAAATGTGATGCATTCTGATTCTGGGATGACATCAGGCAAACATTTTGGAATACAGAGGCCCTTCCCTATAAGATTGCAATAATACAGCTGGTATGGACAGATCTGGTAGTAGTTCTTTCACTTCTGCTTTCGTTTTACATTTCAATGCAACTGTTCTTAATTGTGATTTTATAATAAAAATCAATATGTAATTCTAAAACCAATCTTACTAAGCCACTGTGGTTTTTCTGTTAACATGTTCATACTGAAAGGCGATCTTCTACCTGCCGACGGGATATTTATTCAAGGAAACGATCTGAAAATTGATGAAAGCTCTTTAACTGGAGAGTCGGACCAAGTCCGCAAATCTGTTGACAAAGACCCAATGCTCCTGTCAGGTAAATCTGCCTGAATTCTTGCTGAGTTCTCTTTTATGCACCGCTTTGTTCATGTTTTGTGTTGTTCTGCTTTCCCGCGGCATCAGGTTTTGGTAACCTAGATACAACAGATCCTCCGAACGCAGACACTGGCCTTGTCTGTTTGTCATTCGAAAGACATGAGATTGCTTTTTGATTGTGTGCGGTTATTTCAAGTGGTGGTACTTATTTTGTACAGTGAGAAAGTAATGAAACATTTTCAGCGGATATGGAAAGTGTCACTTGGGGAAAAAACAGCTGTTTCAATTCATTATATGCTAGTTTTAATTTAACCGTTAAATTTCAAAGACTTTTAAAGTCTCTTTAAACACTTTGTGTATATACTAGACACAATAGAAGAAGAAACAGTGTCACTAGAAAGGGAATGGATGTATTAAAATATTGTAGGCTTGACTTCCGTGGTGAATTCAAGTTATCTGTCATATTTTAATTTTTAAATATAATTCTATACAGTCAATTAGTTAAATAGAATGTGATCATTTGATTATTTAAATTTTGATATAGTTTCTGAATAGGTTCCTTGTCAATAGATTCCAGCTGGGATGTGATCATAGAATAACAGCCTGCTGATCTCATAGAGATCATTAATGTGCTATAACTGGAAATGGTTGTTTGCAAATACATTAGAACTTTTTATTCATGGAAAGGATCCTCTTTGCTGCCTGTTGTACAGTCAGCCAAGAGTCATCCCAAACTGAATATTTATGTTGCAGAGCTTTGGGTAAGTACACAGAAACCTGCCCCAATCCTGCCTCACTGAGCTGGGGTTTCCCAAGCAACAACTGTTGGGAGATGCTTTAGTTCAGCAGATGAGTGGTGACAAGTAAGGATGGGACAATTTTTATTGAATTAAGGGCACAAATCCTTTCCACATTTGAAATCAAATCAATTGTTCACTGACTATGAGATTATGAATGTTTATTATGTAAATCACAGAATTGTGATCTGGTAAAAAACCCATCACATTTTAAAGGTGGCTGCATTGACTGGACATAAAGAAATTCCTGATGTTATTTGTGGACTTGCCATTGCCACAGACTTCGTGTTACAAAAGACCGTGTTAACTAATTTTAACTTTAGCAAGCTTCAAGAATCTTTCTGCTCTAAAGTGTGTTATAAAAATCCCATTTTTCAAATGACACAAAAAATTCCTATCACCTCTGAGTAAAAAAAAAAAAGCTTTTGCTTTTTTAGAAAAAGAATTCCTTTGCTTTGTTTAAAAATATTCTGGTTTTTATTTGTTGAGTGTTTTTGCTGCAGTGTCCCTGCCAAGCGTATGCTGTTCACGTTGTAAACCCCCAAGTTTTTCCAAATTATAAAAATGTGTTGGTCTCATTTATCCCAGTAATGCAGATACTGAGGTTTAAGTTGATTGTAGAAAAAGAGTTCTCTTGGGGATGCTTTCCAGTGTGTAAACAGGGAGGCCTGCAGTGATATTCTGAGGGAGGGTAGCTCGCTGTTGCTGTTTCTAACGGAATTTGTAATCAAATAAAATAGTTCTGCATTTTCTTTCCTTTTTTTTTTTTTCTTAGCAGGTAGTTGTAACTGTTTTGTAAATACAACTTCACAACTGGCATAAAAATTTCTTTTTCAAGGGGGAGTTTTAATAATGATAATGATTCAACAACAATATCCTGTTGTTGAATTCTAGAAGTTTTCCGGTTGTGAAGTTGCCATTGATTTGTGTGTTCTCACATACTCCTAAATTGACTTATATCTTTTTGAATAACTGTAGATTTCAGTGGTGGCTGTGAAAAAAAACCAACCTGAAGGTATTGCCCTGAAAGGCATGGTGGGCAGAGAAAGGGAAAGCAGTCAAGTTAGGAGAAAAGATGGTTTTGTCTTGCTTCCCAAAACTCAAATTTCTTTTGCTCTAAGGAGAGATGTTTGTTTTTATGTTTTTATTGCAGAGTTAAATAAAGCTTACACTCTCTCTCTGCTTCATGTAATCTTGAAGAAGGTGAAGAATTAATGTGGTGTTTTAACACCTTTGTTCCAGACTTATACTAATGAATTTTTTACTCATGCCGTGTTGGAAAATCCCTGAACTCTATTTATTTAGCAGCAGAGTTGATGATTTGAGATTCTATCATGCAAAAAAACTACCTTCTTCCATAGATACAGTGCAGAGTTTAATCCCATGTGGGAGCTGATGCGCCCACTGGAAATTGATAGTAGTCCAAAAACCAAAAACTTGGAAACCACCATGTCTTTCAGGGTGGATTTAATCTGGTTTAAAAACTGAGTTCCCCTTGGGTGTTAGCCTAGACCTATATTTTTATAAAACTTGTTTAAAGAAAAAGAAAACAACAAACCACCCCCTGAAAAAGCATCAAATAGACCCTCTATTTTCCTCTTATCTGTGCTCCTGAAGACAGCAGTAAGTTAAGTCCCAGCAGGCTTTTGGAATTTAGACAAATATTGTTATCGTGTTGCTTGCCACCGCTCTCCCTTAATCAGCTGTTGGAAATTAAAACGGTTCAGGTTTGACAGAGGAATAACTGGGAAAAAAAGTAACATTTGAATCGCAGCCAGATTTTGTTTTCTGAGTCTAAATTTGGTGAAAGATAAACACCCTGAATCAGGCAGTAGTATTTTCACCATTGGCACCTGAAATGACATTTTTTAATATTCGATCATTTCAATGACATAATTAAACGAAATGAGTTTCTGTGCTTAATGTCCTGTTTAATCATCCAGATAGTCATTTATTGTACTTGAGAAGCAATTCTAAGAGTACAAGCGCTGACTAAACCAGATGGTTCATTTCCATCGGTATACAGCACATTTGGTACCACCAAAGAAGGCAGAAATGGAAGCACAGACTCTGGTGTACCTGAAACCAAAAGAAGCAGCTTCTCTTCTCTAGTTCCACTGTACTTCATCTGAAATATTTTCCTTCTTCTAGTTCATAACACAGATTTGCACGCATGGTGTAGCATGAGCCATTGCGTCAAAAGTCATGAGCTTAAGACTGCGGCGACGTTAAATCTCTTTGCAACGAACGTGGACGTGTATCGACCAACACATGAAGACAGCTTGGGTAGCCACGCTGACGGCCTCTCAACTGTCCTGATGGAAGCTGATATGCCCTTTAAGTTCCGTATAGTTCAAAGTTTGCAGAAATCCGTAATTCCCAAATGCAGAAGTTCTGAACAGGAGTCTGGCCTCAGTGTTGCGCACAAGTGAAGTGTCTTGGGGTGCCACGTGTTATGATAGTTAAACATTGTAAAAAATGCCTTATGGGGATTAGTGTTTAGAATTATTTTTCCAGGTATTTAGATGAATTTGGTTAATTGATTAGTTGGGCTCATCTAGCATAGTTCTCACTGAGCTGAGACAGACAGAACGTTAGTTTATCCCAACCTTGATGTTACAGATGCGTGTTTCTACCAACGTGCAACAGAAAACGGAGCCTATTCAAGAGCAGATAAACAAAAGAAATCTCTTGGTCATGGTGCCTTGTTAGGTTTTGGGAATAAAAAGGAAGCTTGATTGAGGAATCTGCTCAGCTGTTGCCTGGAGAAAAATAGATCTGATTCTATCTTAATTCCCTGCCAGAAAATATTCCAAGCTAGGCTTCCAGCACAGCAGAAATTCTCAGAACCGAGCAGCCAACTTCAGAAGATCCAAATTATTTGCATATGTTGAAATTAGTTTTAGATGAGTTTGGTTTGTTGTTTTTTTTTTCTGGAAAAGCCTTTTTTTTTTTTTTTTCTTTTCAGAGGATATTCTGATGGTTGGCTCACTTTATTATTAACTTAAGTTACCTCTTAATAATTGCAGTGACTAAACCAGTTGTTTAGGTATGCCAATAGAGAATGTTTGTCCACCACAAGTTTGCTGGACGTAGCAAAACAGTATAAAACCCCCAAACTGCCATGCTCTGGCTTTCTTTTCTTGTTTTTCAACCCTATTTCCAATGTATTTTACCAGTAATATTATTAGATTTGGGAGTTTCCAAGCAGTCTCATGTTTAGTTGCGTTTTCGTCTGAAAAGCGTGTGCTGTACTAAGTTCCTGAACTGTCTAATCTTTCTCTTTCTTACTAAACTAGACTCCGTCCTTTTCTATCTCGGAATATTCACCATTTATCAACTTCAGCTGTGATACTGTGTCTGTGAAAAAATGTAGCTTACTAATATTGAAAAATGAGTTGTGAGAGAGAAAGAAGCCAGCAGAATTGTTCAGCATGAAATTGAAATTCATGCTTAGCGTACAGATAAGTGGAAAACACGCATTCCTTCCAGAATTCCATCTATATAGCAAGAAATGATTGGAGTCATAGAGCCCCTTTCTTTCTTCAAGCGAATATAAATTTAATACCATTTAAATGGTAAAAATGCCAGAGTGAGGTGGCTCTGGTTTACCTTAGATGCTAAAGAATTTTTCCCATAGGACCAGTGGAACATAATCTCATGATAAATTAGCGCCTGCTCCAAAACATGTTTTTGTGTGCACCATAATGGTTTCGAATTACGTTTTACAAGGATAATGTTAAGAAAAGGTTCAGAAGACGTTTTTGCCCTTTCTTGATGTGCAGAAATACGCTTTAAATCTGCTGGGTGCGTGTTTTCTTAATAAAACTGGTTTTATTAAGGGGCACGTGCCATTTTGTTCAGGGTATTTCTACCCACCCTTGTAGTCCAACGCAGAAGAGGATTTCTTCAAAACAAAACATAGGAATATCAAAAGCAAGTTGTTCTTAATTAAAATCCATTTAAAGTGGTATTACATCTTAAGGGAGATTCCTCTAAATTTCTGACTTAAGTTTCAGACATGCTCTGTTTTATCTGAACCGGTACAGCCAAGCATATTTTGATTTTAAAAGATCTTTTCTATTCCTTTCAGCTTCAGTGTAACTTGTTTTTTGTTGTTTGGGTGGCGGTCCTAATTTGTACGTTTGTGATGGTTTGCTCTATCAAGATAAAAAGCAAATTACTTTTTAAGGAATCAAATTTTATCTCAGTTCTTAATGCACTGAGAAGGTCTGTTGCCTGTTTGTTTGGTTGGTTTTCTTTAAATACATCTGACCATTAGTGCATTTTTGTTTTTATTTGACTTATTTCTGCTGAAATTTCCTTCATGTTCTGATGAGGTATTTATGCTTTTAAATTAGGCTTAGTGTTGACAGATGTTCCCCCTGTTCTGTGTTTTCTGTTTTCCTCATAAGAACAGGAGCGATTCTGATTATTTACAGAAGGACATTTTGATTATAAATAGATAGTTGCATTGCTTAATATACTCTAGGACAGCAACTGGATGAGCAGTAAATGCCATATTTAAAAAATGGATTGCAAACTGTGTGTATATATATATACAAATTACTGATCTGTTTAAGAACACAGGTTCGTATATCTTTCCCTTTTTTGAATTTTGAGATAACGAAATGAATATATGTAGATGAGGATGAATTCAGTATTTAAAAAAGGGAGGGGAGAAAGAATCTTTCCATGGCCACTTAGGTTTAGTAGATCTGAATGCCCAATATGATTCCCCATGAGAAATTAATTCTATTCCTCATTTGCTCAAGGCAACAGGCTCACAATTCAGTTGGTTAAAACCCGTTTTGCGGCAGTTTTCAGAAAGCCTGGTTGAGGATGTTTTTTATTTTCTTTTTTCTTTTTTTACTGTAGCTTCCAGCATGCCCTGATGTGGTACATTTCAGAACTGCGGGCATCACTGAACAACTTGCCTTTGGTTTTAAAATCAGGGGTGGTAGTTAATGATGTTAGTGGGTAAGTGATAGGGAGAAGACAGTGGAGAACAAGCATACCGCAATATTCGCCTCATGGGCCACAGGCTGGGTGAGAATGAGTCAGGGACCCCGCTTGATTTACGCAGTTACAGAATGAACGAAACAGTCGTGATGCCTTAAGGAAGGTAGATGGAGAACCTGAAATTTTGGGCAGGCTTGGCAACTCTAAAGCCGTACAATGTAAATCTGGAGGTGAGGAAAGGATCTGGGGAGCAACAGATTAAAACCCAGCAAAGAACAGCAGTTTGTCACAGATAATGCAGTGGCAAAGCAGAGTGAAGTGTTACAAGCAGTATAAATGGTTTACTACCACAATGGTAACACTGTTTAGTTGACTTAAGGACTCGTAAACCAACAAAGAGCTTCAGAAGAAGAGTAAAAATTCTGTCTCCACACCCCTCTCCATTCCCTCCCTGTCCCCCCCCCCCCCCCAAAGGAAAATGTAGTTACTGGGCTGTGTTCTGATTCCATCTGGTATTGTTCTTCCCATGTCCCAAAGCTGCAAGTCTGGAATAACAACTGGTCTTAAAACGTAACTATAGCACCTAGGATTAAAAACAATTGTTCAGTAGCAGAATACTTTCTGTGCAGCATCCGGTTAACCACATGTTCACCTGGAGGTATAAATACACATTTAAATTTTTTGTATGCAATGATGTTTTCTCAAGGCGACCGGTTTGTGTGTTACAGTATATTGCCATTGTTCCCAAATTACTTCCTTCTTCAAATACAGGAAAGAGTATTTAAAAAAAACCATGAAGCCCAGTAGACTTTCAATCCTAGCTTGCTCTGTCAGCTTTGTGTTAAGAAATTATTCCTTTTCCTCTGTGTTCTCCCGGTGACTTACCCTTAATAAGCATAATGTAATTTTCTACTACTACAGGACAAAATATAAAGTCTATTCCAATGAATAGCTTTATCTATCTGTCAGTAGTTCCTGGTCACTGCGTATTTATTTTTTCATCTGTTTCATTGGAGCACTACTGATCTGCTTTAAATCTTTTAAATTACACTCCCTGCTAAGGATATCTCTCTTCAAACGTGTTTAAATATTACGTCAAAAAAGAACTTTTTAGAGGAAGACTTTGTTGTCATATCAAATGATAAGTTAGTCTTTTGGTGCCATCCTCGGCACGTTTGTTCCTGTGCCTTAATGACAGGTATTTTAATAAGCTTTTAGTAGCTGGACTTAAATACACATCATAACAATAGGCCGTTTCTTCAATTTCAAACGTTTTTTAGAAATAGCCAGTGTGCCATTTCATAGACGGATCTTTTGCAAATCCTCAGTAACAAATCTTTTCCAAAAGGGAAATTGGAATATCTTTGATAATTTCTAGGACTTTCTGTTTGTTTGTGTTTCCAGAACTCATAGCAAAAGGTTTCTAAGAGACTGTGATCTTAGGTGCGCCTAACATTTGGTTCAACATAGGAGTAAAAGCTGTGAATAAACAATTTCTACACAGTAAAACATGAAATATTTCTCAAAAGAAATGTGCTTCGTATAACAATCAAATTACCTAGTTAAAAGATCTTTCTCAGAAAAACTTAATGTAGACTTTGATTTGTTTTAGATGAACAAATCTCTCATCCTGAATTTGTTTTCAGGTGTTTGTCAGATTCTTCTTGCTATTTGAGAATCTCATTATTTAATTAAACATTTTCTTGAAGATTTTCCTCAGCATTAATTTTTCAAGTTTGAAGATTGAAATTGTCTTCGAGAACATTTTTTCTGTGTCTGTAAATCAACCATAACTGAGACTTGCAATTAAACATCCATTCTTGGATGAGAATAACGTACACCAGTAGGGATTGTTTTGGATCTGTAATTATATTCGCCTCAATATGCTTTAACGTGTAACAAACCTTGCTCGGTACTATTGTAAAAGTCCTACAAAAAATATTTAACGCTTATTCTTTCTAATTTTTTTTAGCTATAGATATATATAACTTGTATTGCATATTTTCAGGTACTCACGTCATGGAAGGCTCTGGACGAATGCTTGTAACTGCTGTGGGTGTGAATTCTCAGACAGGCATCATCTTTACCCTGCTAGGTGCTGGAGGAGAAGAAGAAGAAAAGAAAGATAAGAAAGGTAAATTTCCCAAAGCTCCAAAGAAAGCTTTGTGTAGCCAGAGCTCCCCTCCATTCTTGACAAATAAATCTGATTTTTAAAACTTCCTTTTTTGTATACATTTTTGTCATTACATGTCACACAGAAAAACAGCAAAAGCTGTTAACCAATAAATGCATTGGATAACAAGGTGTTTTTCCAGTGTGAATTGCAGACTCTCAGGACATAGTTAAATGCAAGGGAATACATGGGCATACTCCCATTGCCGTGTCTTCTTTACATAAATCCATACTCGCCTAAAATTTGCTAGAATTTTGGTCTTCTGCATTTACATCTGTGTAATTTTTATTTTATTTTTTTTTTTCCCCTAGAAAAAAATCAATGAACTTGGCCATGGAAATAGCATATTTCTTTGAGCTTCAAAAATAAAATAAAGATAAGATGTGGCTTTGTGCTAGCCTTTAACATCAGTGACTGACTTTAGAGGCATTTTAATTTCTTGAGGTGTAAAGGTCAAACAGAATAGTAAAAGACAAGAAAGCATCAGTAAATGTTAACAGAGAGTTTAACTGATGTGCTGTATCTTGAGACTTTTCACCTTATTATAGCGTGATGTCATAAGCAATTGCTAATTTATGGGTTTCACACTAAGCAGAAACGTGATTTAATGTGTGTCCTTTCCAGTTTTTGTCCGTACAGTCTTGTGAATTGTTCAAGTCTACTTTCAGAATTTCGTTCCAAGTTTGTTCTAAGAATGTTTATCTTTCAGACATAATTAACAGCCAATTAATACAGGGGGTTTTTGACATTTTCACTCTTTTTTTAGTTATTCACTATTAATAAAAGAGTAGTTATGGCTTTACTGAACATTTGACTTAGTATCTGTCAGGCAGCGTGATTGTACCTTTTTTCACTTCCATGCTTTTCATTTGAAGCTGCAGATAGGAAGGCCAAATTCAAATGGTTTTCCTGACCTACAATTTCTATTTCTGAACACGTTCAGCAATTGGTTGCGCTTAACTCCATGTTTTTCTGAGGAAATCCCTTTTTGCTTGATGCAAGACTTCATTAAATGTTTGCCATTTCATTTCTACACAGAAATGTACAACACCTGCCAGGCATGGTAAGTTCTAGGAACATTAAATGGAGAAAGACCAAAACTTCCAAAAGTAAAAATGTTTCATGTCAGAGTAGTTTCAAACAATATTGTAGAGTCTTGTCTTGGTATCAGTAAGAGAAAGACTCCTGGAAATAGAGCTTTCAAGGTCTGGCAGGATATCTAAGGTCGTCTAAGGATGCGGTAGGTGAGAAGCAGCAACAGAGGTCCTTTGTTTAACTGGGCTGGCCTTGTCATTTTGTCAGGACACTTGGGATTCTCTTATGTTCCAATTTGGATAGCCTTGAAAGACAGGGACAGAGGAATCGGAGATAGCGGAGTCATGCACTGCGCTGTGGTCGTAACTTGCTGCCTAGAGACAGAGATTCTTACGCAGGTATCTGAGAACTTGTGCAGACACTGGTAGCAGATTGAGGCCCAAACTCAAATAACGTCTTCTTGGATAGAAGTCTGCAATGCTCTGAAATCCTGCCAGTCGTAAATGTTTGCTTCGGTCTTACGTGGGTATACGCGTTTATCGTTCATTAACATTTTGTAAAAATCATCATGCAGGTGTGAAACAGGAGGATGGACCTCAGCTTCCAGGTAGAGTAAGAATTGTACCGCATCAAATGAAAGGAGGAGGCTTTTAGCCAGCAAGCTTTGATTGCAAATCAGGGTTGAGCTAATGATTAAAATAATTTTCTTTGAATCGGTCCAGTTAAATCAAAGAATGATTTCAAATCAACGGGATTGTTCGTGGCAAACATTTAAGTGCACGCACGTTGTTGATGTTGCAAATCTTAATGTTAAGCTTGAATAATCAGTTATTCTCCAGAAGTAAATTACAGTATATTAAATGTTGGAACGCATGATTTACTGTTAGAGGTTCATGCTGTGCTGGTTAGTTTGAGTATCCAAATGGAATAAAAAATAAGCATGAGTAACCAAAACAGTTTAAGTTGTTGCCATCACAGTAATCAAATTTGCAATGGAAATTTTCATGAATGTGGTTACACGGGGTGTGTTTTTAAATCCTATATGCCGTTTATTTTCTTCTCCCAATTTGCCATTTGTAAATAGAACGAGATAATTTTTCTCAAATCACAAACCAGTACAGTGTGAAATAGTCGCTACGGGTCAAGTACTGAAAAAGGTCAAGAGTCTCGATCAGGATTCATTATAGGACTCCTGTTGTGAGCAATTAAGCAACAGAAACAAAGCAAAAAATTATTTTATCTATTATTTGTAGAGACTAATTTTCTGAACTCTAGTATAAAAAAAAAGAAACAACCTTGTTTGAGTTTTTCACCTTCCTGTTAGGAAAGATTTCTTGACCAATTTCTCTAACGTGCAGGCAACTGCTGAAAACAAAAAGAGGATTTTGTTTTCTGATACTTTTTTTTCATTTCACCACAAAACAGGCAATTACATCATGTCTGTTTTTTGGATTTAAAATAACTCCTTGTTCTCCTCAAGACTATATTTGCCATTTCCACATACGATATTGAGAAGTTTCATGTTTTGACTGAGATCAGTGTTATGGCAGGACGTAGATTGAGCCCTTGTTAGGCTGGGATGTATCAACAATAATATCTCATAATATGCAACATTACATAAGCCACAAAATACAGAATGTAGTATGCTGCATAGTTTAAAACTATCCCTGCATTGCATAAAGTTAACTCGAGGACAATATTTCAGCCATTTTAATACTTGCAGAACGTTACATTAAAGTAAAAAAAATTACACGTAAAAGGACCAAAGCCATGTACACGGTACTGTGTACAGCCAGGTCTCACCAACTCTGCTAACATTATTAAACGTCTTTCATATTTATTTATTTTAGTTGTTATTATTCTTCCATGTATGAGTTCTTGCCTTACTTTGTAATGACATTTTGCTTTTGAATGTTATGTTGATTAATTTAAAACAGATTGAGTTTGGAGAAAACAAAGCCATTGTATTCCACAGATATTTTTTTGTTTTGTCATGTGCTTTTGTTCATGTTGTTGTTATTATTATTTATTGGTTTTTTTTATCCATTATTGCTCAGTAGATTCTTCCCATCCCTCCTCCCACCCTCCTTCAGCTACAGATGGTGCAACAGGTGCAAATGCCACTGATAATGCAAATGCCAGCTTAGTCAATGGTACGTCAAAGAACACCTAGCTTGTTTTGTTTGATAGATTTCTCTCCTAACCATGATTCCCTCTTCCGTTTATGAGCTGCACAGATGTTGTATGTGCATGTGATTACCCTCTGAGAGATCCTACTCCATAAACTCCAGAGCAGCTTATAAGAGATGCCACAAAGAGGCTGTGACTTACTCACTTCACTCACCCAGAATTCAGCGTGGGAGAGGAAGAAGTAGGAATTATTAAATTAATTAAATTAATTAAAACTGAAGTTAAAAGGAACAGTTCCAAAACTTTTTAGCAGCCTTTACGTGAAGTTTCATTGTAAAGCTCTTTACGCTTTTGTCAGCATACATCTGAAGAATACCACGGTAAATGGGTTAGGTCGTATTTTCTTCTGATGTGGCACTCTCATAAGTATTCATATAATCTTCACGTGAGAAATAGTGCTGGGACCAGGAATCTGGCTCAGTTTCAACTAACGGTGCATTAGGAGTAACTTTTGCTGCTTTGAGCATCTGTTTTGGAGGAGACTGACTGAAAAGCCGTGTTTGTGGATAGTTGTGTGTGCCCTTAGATAGCGATCATCTAATGATCAGCCTGCTTTTACTAAAAAGACAAAAATAACAACTCTAGTCAATTTTGACTCTTAGTACAAGATTCTTGACCCCACTTCTTAGCATGTGGGTATTTCAGAATCTCTTCTAACCATCTCATTCCAGTACTGAGTGGAATGGGTTCATATCAGTCCAGGCAGCAGCTATGGTTTTCTAATAATCAGATACATTAGTGTCTATTTGCCACAGAAACCTTTCCTTCAGCACCGATAATACTGACAAAACTAACTCTACTTTTCACTGTGTCCATGATAGCATTTTTTTTTTCCACGCAGGTCAGTATTTGTTGCATTATGCTTATAAAACTAGAATTTCTGACATAGCAACACCAAGTACTAAAGAAGTAGTAAGATTCAGCGGTGTAATATCTTATTTAAAGCGATGGCGTTGCGGATCTTTGAGCCTGCATTGGAATAATTTTGTTACAATTTAAAAGAAACATATAACCAGTTTTGAAACTTTACTCCTGCACAGTCTAAGCTTGCCAGTAAACTAGGATTTACAATCCCCACATCTCCCTGCATGACAGCATCTATATCATCCTGTTTCCAGCACCCCAATTCCAGATTCTTTGGAGTCCAAACCCAGGAAATTAATGAGGAATATTTCATTCTCCGTTCTTTATGCTCTGTAATTTCACTCTACTGTGTGTAAAACAAACGTACACTTACAACAAAGTCTTACCACATACCCTCCTTCAATCCCACTGGAGACTGCAGTATTAATTACATTTATGCTCAGTCCTGCAAGTTAAGCATCTTCTTAAGTGCTTTGCTGGTTGAGAACCACTGCTCAGCAAGCTGCAGAAATTAGTCCGAAGTTGTTCTAACCTGGTCTATCTGTGAGCAGTTTTAGTTGCCTGGTAAATATCTGTTGTGTTTGGCCTGAACTTAATACGGAAATCGAGTTCCAAGGGGTATTGAATCAGTGTCTCAAAGCGTGTGATTTTCCATCGTTTAGTTAGGTCATGTAGAAAGAACATGGAAGAGGCAAAAGCTCGTCTGGAAATCAGTCTGGCTGCTGGGACAAGAGATAATGAAAAGCAATTCTACAAATACATTAATAAGAAAAAAGAGTCAGAGAGCATCTCCATTCTCTATTGGATGAGAGGGAGAACATTGTCACCGAGGATGAGGAAAAGGCTGAGGAACTTAATGCCGCCTTTGCCTCGGTCTTTAATAGCCAGAGCCGTTCTCCTCTGCATACTCAGCCCTCTGAGCTTGAAGATAGGGATGGAGACCAGAATAATCCCCTCACAACCCAGAAAGTGGTAGTCAGTGACCTGCTACGCCAACTGGACGTGCACAAGTCTATGGGGCCGGATGAGACTCACCCAAGAGTGCTGAGGGAGCTGGTGGAGGAACTTGCCAAGCTGTTCTTCATCATTTATCAGCAATCCTGGTTAATGGAGGAGGTCCCGGATGACTGGAAACTTGCCGTTGTGACACCCATCTACAAGAAGGGCAGGAGGGAGGATCCCGGGAAGTACAGGTCTGTCAGCCTGACCTCGGTACCGGGGAAGATTATGGAGAGGTTCATCTTGAATGCACTCACGTGGCAAGTGCGGGACGAACGAGGGATCAGGCCCAGCCAGCATGGGTTCGTGAAGGCCAGGTCCTATTTGACCAACATGATATCCTTCTATGACCAGCTGGAAAGCTGCCTGGTGGAAAAGGACCTGGGGATACTGGTGGACAGCCGGCTGAACATGAGCCAGCAGTGTGCCCAGGTGGCCAAGAAGGCCAACAGCACCCTGGCCTGTATTAGAAATGGTGTGAGCAGCAGGAGTAGGGAGGTGATTGTGCCCCTGTACTTGGCACTTGTGAGACTGTACCTTGAGTACTGTGTCCAGTTCTGGGCATCACAGTACAAGAAGGACATTGAGGTGCTGGAGGGGGTGCAGAGAAGGGCAACGAAGCTGGTAAGGGGTCTTGAGAATATGTCATATGACGAGCACCTGGGGGAACTAGGATTGTTCAGCTTGGAGAAGAGGAGGCCAAGAGGAGACCTCATTGCTCTCTACAACTACCTAAAAGGAGGTTGTAGTGAGGCTAGTGTTGGTCTCTTCTCCCAGGTAACTAATGATAGGACAGGAGGAAATGGCCTTAAGTTGTGCCAGGGGAGGTTAGATTGGATGTCAGGAAGAAATCCTTTACTGAGTATGGTTAGCCATTGGAGCAGACTGCCCAGGGAGGTGGTGGAGTCACCGTTCCTGGAGGTGTTCAACAAGCGGGTAGATGTGGTGCTTCAAGACATGGTCTAGGGGTTAGGGAGATGTTCAAAGAAGGTTGGACTAGATGATCCCAGAGGTCTTTTCAAGCTGAATGATTCTATGAGTCTATGATAATCTTCTCTCCCGTCAGAAACCGTAGTTAGTGTCCCTGTTTGTCTTGGAGTTGAGAGGTATGTCCTCAATTCTTGTCAGTGCACAAAGTGTAGAAGTCAGATTTTATGCAAGTGTTTTTGAGACTATGTTTTTAACTCTTCTGAGGTGAGGCAGTTGAATTAGTTCTGCAGATATTTCATCAACATGGAACCAGATATACTTTTCATAATTCAACTTACCTGACATCGTGTTCAGAGGACAACCGAGACTTGGCAAGCAGAGTTAGATCTGAGTGCTCTGAAATAGTCTGAGAAATTGCCAAAGTCTGATTTCAGTTTATAGTATACATTTTTCTAGTTAGCAGTGACGATGAGTTATAGAATACTTGAAATGTAGATATGTTTTGGAGGGGAGAAAGGATGGGGAAAAAAAGTCCTAAAGCAATCAAGTCTCTTAAACTATCTACCAACTTCATGTAGATATTTTTTTGGTCTGGATGAAATGAATTTTTTCAATAACATCTGAGAATTCGCCCAGAGATGTGACTGGAAACAAGAACTTTTACCTGAAGTCTAATACTTCTGTATAGAGAATACCTTTACATAAGAAAAAAATGTTATATATTTAAGTACCTAGCACACAAAATGCTAACGCTTGTTACTTGAAGATCAACATGTTACCACTGCATAAATTATTATTGTTTCTTTGTCAATATACAGTTGACACAAAAGAAGTATTTTGTTTTCAGTCAGTAAGCTTATAAATTCATCCAGGTTTGGAATAGGAACTACTACAAATTCTGTTTGGCTCTAGTAGTTGAGATTAAAATACAAAATTGTTTGATGATCAAAACTACGGACAATATGTTCAGTTTTTAAAAGGTTACAAGTTAAGGTTGTGAGCAGATGTGAAAATGTTACAGAAAGGTAGTAATTTATTAAAATTTTTCTGATTTTAAAGTATTGCATTATTGCTTAAATTTATATTCTGTTGTAGAAATACTCTACCAGCCTCAGAGAAATGTCTCAGCTGAAAATACTTTACGTCTACTCTTAATTCTGTCACTTAGGGCATATGGACACAACTGTTCAATTCCTGCAAAGCAATTTGCAGTTTTACTATATTTTAAAGTATTTTCTGAATTGTAAGTAATTTAGTGAGTGCGTAGAAGAATTATCTAAAACCTCCTATTTGATAGAGTGGAATCAGATGTATTCTTTTGCAGTTAACCTGTGTTTTACTAGTGCATTGGTTCTGATATCACACTGCATGAAAGAATTCCCAATGGTTAACGTCAGGTATGTTTGACCTCACTTTTCCCCCTGTATATAGATTTGCAACGTGTGTCTCTTCTTACTAGCCGCAGAATGTGACTGACTGGGCATGAAGAGGGCAGGGCTGTAGCTCATTTCTATTGCAACATGAGACACTTCGGAAAATTTATAGGGTATTTTATATTTTTTCGCTCCATCACAGCAGGTGAGAACATAACTCGATTAGTTTCTTTAGTCGATGGCAAGCAGTTCCTCTAATGCACAAATAACGGCTAGTGCCAGCAAGAGGTCTTAATTATTCTGTCTCAAAGACTCTTCACAAAGGACTGGGGGAGGTAAAGGGGAGTCGTTTCTTGGAAGGTTTATTTGGAGGAGTAACTGTCTTTGGAGTAAGAGCTTAGGCAGTAGTGGTGCCATGGGGATGTTCCAGAAGACAGAAGTTTTAGTAAAGCAAAGGCAACACACAACATTACATATTGGAATTCAAAACCTTCAAAGCAACTGCAGAACACAAGTCGTATTAGGAGGCTCTGTATTCTATTCTAAACCTTCTGATTTTACTTCCTTGCTTAGAAAAGTGATTTTAAAAAAACCAACCCAGATGAATTCCTCCAGATTTCAGGGCCCAAACACTGTTCCTTTTACTTACTTATATTAAAAAAAAAAAACAACAAACTTTACAAAATTACATTAAAATATACTTTAAAAGAATTATATATTAAAATATTATCAGAAGATCAATAAATACTCATCTTTTAAATGTTTTTAAACAATGCACAAAGGTCAGAAAGATGGGATAGTATTTCTGGTCCTAGCACTAACTGAAAGGAGAAAGGATCTCTCAGCAGTAGTGATTCTATCATCTTAATTTCTTTCTTAACTTCTTTCTCTGTTCATAATTTCTAATGAAGAGTAGGCTTAAAATTATTTGGAACAGGAGGAAATAAATCCTTTACAGCATTCTTTTCTTTATCATAATTACCTGAATTACCTGTTCTTTGTTATTCTATCTAAATAATTGGAATATAACTAGCTGTGATAACCTCCAGCCCTCATACTCCAGTAACCTAAGTGCAGTAGCTGCTGAGGTTAAGAATATTTTTCAAAACCCACCCCTGTGTTTATGTGGTTGTTAACAATTGTCTGTTTTGTGTGCTGGTATTTTTAGGTAGCCTGGGTAGATTAATTGTTAGTGTAATTCTTTAGAGTTATGATACTCCTACTAAATAACAAATACACATCATAAAATTAAGTACTTTGATTTATATAGAAAAAACAGTGTACTTTGCTAGCTACAAAAGCTGTGGTTTTGGATTTGTTTGTTGGGTTGTTAATTTTTTAAGCTGAAGAGTGTTCAATTACACTGCTTTAAGGTTTCTGAAAAAGGACCTATAGACCACGCTGACAACTGTACATTAAAATTTTCCAGTTCTCAAAGAAGGCTTTATCTTCTAGCCAGAAATCGGAATCTCTAAAGGTGTTTTCTACTAACTTGACTAAAAACCATACTAAGAAAACCAGCCCTTAGGCAGATAGCAAGTTGAATTATGCACAGCATGCAAAAAATTTTAAGGGAATTTCACAGCGCAAATGAACCTGGTTTTGTTCCTGTTTGTAGATTCACATCTCGTGGCCTAACGTAAGTCTTTGGATAGCAGATATTGCCTTTTTTAAAGTCATGTTGTAGCCAAGGTGGGACTGGAGCTAGAAATGCAGACAAGCAGCTGATGCTAAATGGTTCACTCTACCTAACTACAAAAAGAGAATGTCATCGGTCCGAAAGTAATAGTTATGAAAGTCAAGTAGTCTTTTCCGTAAGAGAAATTCATATATCACTGTGAAAGCTTCACAAGGGTTCCCACCGAGAAACTTTGAATACATTTGAAATTGTTTCCTCTGAATACCAAAGTTTTGTACGCCCTCATTTCTATTTTGCAATTTTTATTTCAAACACACTTTCAAAAGGTGTATTTTCAGTTTAGGAAAAAAACGAGTAAGGGCTTTGGTATGGTAAGACTGTATGTAGCTAAAATATGAAATTGGAAATTACAGATGCACTTGGCAAATCTTTCTTTAGGATAAATCTGAATATAAGATATTCACCTGACACTTGTGTTTACAGGAGTAACTTGCTAAATAGTGCAATCAAGTAAGGAATATGTAATTATAAAATCATATCTGATTTACGTTTTCTGTTTATTAAGGCTATTATTTATGTTTTTTCTTAGTTTTCCAAAATAATGAATTTAATTCCGGAATACATTAAGAAAGTCATAGTCTATACTAGCGTATGCCAAAATTGCACTTCTGGGGTTTTTAAGTCCCAGCTCTCTGAAATTTCAGTTCAGGAATATTATTCAAATTCTGCTTTCCCATGGAATCTCTTTATTAGTTTCACCCTCTTAATTTATGTGATTTACTCAAAAATATGTGCTGATATTTAGTGTTTTACATGTTCTAACACTGAACTTGACTGCAGTTCCTTGAGTGTGTCCAGCTAAGTTGTCCATGCTTCTCAGTAAACTTATGATAACAATGGCTACTGATCATAAATAAGTATCTGTAACATGCTCATTACTTTTGTCTACCCTTTTTCATTTAAATTCCCATTTTCATGTTCTGTCTTGGGTGAAGATTGTTTACTGTCTGTTGTCTGTTGAAATTTTCCATCATATAGGCAAAATGCAGGATGGAAATATGGAGAACAGCCAGAACAAAGGTAATCTTCTTTCGTATTAAGGAGGTTGTGGATTTTATTTTTAGCATGTAGTTAAATTCTGTTAAAAAAAAAAAAAAGGAAAATTTGCGATTTGTGCCTGTGTGTAAAAATGACCCTCTTGTTCAAGCAGAATGTTAAAAAACCCCAACCAACCAGCACCACCCCCCCCAAAAAAAAAAAGGGAAAAGCTGCCAAAGAGACTGTAACTTACAGAACTTTGATATAGCTGATATTTAGTATAGGGAAGAGTCAGGATTTCTAATAAGCCATTTATAGATGATACTTCATGTCGCAGAGCTCATTTGAATTCATTTTTCTTGTGCAAGTTATGTATGCTACGTATTGTTAGTGAATTTCCAACACTATTTTTGATATGTCTCCTCATCTTTGTTGTTTGATGGCATTGTATGGACGTATTTTCTTTTGCAGGGAGAAGGTAAAGCAATAACAAAAGGAAACTTTAAAGCCAAGAGGTTATTTTTCCAATGTAAAAGCATATTGTAAGGGTAAATAGCAGGAAGGTTAAGAATCCTAGGAGTTCCTTATTTAATGTACAATCTCAGGAAGAAATTGAAATAAATGCTTTGCTCTCTGTGGAGCAAAGTCACGCTTCCCTTTTTATTATATGAAACACAACTATAATGATTTCTTTGGGTCATGCCAAATAAGTAAATTAAACTCCAACTTTCTCTTCTGAGATAATGCTAAAGATTGCAAAGGTGATGGATCAGAAACTGAATAGATAAACTCAGTGGCTCATGGTGCAAAAGTATTAAATAAAGTAATATTAAATGAATAAGTTTAAAGGTTAGATAGATGAATTGGATTTCCAGGTCAAATAAGCATGGTTTTGTACAATCTGTTCATGAATGTCAAAGCAAAGCTGTTTCATATCCTTCTATTAATTCACTTTTGTCTGTGTTCAATACAAAACAGACACATACACATATGTATAAACTGGGATGTTATTGCTTTTGAAAAACATGTCTTTCTCTGATACTAAAAGAAAGTTTCCATATATTAGCATTAGCATTCTTTCCAGAAAGGCTGGTTTAGCCTTTTAAATTATCTGTGCTTTTTATGGGAGAAGGATGATGGTGTTACCATCAGAACTTCCTGAGTTACTGGAACACTGAATGCTAAGGAAACGTTTTAAGTCTGGTATTACCTAGAATAGTGGTTTGCCAAGTGGTCACTGAGGTGCCCACGTAGGGAAGTGGCACATGGATAACCTGTGGAAGCACATTACCTTCAAAACACATGGTTATAAAGGTGTATTGTAGTCTATAAGACATACCAAAATTTAGAGAAATACAGACTGTCTATTTGCCGAAGCATTGGAGATCTGCTATTCTAGGAAATCCTGCAGTACTGATGTACTATTACTCGCCAAGTAATCTGCAAGACATTCAGTGATATATATATATGTGTATAACATGGAATGTCATAGGTGGGTTGAAAAAATACGAAATTAATAAAAATCCGTGGTTTTCACGGTACTTGCCAAACAGTGCAGTACATATCCTTGTGTGCGTGGAGTGCACGTGGGTACGTCTGTACATCTGTGCCCCTGCAGAACCCCACCGGGTCTCACCGGGGCATGTGTCTGCCACGGGAGTGAAGTGCAGAATTCCAACCCTCTGTGTTGCCATCAGCCCCTGCAATGGGTGTTGCTGATTGAATTCAGTAAGTATCAACGTGAAGATAAAAAGGATGAGTAACAGTTTTGTTCTGCGTTATTAGCCAAGCAGCAGGATGGGGCTGCTGCCATGGAGATGCAGCCACTGAAGAGTGCAGAAGGGGGAGAGGGAGATGACAAAGACAAGAAGAAATCCAACATGCACAAGAAAGAAAAATCTGTTCTTCAAGGAAAGCTGACCAAGCTGGCAGTCCAGATAGGCAAAGCAGGTATGACTGGATAACTGACCATGTAGCAGTGTGTTATAGCAACAAAAGGTTTTAAAACAAGTTATTCTTGAAAGGTCTAGGCCTTTTTTTTCTGCAATATTTAGAAATTAGGTCATCATAATACTGCTCTAAGGGTATTATGTGTTATTGACGATCTTTTATTACTCAAAAACTTAGCTTTGACTGTCAAGAACCTGGAAGCTTTGGGCAAGTTGGATAGTAATGAATATTTGAATCAAAATTAAATGTAGCTTTTCTCATAGTCAATATTCCCAAGTGCAGTAATTACATATTTCATTTCCTCTCCCCTTAGAACTTCTGAGTACATAGTTTCAGAATCTCTAATATCATCTCAAAATATCACTGACACAGTATTTCCCTCTTATGGATTCTGAAATCATTCTGTTCTCTCTTAATATCCATGTTCCTGCCTGCTACCCAAATATGACACATCTGTTGACTCTTGTATCCAGTACCATCTGGTCCCTACTGTTACAAGTAGCACTTCTTCAACATGTAGGTAGAAAGTGAAAATCTTTCATAATGACATAATGCTCATTAAGTTCATTTTTCTAGCAGTTTGAAAGAGATCTTGGTATCTATCCAGATCCTTGGCTGAGGCCCTACAACAGACTCCTAACTTTACCTCTGTTCCATCTCCTTTATCCTTCTTTAGCAGTCTGATTTTCACCCCCTCGTTCCTTTTTGAGTTCACTCACCCCACAATGCCGCTTCTGTCTCTTTGCCTGAACAGAGCATGACTTGGAATAGATGATTGTCATCTCTTTAGTGTCCAATTTCATGCTTTGCCCAGTTTCATATTCTTCAAGCTTCTCTGCTTTATTGCTAGTTGTACAACTGTATATATAGATATAAAAACACTTCATTTCTCATTAATTTCTTAGATTAAGTACCTTCCTACATTGCCTGCTGAGTATTACTCTCTTTGGTACTTGGCAGGCCTGTGAATGTCACTTTTAAAGTAATTGTATAGGGATTTCTAACCTGTGGAAGGATCACTATTATTTTATCACCAATCCTGGTCAACTGGGGAGGTCCCGGATGACTGGAGACTTGCCAACATGCCACCCATCTACAAGAAGGGCAGGAAGGAGGATCCAGGGAGCTACAGGCCTTTCAGCCTGACTTCAGTACCGGGGAAGATTATGGAGGGGTTCATCTTGGGGGTGATTACACAGCAAGTGCAGGACAACAGGGACATCAGGCCCAGCCAACATGGGTTCATGAAGGGCAAGTCCTGTTTAACAACCTGATCTCCTTCTATGATCGGGTGACCTGCCTAGTGGATGAGGGAAAAGCGGTGGATGTTGTCTACCTGGACTTCAGTAAGGCATTTGGCCCTGTTTCCCACAGCATTCTGCTGGAGAAGCTGGCAGCTCATGGCTTAGACAGGTGGACTCTTTGCTGGGTTAGAAACTGTCTGGATGGCCGAGCCCAGAGAGTGGTGGTAAATGGAGTCAAATCCAGTTGGTGGCCGGTCACAAGCGGTGTCCCCCAGGGCTCAGTTTTGGGACCAGTCTTGTTTAATATCTTTATCAGTGGCCTGGATGAGGGGATCGGATGCACCCTCAGTAAATTTGCAGATGACATGAAATTAAGTGGGAGTGTCGATCTGCTGAAGGGTAGGAAAGCTCTGCAGAGGGATCTGGACAGGCTGGAGTGATGGGCTGGCTGAGGTCAATTGTATGAGGTTTAACAAAGCCAAGTGCCGGGTCCTGCACTTCAGTCACAACAACCCCCAGCAACGCTTTGGGCTTGGGGAGGTTGTGGCTGGAAAGCTGCCTGGCAGAGAAGGACCTGGGAGTGTTGGTTGACAACCAGCTGAACATGAGCCAGCAGTGTGCCCAGGTGGCCAAGAAGGCCAAGGGCATCCTGGCCTGTATCAGCACTGGTGTGAGCAGCAGGAGCAGGGAGGTGATTGTGCCTCTGTACTCGGCACTCGTGAGACCGCACCTTGAGCACTGTGTCCAGTTTTGGGCACCACAGGACAAGAAGGACATTGAGGTGCTGGAGCGGGTGCAGAGAAGGGCAATGAAGCTGGTGAGGGGTCTGGAAAGCATGCCTTCTGAAGAGCGACCAATGGAACTGGGGCTCTTTAGTGTGGAGAAGAGGAGACCTTATTGCTCTCTACAACTACCTAAAAGGAGATTGTGGTGAGGCTGGTACTGGTGTCTTCTCCCAAATTACTAATGATAGAACAAGAGGCAATGGCCTCAAGTTGCATCAGGGGAGGTTTAGATTAGATATTAGGAGGCAATTCTTTACTGAGAGAGTGGTTGGGCACTGGAACAGGCTGCCCAGGGAGGTGGTGGAATCACCATCCCTGGAGGTGTTTAAAAAACGAGTGGATGTAGCACTTGAGGCTCTGGTCTAGTGGCTAGAGAGATGTTAGGATGAAGGTTGGACTTGATGATCCTGGCGATCCTTTCTAACCATAATGATTCTGTGATTCTATGAATGTGGCAAGTAATATGAATTAAATTAGTTAATCATTGCCTCATTTGGTTTTTCTTTGTCATCGAACAACCTATGGGAATGTCTTGCCTTGTCATGAGTATTTGCCTGTACAGTATTTCAAAGGATTTTCCTTTATCCTCTGGCATTTAGCGATCTTCCCGTGTCATCTGTTTCCTGTCAACCTTAGCATCCTTCAGCTTACCAGTTATTTTTTAACTTCAGTCAAGACATGCAGTTCACAGCGTTCTCCTTCCACTGTGTGATCTCATTAGAGAGAAATTAATTTATTCTGAAATGCAGGCTTAACTGCTTAGAGAAACCTACCAAAGAGCACTAATCGTAGCAAGGCAAAATAGATGTTCTAATGGAGTTTTTATTCGTATACTCAAATCCAGGAACAAAATTGTGGAGGAGGAGGAGTCCTATCTTAGCAAAGCCTGTGTCATTGGGAGAGTATATTAAGTCCCTTTTGTGAATTCTGTGAAATATTTATTAGTATCTCTTGTGCTATGCTGTCAGTGTTGTCCCTCTTTTGAGCCTCTCCTGGTAAAAATAGGCAGTTTGCACGTGTCCCTTTGGAAAGGGAAACCTTGGAAACCCTAGTATTTATCACATTTTCAGGAAAAACAGTTAAAAATGGTTTAGTGGACAATTCTGCAGTATTGCCTCATTGTATTCAGTCAGACACCTCAGTGAATCTTTTCTAAAGTATTTTCTATAGCAATAGAAGTTACAGGAGACTCCTTTTTCTCAAGCCTCTTAGGATAAGCTTATTTAAGAGAAAGATGAATGTTTGAATATGGATAGACCAGTAATTTGTAAAAGAGGGAGGTGAAAAGGACAGATCAATGTTGTAGCAGGCAATGTACTACATTAAAAACACTTGGCTTAAGCAATAGTGCAACCCCTGTTGAACTAGACTGAGAAGTTTTAAAGGCAGCAGTAAGATGGTGCTTAAAACTGTGTGCGCTATGATTCAGCTGTTCTGTAGAATTCAGTGTTTCCTTATTCAGCAGAATGTATGGCTTTTATAAATGTATTATAGTAATGTTTTTTTTCTACATTGTAAAATTTGTCATTATCATCATTATTGGTACCGGTGAAAAATATCATGTACAATAAGGAAATGATTTCATATCAAATTCAGCTTTAGATTTCATATACAATTAGAAATCTAATTGTGTTTTGGTTTATAGTAATTGATTATTTCTGTTTCTAGGTTTGGTGATGTCTGCCATCACCGTAATAATTTTGGTACTATATTTTGCCATTGACACGTTTGTGGTCAACAAGAAACAGTGGTTGCCCGAGTGCACTCCTGTCTACGTACAGTATTTTGTTAAATTCTTCATTATTGGTGTTACTGTCCTTGTGGTTGCTGTTCCTGAGGGACTTCCACTTGCTGTCACTATTTCTCTGGCTTATTCTGTAAAGGTAAGAGACATGAAAATAATTACGGGAGAAAAATGTTCTTGAGTTGAATTTACTAGTGAGTTAGTCTTCAGGTTTTGTCAGGCGTGATGAGAATTGGCCTGTCAATTAATGTGCTCAAAATATTAATGAGAGTGAAATTTCTTTAAATTGAAACTTTTCTTAACGTTGAAAGTATTAGGGAAAGAAATGCAGATTTATACGTATCCTAATAAGTATCTTTAAAACAACACAGTGCAGGAATATCAAACAGTAGAAATCCCTGGTGAGTTTGCAAGGTAACCAGGGACTTACTGAGGAGAATTTACTACGAGAATAATCCGGTCTTTTTGTATAGAATGACATTATCTTCAGGTCTTCTTGTGCAGTCATACAAGGTTTTTTGACAAGGATTTGAAGTCTTCAGGAACACTTTTCAAAGAAATGAGAGTTTCACTGGAGCTTTCATGTACTTTTCTTCAATGCAGTTGCAGTTCTTTGTAGCTAGTGTAAATGATTCTATTAGGAAATTAAAGAGGATTAAAATCCTGGACTTCTGGATTACTCCATGATGTTTCTAGCAGTTTTCTCAGATTGCTTTAGCAATTTAGACAGATCGGACTTATTTAAACATTCTGAGAATCTTAGATGACGATTTTTGTAAAGTTTTATCTCCATTTAGTATGTAAACAAATTCACATAAAAGCATTAGGAAGGAGTAGCTTGCTTTATATGTAGCCAAACATCATTATTATTAGGAAAAAACGTGCATCTCGAGCGTGGGATTTTGCTAATAAAGACAGTAGTTGTTCTTACAATATTTTCTCCTTCTTAGGATGCCCTTTATGGTGTATCTCGATTTGCAGTACTGAACTGCAGTTCATGTACAGCTGCTGGTTTCGTGCCCTATAAGTATCAGATATTGTCTGACAGTAAGGATCAGGTGGTGTCACACAGAATTGTTTCAATCTAGAAAAGACATGGGCAAGGAGAACATGTATTTCCAGGATGACTGTGCGTCTTGTGTAAAATGTGTGCTGTGGGATGGACTACTCTACGATGGTGGGGTTTTGTGGGTGGGGGTTTTTTTGTTTGTTTGGTGGGGTTTTTTTTTCCTTTCTCTCCTTCTCTCTCTCTCTCTCTCTCTCTCTTTCTTTCTCGAAATGTGTCATCCCTCTGTGTGCTGCAAGATAACAACCTGGCGCTGGAAAAAGCATTAAAAGAAGTCCAATATTTGCTGTAATTATACTGTTCAGTTTCTTTAGCTGATCTTTGCTGCTGTAGCTATTCCTTTAAATGTATATATACTGCAAAAAATGGTGGAACTGTGTCGGTTTGTAAAAGGCAAAATTATTTCAGAGATAGTCACTGCTCGGTTGTAACTAGGGCTTTGTTGAAGTTGTAGTTCAGCGAGCGTTATGTTCTCATGAACCAGGAGTTCATACATGCCTACTTGCTTTTTATAACTGCTGTTAAAAATGCACCAAAGCAAATATTGAAGGTATTAAATTTTGCTTTTCCTCAGAAAATGATGAAGGATAACAATCTGGTCCGCCACTTAGATGCCTGTGAAACTATGGGTAACGCCACAGCCATCTGCTCCGACAAAACCGGGACGCTTACAACCAACCGGATGACGGTGGTCCAAGCCTATGTTGGTGACATCCACTACAAAGAGATCCCTGACCCGGATTCTGTACCCGCCAAAACCCTCGATTTGCTGGTCAATGCAATTGCTATCAATAGTGCTTATACTACAAAAATTCTGGTAAGTCGGCTTTTCCTGTCAACAAAGTGAAACGTAGAAGAAGGACTTGTGATTTTTCTAAGCAACATTAATTCCTTAACATCCCGTTGTTGCTTATGGAATGTTAAATACTGTTTAGGTCCTGGAAATGACAGCAGATGCTGTAAAAACTATATATTTGATGCTTTTCTTTTAAGGATAGGGATGTACTTCTAACCATGCTCCATTTTAAAGAGTCCAGCTGTTGTTAAGTTGCGATGGCCCAGGTTTGGTGCAGGTGGATTTGCCAACACAACTGGTTTTCATATGTGTAAAATTATTTGTGTCTAAGAACATTCAGTGAATTCTCAAATAGAACAGACTGGATTGGTTAAAGGAGTGGGGCTAATGATCTTTTTTCGTTCTGGTTTCAAGTGAATTACATCCAGAAGTATTTTATTCAGTCTGCAAAGGAAGGCAAAATGGAAATGTCCTGTTTGCTTGTGGCATCAAGTTCTCTGTACAGAGCTAATTAAGAGGCCAAAAACCTTTGCAATTCCAATAGTTGCGTTCTTTGAAAGGTCAAGCTTAATCTTAATGTTGCAGAACAAACACTTGTTTGTTGTTGTTTATGAATTTATGTATTGTCCTTTTTATAGCTCTCTGCTGAGCTGCTTAATGCGGTTCTGCCTGCACCACGTTTGTTTTAAAAGTAGTCTTTTAAAATACAATCGCAGAAAACGATTGGTGAAATACTACTGAGTGCTGGAGCACATATTTCCTTTCATTCTTGCTATGTAAATATCTGGTTTTAGTAACAATCAACGCTTGGAAGAAGAACGTTTAGAGAAAACGGATGCAGATATGCTAAGTGTGTTTGCAGCAACGGTGTTTTTGAAGTGAATGCTCCTGAGGATTGTTTAGCCAGGGTTAGTGTCTGAAGTCAAGCCACAACTCAGGCACCCTTTGGACAGTCATCTGGGCTGTGAGGTACTCACTCTGTTCTCACCGAAAGTTCTCTGGAAAGGGAAATGTGGGGACAACCAACCCATGAGGCAGCTTGAGCTGCCTGCTGTGTCAAGAGTGGACAGGGAATCACACAAAGCCTCCATCAGCTCAGAAAGATACTACTAGTGTCCACCTTCCAGCTGAAACCAGTCAGCAGTGTGAGTGCACCTCTTCTGTGGCACTGTAGAGACAAACAGCTCTAGACAACTGAGGTTGGAGCTAGTCCTTTGGACCTGGAATTCAGATCCTCTGGAAAAGAAGAGCTCACTCAGCTACACTCCGGTTTCAGCTGTGAGCATCCAACTAGCAGCACCGGTTCCTAGCTGAATTCTGGATCTTATTCTGTCCTGTTCCTGCGGTCTGTCCAGGTCAAAATCAACCAGGTTAGCTGAAGTGAAAGATGGGCCTTCCAGTCTAGGGTGGTTGAGTGTAGATGCTAGGTAGTAGCTCAGTGTGGGTATCTTGTGGCAGTGATTTTTTTGGAATCTAACCTGCGTATTTGTAATTAGCAAGAATATTTTACTATTGCTGGGTAAGCCTCGCTTTACTGTTACGGCCGAAGTCGAGTTAGGTGCTTCCTTCTGTTAAAAGAGAAATAGAACCAAACTTATCCTCAACACGCAGGCTGGGATTAAGGCAAGGTAATAGAGACAAATTAGGGTGAAGGATGGTAGCTAGCTGTATAAATTCGTGTTTGTGTAGCTGCTACAGTGGTAATACTGGTCACCGGCATCGGTCCTGTCACTATGGTGTTTGACTTGGGGGGTGCTTTAAGGGAATGTTACTCATTTTGGCAGAATTTTCCTCGTTCCTAAGAAGCAAGAGGGCAGGGAGATTGTTTGGCAGTTAAGTCAGGTGGGGCTGGCAGAGACAGACTCGCTGTCAGCTGTGCTTCATTTGCTCAGTGTTTTGCTGTTCATTTTGAATGCTTGTGATCAAACAGAGTAGCAAAGTGCTTCGTTCAACTTCCACACCGGTTCACCCTCTCTGGATCTCAGAATAGGTTTAGGTTTCTGAGTAAGGCATCAGACATTCCAGCACGATGCATCTCTAATATTGCTCAATGTTTTGTCTTTCTCTTATGGTCATAGTTTCATTTGACTGAAAAATTTCTGGTCAGTAGTCATTCTAAAATTTCACTTTGGTCTCAATATAATTGTGGATTTTTTTTTTTTTCCACTCTGGCTTGACTTCTTTACTTTTTGTTGAAATGAGTTATGTGTGCCTATTAAAAAGGCAATGTTTCATCATTTCAGTTCTGTTTTAGCTTTGCACAGAGACTGATTCTCTGTAAAGGTGATATCTGGAAATCACCTTTGTGCTGGATACATATCAGATTAATACTTAACTTACCTGTGTAAAATGGTAATGTTTTTGTAATTACAATTTTTCTAGGTATTATTATAGCATCGTAAGACCAAGCCTTGTGGTATGGACCCTGTGAGAATAACAACTCCAGTATCAGAGGAGTTATTTTTATTCACTCTTTATAACAAACATAAGCTAAACTTTAAGATGCAAGGTGTTGTTCCGTAGACCTCACTTACTGTAAATCATAAATAAGTACGCTAAAAAATACCTAAGGGAGTTGTTTCCAGGGTGAAGTATACAGAATAATTTTTCTAGCTGCTAATACTGAATGCATCCTTGTGCACTCCTTCTTAGAGCATATTTATTCCAATTGCGAATATCAGCTCAAACCCAAAGGGTATATAAGCGTTATGTTGCTAGGACTGAATTTTACATATTCTATTTTTAGTTCTCTATTTATGCGTGTGCTGTAAATTGCACTTTGTATGAACTTGTGTTCAGAGGGATCACATATGGGACCATAAAATTAGTCGAGATGCTCTGCTGAATGAGAAACATTCCCTCTTGCATTGTCCTTTGATTAAGGGGCAATTGAACCATTGATAAAAATATAAAAAGGAAATAATATCGCTGCTTGGGATAAAAGATTTGAATTTCCCTGAGAAATTAAACACAAATTATTCCAACTGAACAATAGCATCGTTAAATATAGTTCTTTTAAATGCTTTCCAAGGATTAAGTTACTGGGTGTGCCGATTTTGCATTCCATTAGCTTCAGAGCAACTGTAATGCTGCTTTTACACTGTTTATGTGAGTCTGTTATCCAGAAAACCTTTCTTTTTCAGTATTCATGGTTTAGATAGCTTTCCCACATAGAAAGAAAACATCAAACTTCATACGATATTTGCATGTGAACTGTGATGAGGACTGCAAAGCATCTCTTACTCTGAAAACAGTATTTGCATTTTGGGACCACTTTGATTGTGCTTGGAGCAGAAGGACATTGATCTTGAGTGTCATGGAGCAGTAATGAAATAGAGCCTCCAAATACCAGAGCTCATGATTTGAACTCTTCTGTTGAGCTCTTGCTTGCATAAATTCAGTTTTAATTAGAAAAGTATTTCTAATTTCCTGAAAACTGTCATGAGGGCACAGATGACATGCTTGCTGGATGGGTATAATGTGCTCTTATTAAGAAGAGATCACAATTAGTATTTAGTTGAGCGATTTTCAGCACCAGTGGAAAAGACCCAGCTGAACCTGTTATTGTTGGGATCTAACACAGGCATTTCATTTGGTACTTGATAGGTGCCTAGGGAGCAAAAAAGCTACTTATGCCCGTATTAGGTGAGTATCTGGATTTGCATCAGGAGGACTGTTTTCAGTTCTGATGATCTGGAGTATCATTTAGGGCATTTGCACAGCATGTGGCACGCTGTAGCGAGTGGCATCCTTAACCACAGATCTTGGAGGAAAAATGAGATGTCACAGAAAAGTGCAGAACATTCACTCCTTTCCATGGCTTCTGGCAACTTAAGGGATGAAGTGAGCGTATGTTGGTCTGTATGTTAGTAAATGTTAGTCAAGTGATGAATGTGACCTTGTAAAATTTTTGGAACAAAAAGGCCTCTGTCACATACAACCATGGGGTGAATGACGCGCAAAAAAAATAAAATAAAATAGACTCTTTTCTTGCAGCCAGACCAGAGAAAGCAGCAATGTTTCCTATTTATTATACGGCAGAACAGCACCTGCATATAACACTGTAACATCTGTCTAACAAAACGGTGAAGTTACTACAGTTGCTGCCAGCACCCAAATTCCAACCACATTCCTCCCATGGCCCTGGCTGAGGGTCTTCACTGTACGCTCAGACAGACCTCTCCTCGTGAGGCTGCAGGGGTGGCTTTGAGAGCTCCAAACAACCCCAGCAGAGAGGACCAGGAATTCCCCATGAGCTTCTCTTGAGTTTTTGTGGGGGAGAGTGGTGGTGACCCTCCACGAGAGAATGATCCTGAGGGTACGTGGTGCGTAGCAGTGGTGTGGAGCTGCAACATTGACACAGCCGTAAGGGTTTACTAGCAGCAAAATTCCTAAATTCTTTATGTTCGAGAGATTTTGGCACAGAATTTTATTGTTAAGAGTAAATAGTTCTTTTGGCTGATTGTCTGAGGCAGAATGCTGGGATGAATGCACTTCATACTTTCTTGGAGAAGAGGTGTGGAGAGAGGCTGGCAGAGCAGGTAGCTAATCCTAATATATGAAAACCGTAAGAAGAAATTACGTTCTACAAAAGTGGAATGCTAAAAAGTAATGGAAAATAAGGTTTTAACACAACAGCTGCTTTGCAGGAATGGATAAAAATCTACTGTGGGCACTGAGAACATGGATGTAGTAGTCAGGCAAAGGCTTCTTTTCATTTGTGAGGAATATCTTTGCATCCAAAAGAAGTCCAGCAATCTGGGTTGTGGGGAGACAAAATGTTCCTGTCAGAAACGGTCTTTAAAAAGGTATGCAAAGTACAAAATACAGTTCTCTCTTACAGATTTATTTTTTTAAAATAAAATTTAAAGACTAGATTTCATTTACCAAATACTTGAATTAATGTTGTTTGGTTTTTAATCAGATGAAAAACATTGTCTCAAGAATAAGTTATACATGCACACATATTATTTAGCAAACAGAAATTTGCTGTAATTTCCTTTTACCTTTCACAATTTCATCACTCTCAGTATAGTAAGGCCTTCTTGAAAGCAACTTTAAAGTTATTTTGGGGAATATGGACATTTGGAAGTTTACTACTGAATCGTTTGAAATCTAGAGAAGTAGTAGGTTGATGTATGGATTTTTCCATACATTTCCCCACATTAATGTGTGAAGTTACCCGTGATGGAAAAGAGGATTGAAATGTCATATCTTTTTAACAGTAGTTGCTTGCAGCTCTCTAATTTTTGTCCGACACAGCATAGACCTTTTTCTTTTATCTGTCTATATACACATATTTATGTGTCTGACATATTTATATGAAGTCTTATTTTCAAAATGGAATGGAAGAATTTTATGCAAAGCTCAGAACCCAGTAGATCAGATTATGCCATACCTATCAACAGAAAATCATCAGAATTTATATTTCCTGAGGCAACAGCAAAAGAGCCTGTGCTTTATTGTAGCTGTCTCCCAAGGGCAGACATGCTGAATGAAACTTCTGTTGGGTGTCACTAGAATTCTCTTCTTTATTCAGAGGAGAACTGTGAGAAAGTAGCTTTTATCCTCCAAACTACATTTTTAATTATTTTGGTATTTGAAATTGGAAAGGTGTTTTTACTCTCAGGTGCGGTTTTCTTGTAACCTATTCTCAAGCTCTTTGTTTCTTGTGCTAAAATACAGATAAAATTACCTTTTGTTTTTTACTGTACGTGAAGGTTCAGGTCATCTCTTGTTTTATCCAGAGTTCACCCCTTGCTGCTAACAATGTTTTGGGTTAAAATAGATATTTCAAAAAAGCCCAGCAAACCCCAGCAAAAACATCTAGACGGAAAAGAAGGACAGAAATAGGGACAGAAGTGGTAAACATTAATAATGGTGGCTTGAGGAAAGCTTTCATTTATGAGAACATTAAATGACAACCCATGTAAAGGGCCTGGCCTCAATTCTGTTTTATTCCTTCTGTAGTTCCCTACCATTAAGCTGCAAATATAACTGGCAGCTCCAGTTGTTGACTTGAAATCTGTGAAAAGATCGTTTATGAGACAGACAGTCAAGGTGTCAGTCAAGACTGACCTGTCTGTAAGAAAGCTGGTCAGCTTTGGGAAGGAGAGACCATGGAAGGAGGAACGAGAACTCCAGAAAATGTGATGTCACAATGGGGCACGTTGAGGGGACAAAGGTAAAACTGGAATGTGAGGAGGAAAGACAGCTATAACTTGGCAGCAGCAGAGCTTGAACATACTCTTCACAGTGTACTTCCCCTTCATGACCATGGGGCTTTCCCTGCTTTACTTCGTCGTGTTTTAGAATCGAGTCATAGATTGGTTTGGGTTGGAAAGGACCTTAAAGTTCATCTAGTTCCAAATACAGTCACAAGCATTGTCCACAGGGAGATTTCCACTGGTGATTTTGGTTTGAGTGAAGAATTTTGGTGACTGTCTGAGTGGAAGATTATCCTTTGTAATTTTTTTTTTTTATTTTTTTTTTTACAGCCGCTTTCTTTCCTCAGTCAGTACTCAAAGATAAATTCTACTTTTAGATAATGTGTCAAAATCTCATCGATTTGTGTTTCAAGGTTGAGAAGGATGGGGAGGGGGAGGAGCAGGGGTGCTGTTTAGCAGCCATTTTATGTGAGGATACATCTGTGCAAGGTTTTATCCTTACATAATAATACTGGAAATCAGTGACCAGTGAGAAACATATCTGGGATGAGTCTTTCAACTTAGCCTGTGTAATATCACTGGACAGGCTCGTTTTCAGCGTTATCTGGCTTCAGATGAGGGAGGCAAGAGGAAGGAGCAACAGTCTTGAATCATCTTCCCACCCTGTGACTGTGGAATGGCAAAATCCTGTACTTCTAGTGTACCCAAAGCCATCCCGAAAATGTCACAGAAAAATGCACTGAGAGGAGAATCCTCGGCTGACAGATTGATGAACTGGTGTAGGAATTAAAAGATACTCATCTTTTCACTGTGGAAAAGAACAAGGGGACTTGTATGAACTCGTGGAGCTCTTCTCCAGGTTTTACACCTTGTGTTCTGCATTCTTATGGGTACAGTAAGTTACTAAATGTACAATATGAGAAGAAAACACAGAGGAAAATGAACTTTGCAGAAAATCATGCAGAAAGCCAATGCATAATTTTTAGGGTGGAATCTTCCAGCTCCGCAGGTTTGGGTTTAGGTCAGTAGGGCTGTCTGAGTCAAGTAACCAGAGAATAGTACTGTAAATATTTCATTGGCTGCTCTCAGCACGTTAGTTTGGTAATGGAAATTTGTGAAAAATGGCATATATGCTTGTTTTTGAAGTGCATTTCTGAATCTCCAGCTGTGAGCCATTTAAAATTATTTGGTTGAAATTTGATTGAACTGGTTTTTAGAAGCCTGTATATTTTGTAAGAGTTTTTACTTCATAGGCAAAATTATAGGTAAATCTATATCTTTATCTCATTTTCCATGTTTTGTTCCCAGTGTTATGCAACTGTATGATGTAGATACATTATAGATGGGGCCAGACATCCAGCCAAAGTATCTTTCTATATAGAACCGAGACAATCATCACCAAAGAAATCCCCAGCAATATCTGTTTTAAAAGTTTTTCATGAAGTCCTTGGTAAGCGTTTTCTCAGAATAAGCTAGGAAGAAAAAAAACCAACCTATAGTGGGCATATTATATACTGTGTAAATAATAATTATTAGAGATAATAGATCACGTAGCTAATTGTCTCTGCTTCTAGGAGCGGTAATTAGCAGGGTAATGATCTTCACACATCACTTGCCATTGAAGCTTTATATAATAAGAGGTACAAATATAGCTTTTCTCACTAAATTAGCTACTGAGTTAATAATTGAAATAACTATGTTTAGAAAAGACTTCTTGAATGTGTAAAGCATCAGACGTGATTTTATCCCAGTCGTGCGCTTTCTGCTGTCAGGGTACAGGGCCTTTGCCTTGCTGCTGAAAAGCTTTTTTTTAAAACAAAGTCTCCTTTTTCTGAGAGTTGAAAGCGAGGGGTAGGATAGAATCAGCTGCCCAGAAAGCTTCTCGGCAGTTGGCTGTGGGATGGATTTCCCTAAGCAAAGCGGGATTAGGGAGCAGAGATCAGAGCAAGGCCGTCCTGTACATCTGCTGTTGACATTGTTAAACCCTCTGGAAGGTTGTGTATTTTCGTTAGTTTGTGCAGGTCTCCTCTGGCAGAAATGCAATGGGTACAGAGGGCGAGATAAATGTGCTCAGAGCGGGTTCTTTCACCTAAGTGCTCATTATACAGCAAACTGTGATTGTAAATGCCCTGGGCAACAGGAGGGCTGCAGCTCCTGACAGCTCTGCTCCTTGCTTCCCAGTCTCCTTTTCTGTCAAAGAAAGGGGTCACCATCCTGCCTCAGCAACAGACGAACACGGGAAGATGGGTAAATAAAATAATCCTGCACTGTAGAATGTAGCGTGGCAAATTATTCACATACTGGCTGGGAGTTTACAGTCAAGTTAAATTATATTTCTCTATATTCCGTCTTCATGTGGCAGAAAACAAGGTAGTAAAACCTCCTTTATATTGGCCTCCTTTGCCTTCACAGTTTGATAATTGCAGATTCTATTTATTCCTGTTGGAATAAATAATCATTGCAAGATTATAAACAGGATTTGACAGTACTTGGAAGCTTTTTGTTACTATAATATCATTTACTACATCAGCTTTTTTTTTTCCTGCTTCCTTATATGAAAATGAGTAAATTAGATTTTTAACTTTCTATGATGCAGCACATGTTTTTACTATTACCTTGCATAGGATTTTTTTTAAATGTTATTTATCTTACATTTATGTTCTTATTTTCCACTTATCTTGTACTGGTATAAGATGATTCACTTACAGGAGTAACTGCCACCCATTTCCAAGTACACCTGTTGATAAAAGCAGGCTTTAAAAGTCAGTGCTTTCATCTAAATACATAAATATTGCTTATTATTGTCTCATCCTTTTTAGGACTTTTTTTTTTTTTTTTTTAAATAAAATACATTGACACAATTAATAATTTTACTACATAGTTCTTTTCATGCCTATGATGCCCTACTGAGAGAAAGTCATCACATTTGGGAGTTGATTGATATCCTGGTTAGAATTTAGTAGTAACACTTTGTAAGGAATATTGCCAGGGAGCGTGTTTCCCTGATGGGAGCTTTTGTTTTTCTATGAGTGGGTGTAAACCACTTACTTCAGGCACATCTGTTTTAATGTACGTTTTCTTTGTGTTCTCTCTCATCAGGAACAGGAAGATAATAATTTCAATTGCTGTAATTTACTACCAATTTTATAGAAAGTGGTAGTGGTTTTATAAAGAGTTACACAAGCAGGCTTAGAAAACAATGCAGTGGATGAATCACCTCATAATGAAATACGACATTAATATTTTTTCAGAGACACGTTACATAAATATATATTCTATAGTTTTTAGTAAGTTTTCTTTTTACTTTCAGAACTCCAATGAGGTTTATTCCTCTGGGGGGAAAAAAAAGCCAACCAGCCTAAAAATCCTCAGCTGGTACAATGCCTGAAATACAACTGATCAGCAATAAAGTATATGATAGAAAACATCCTGCTAACTTCACAGCTGCAAGACTTACTTTCCAGACTTAAAAAAACCCTGCAAATTGACAGAGTGTTGCTATTCTTTGTGAATGAAATTGCACTTAATGAGATTTATTATGTTTCTTTTAATGTAAGCAAAATATTTTTTTTTTCTTTTGACTCACAGCTGATCCTAGAAAGTTGATATTAAATATATAGCAAGTAAAAAAAGATGCTGAAATTCTAGTTCCTGCTTTCTTCTCCAGGTAGCCCCACTGCTAATTTTTCTTTCAAGCTTCCAGTTTTCTCTTCTTGCGTGTGAAGTTCTTGGCTCCTCTGGATTCCAGTCAATCATATTTCTGTGTTATTTACAAGTGAGTGTGGGAAGTTGTCCAAAAGTGGTGGCCTTTCTGCTTTTGGAGATGGTGCCAGATGAGCTAGAAAAATCTCTAGAGTGGATGGGGTTCTGAAGAACTGTAACCACGGGTTCTGAGCAAACTGCAAGGGGCTTTGACTTCTCAAAGGTGTGTGACTTTGATGGATCTGATTTCTCAGGGGCATATGACTTTGATGAACAGAAGGCAGAAGGCATCTGTGACATGGAATCCTTCTCCCAGCTGGAGTCTAGCAGTAGAAATGGAAACTTTTCAAAGGAAGAGTTGCTAGAGTACTTTAACATAGTCAAACCCATACTGTTCCTTAGCATCACAGAAGAAATGACAGACCTGTTTTGGCAGACAACTTCCGTGGAAAATTGAGCTTCTAGAAGGCAGTTGTAAGAATTTAGGACAACTTTCATAAGTACTGTTACAAACCCACGTCGTGTGTAAGTGCAAGCACACACACAGCAGAAGAGTATGCCTGGGAACTGGCAAGTCCTCATGGAGACACTGGGACATGTCATCCGTCTGAAATTATGAATGAGGCTTGGGCAGTAGATGTAGCTCATTGTTCATAATACTGAAGGAAAGTACTGAGCACCTTAACAAGTTCCACTGCGTATTTCTTATGCCATTGTTATTTTTCTGTGTTTTCTACTTATTCACGTGAGCAGAGACTCACTTACCTTACACTTCACTCCAAGGAAGGGCTGACAGTGCTCAGTGCTGGTTTGCCAAGGTCTGTTTGTTTGGAAGAGGTGAGAGACAAGTTTTTCTGGGAGAAGTTTCCTGTAAAGAAGGATGGGGTGTTCAACCTCTCCATCATTCCTGTCCGGTTTCCTTCTGAATGAATAATCAGATAAAAATTGGCTGCAGTCTCCCAGTCTGCTATTCTGCCCAGCAAAGGCATCGTTGGAGTATCCTGACAAGGAGAGGGCCTGGCCAGAGGACTGAATTTATTATGCATCTCAAACATTACCTCACCAATCATGTAAAAAAAACTCTCTGAGAAAAGACTAGATAGACATTGCTGTAACGTATCATACGCACTTGAACTCGCGCATTTGCCTTCCAAAAAAACCAACGCCTAACTAGCCAAAACCAATGTAAAAATAATTTCAGCTGATATGCGTTAGCATAGATTTAAAGAGTGCGTTTTTTATGATAAGTGAAATAGCTGCTGTTAGTGCTTTTAAACTCGTTTCGAAATGGATACTTGAAGAACCCTTTACTCTGGAAATGGGTACTATTGACAGAGAAGATCTATAATTATTTTGGGCTATAATCAGTAGCTTAAGTCAAGTGAAAAAACTTCCTATTACGTTTCATGTGGCTGGATTTGCTTTGCGCTTACTAAATGTAGCTCCTTAAACTATACGAATTGTTTGTATTTGTGCTGCAACTGGAAAGGCAGTGAGTATTAAGGCTAATTTTTGTGTTATTTAACGTGATTGTTACATTCTTGGACAATATAATCATTATCACAGTACATTTTTTTTCAGATAGTGGCACTGGGAGGGAAGGGCAGAGTGGTTTGGGGTTTTTTTTCCCCATTCGTTAGCTTAAAATGATGATTTAATGTCTACAGTGCGCTACAAGGTTTCCAGTCCTAGTTAGTAAAAAGCGTAGAGAAGGTAACGCAAACTGAATTGAGAGCTGGCATATTTAGATCATGTGGGGTAGTTGGTGTGCATTTCACAGCTGTGTGGCCAAAATTCGTGTACAATGGCTACTAGGAGGCATGTGCGAGATGCACTTCAGACTTCTGGTGGACATGTTTTTAAAAAATGTGATTAATTTTGATTAAGAGATTAATTAGTTAATTAGAAGCGAGGAAGATTATGTAACTGGGATTTTGATGACATGTTCAGAAACACTGAAAAGGGTTTTTGTAGACAACCTTGGTGAGAGTCTTGAGATGCTAGGGAGAAAACTGTTTATAGCTTGCTAAAGTGTGTCCTAGGACATTTTCCGAGCAGAGAATTGCTAGTTAGATCACTGCTCTAACAAGAGAAAATGTATCTGTGTTGGCTCCAATCTAAAAGATGAGGTTTCAGCCCTCAAACAGATGCGTTAGTGCTTTTAATGTTGGCAAAAGCCAAATCCCTAGTATTGGTTCTAACTTGGAAATACACTTTTTAAACCGCATGCGTTGCTGTGAAATTGAATTCTCACTACCTGATCAGCTCAACGTGATGCAGCTTGTCTCCTGTCTGTGTTTTCTCTGTCTGCAGCGCTCATTAACCCAGTCTAATATTAGCACGCAGTAAAACCTCAGCTTAAGAGATCTAAAACAAGGTAGCAGATGTTTGGGTTGTCATTATGGAGGTACCAATTACAATTCTGCAATTAAGTGCAATTTCTCTTTTGCATCTAAAGGAAAATGTTCAGCTCATTTTTCGTTCATGAGAAGTTAGCAAGTGTTTGCCAAATAAATGGAAAAAAATTACCAGAAATTTATAAAATCTATTAATCTGTTCTTAATTTTAATCAATTTGGTTTAGAAATGGCACATTTGTCACTCCGGTCTGTGTTCTAAAGATACTGGTAATAGGGGAGAAAACATGCTCTTGCTTCTTTCCTTATAGCTAGCTTGAGCTGAAACCTTGTACTTAGACTGTATTTAAAGTAAATTGCTTGTTAATTAAAGTAAGCTAATAACAATTACTGTGTCTAATTATTTTGATTATATAGGTTACTTGTCAACAGTTCTCGTTGCGCTTAAACAAAGCTGGAACGGCACTAGTATAAATCTAACAATTGCCAGCTCCCTGTGAATGTGACCATACAAAAGGACAAGAGGGGAGATTTTCAGCATCCAGATTTGGAAAGGGAATACATAATTTTCAAAGTTTGAAAGCCAAGTTGTCATTTAAATGATAGGTTTCAAGGGAACGTAGGAATGGTTTTGATCAATAACAATAGGAAAGTCGCTCCATACAGACCCGTAACCTCTAGTGCCATGAATATACCAAGAGTCTTCTGGGGAAAATATGGAGAAAAATCTGTGTCTGTAAACTTCAGTTTAACCTCATCTGGAAGCGCTAAGGCTGAAGTATACTACTCATAACTATGATTAATCAGAAGTGTCATAACAAGTCACTCTTTGCACTGTGATGTGGTGTATTAACGTACCTACCTCTGCTTAAATTCAGCCATGAGTTGTCATTTGGAATAGAGAGTTTTTCTTTTTGGAATTATTTTTAAAATTAAGAGACATCCAACCTTCCTTTTTAAAAAAAAATTTAATCTTGAAATGTAGATTGTTTACCACAAAAGAGAAAGGTTCCAATTGGAGAACCAAAATGGATCAGAAGATGAAAAGGAATAATTCATGTGGCAGGTCTTGCTAATGAACTATAATGCATCAATATAACACACCTGTCAGTGTTTGGTTCCTTAGGATAAGTATCGTTCAGTTACATGTGCAGGACTTTATGAAAAGGTATTGATAACTTTTAAAAGCGGTCAGTCGATGTTTTCATAATTTGAGATCAGAAATCCTCGCTCTGGGCCCAATTATATTAATTACATAGTTAAATGTAGTTAAACTGAGCTTTGTTAACTGCTTCTCCTATAGCTAACCCACTTTTTTTTCTGCTTACGAAGCTGAAGGAAATAGCAATTTTTGTTCTAATTAGTTCTAGCAAGTTCCTTATATCTAGGAGTAATGTTCTCATACAAATAGTGTAAATTGCTCGTGTGTGTCACCATTTTGCACGTCTGAAGATGTATGCACAGACAATATAAAAGTTTTGTCTGTATTTTTAACTCTGATCTTGAGCGAATTGAAAAACAAATGAAGAATGTACTAGAAAAGGGGACAGTGAGATCGACTGAAACCTGGTTGAACTGCTCGGGTACTTTTGATGACAAAATCCAGCTGGAAGCTGGTCGCTACTGGTGCATCCACCAACGACTCTAATACTGCTGTGAAAAATTTGCAGAGGACTGACATACCCGTCTTTACCTGTAACTAGTGAGAAGGAGAAACAATTTTCATGTTTGCAGTAGCATTTTTTTTTTGCCTTATGCTTTTTTTTATTCAAATGAATCAAAGGTAATTTTATCCTTCAGGTGAAAAGGGTAATTTAATTATTTGCTGTTAAAATTAAGGGCAAAGTATTAGCCCTCTTTGAATGTAAAAATAGGTAGTAGTCAGGGAGAGAGGGAGTAGAGGCTGTCACACCAGCCTTTCAGTCTGTTCTTCATGCATGATTTCATCATCTTTCATAATCACTCTTGGGGGAATTTATGGGTAGTATCGTTTTTATCTTGTTCCTGTTACATGAGCTGAAGCAAGCACGGGTCCGTATTCACGGAGCCACATCGCTGCTGCTCTTGTAACTTTGCCACGTTGGTAGGAAATGTCAGACTGATACATTACGTAATTACAGCTGGCTCCTTTGACATGCTTATTGCCAGCAAGAGATGTTGAAATACACTGGTTTTATAGGATGTTATAGCTAAACCAGTGTCCATCTCAAGCATTAGCAATGAGAATTACATGGTACCACAGCATTGCAATCGTTAAATAGGTCATTGTATCATTTTCAGGTCTGTCTTCAGATAACAGAGAGAAATATTAAATAATTATCCTCTAAAAATAAACAATTAATTAGGTCTGATGCAGGAAGCCTGGATTTGCATATCCTCCAGCTGTTGGGGTAGATCTAATTATGCCAGTTGTACCTAACTAATTCCTCCATTCTGCCTACTGTACAAATATGTTGTTTCTTACACCCTATACAGTAATGAGTCAAAAACTCCCGTTACCAATTTCCTGGGAAGCTGGAGCAGATCTAAGGGTTTAATGGTTGCGAATAACAAGAGAGGGGCCTGTGCTGGGAAGCAGTGCCAAAGGACACTCCTGTCACTCCTCTGAGGAGCCTGCTTCATGGCAGGTGAAGGGTGCAGCATACCTCTGATGGGTGCTTCTCTGTTGCTGCTCGTTTCTTGCCGAGGCAGCACAACTGAGCTCAGGGGGATGTCCTGGGAAATCTCTAACAGTGGGGGATAGGAAGTTTATCTTATGGCTTTAGCGATTTGAACTGCCAGCAAGCTGGGGTCCTGGCTTAGGCTCAGCACGCCACCTGGATGTGCTTTGAGACTCCAGTTTTCCTGGAAAGGAAGACCGCTCCCGGCCTTCAACGTGCAATGATTAAGGGGCTGTGGAGCGGCTGGTTCAGTGAGAAGGCAACAACCTCACTAACCACTGCTAAATAACACCTTTCACGTGGACAACTCGGTTATTCAACAACGTTGCATTTCGGAATTTAGCCTTCGTGTTGCGTATCCTTTGTGAGTGCTGAAACGCATTTTGAAGTGCTTTCGGCTTAGGTTGGTTGGATCTGGGATGCGCATCGGGCTGGCTGACAAATCAGTGCCTGTCAGTCAGGATTCTGAATAAATTGCCTTGATTTTGATGGGCTTATGGTGGTGGCTGCTGGTGCCTCGAGTAAATAGCGAGCGCTTGAGGTGACTTATTTGGTGCGCGTTTTCCCAGGAAACAGAGCCGCTTGTGAATATTACGGTTTTGTTGATAATGGGAGGCAAAAGGAATTAGCTGTATCCCCTTTTCTTCTCAGAATAGAAATATGGGACACACATCAATACAGGGCAGAACTGGTGAAATTTCATATATTTATTTATGTGATCCATTTATTATCACCCGTCTACATTCTCCTTTGTTTTAGTCCTGTTTTGCGCTAGGGAATACTGCTGACATGCTCGATTACCAGTACACATCTGTGCAAACCCCCTTTTTTTTTTTCTCTTAATCCTGTTCCACTGATTTTGAATTCAAACATTCCACGTCCTCCTGCCTGTGATGGAGATGTTTGAGTGTGTAGATCATGTTTAAAGAAACAGGGAGAGAATTGGTAATAAAGGGGGAATTTACTAAAACCACTCCCCCCCCCCCCCCCCNTCTTTGATTCTTCTTGTCTGATTCTTTTTCCTACAAAAAAATGCTGTGGATAATCCCTGAGCCTCAAATACGTGCCACTGTTAGAGGTGAGTTTCTTTTTTTCCATGAGCCTCCTCTTGGTCAGAAACTCTTCACAGTCAAATTTCTTGTTTTAAAGCTGTAACTATTTTATTTTAGCTGAGCTGTATTCACATCCCTCAAAACACATTACATGCCACCCTGAAATATTGTTCTGCCTTTTGTGCCGCAACTATGTGACCCCATAATGCACCATGTGAAACACAAATCCCATCATATTTAGAAAATATTTCCAGTCTTAGTTTCCAGAGCAAGTACAGCATTTATTAAAGCATTCCCAAACTTTTTTTTTTCTAGTTTAGAGCCAAATTCCAAACACATGTGCCATATGGCTTTGAAATGAAGAATATATAATCATTGGACCCCCAAAATGGTGCATTGTGGAGCAAACTGATCAAAGTCAGGAATTTAGAAGCTCACCATCCTTGAGGGATGCAGGCTTCTAGTTCTTTGAAATTGAAGTGCTTTGCTTGAGCCTGAAGTGAAGGAAGAGATCCGTATCAGTTCAATGTATAAACATGTTTATTCCTCTGGAGGTAAAAAGGAGATAAATTTTAATTTCTGATGGACAGGTGTGATATAAGTGAACGCGAACACCTATGTTAGTCTACTAAGCGGTGTGCATGGGAATAAAAAGTCCCATCAAATCTTTAAACTTCTAAATGTTGAGCTTTAAATCCAGTGGGTGAGATCAGAGCGGTAGGTAAGGTTAGCACAGTCTGCTGCTTCTGATGCCAGAATGATTATGCAACCAGCCCCGCGTTGTTAACTGTTCTCTTTTCAATTCCTTATGCTGACCCCAATTCCAACTGACTTTTGACTTCAATTTAACTGAATTTCAGCAGCGTTGTACCTTGCAGTGGGGATTCTGAGTTGTGAAATAGCATGTGTTATCAGAAAGCATGGGGCTTTCTGTGCTGTGTAAAACAGAGGCAACTTATTGACCGTTAGCATGAAAACACTACTTAAAATTCTGAACAGTCTGAGGACAAATTGTGATCTTCCTCATCCAAGTCAATAATAATATTCCAGATGTGTCCTCGAGGGTAGCACAGATGAAAATCTTCACAGGATGTAGAGACTAATTTTTATTCCTGATTAAAGAGACTAATTTTTATTCCTGAATAAAGAGACTAATTTTTATTCCTGAATAAAGACACTAATTTTTATTCCTGAACAAAGACCTTACGAAAGTAAATCCATAACAGTTTAAAAGTATAGAGCTGATGCCGGATATATGTAATGAAATTATCTTTAGGATTTTTTTTGTTGTTTTCTTTGTTTTAATCTGCAAAAAGATTTTTCAAGAATTCTGAGTCAATGTTTGGAATTCAGTTAATTACTGTTATCCTAATCATGTGTGTAATTAAGTGTGCCAGTTGTGGCGTGCCTGGAAAGCCAGCAGTGTTCCATGTGCTGTGTTCGAAGGATAATGTAGGCAGAAGTTCAATAAAACCAAAGAAAAGTTCTCCAGTATTGTTTGGGAAAGGTCGGGTGGGATTATTAAGTAAGCTTTTGGAAAAATAAGTGTAAAAAAAATTTCTATAAGAGAATCTTTACATATCAAACCCCACCTATTTCCAGAGAAGCTTTAAGAAAGTTTCTATTGTGTTCTTACACAGGGGTGCACGTTCCTGTGTAGTTATGCAGAGGTAGCAAAGCTGGAAAACAATAAATACTCTTAGAACAAATAGTAAAGAACAAAAGGGAAGATAAGGCAAGTGCATTTTTGGTGTTTGGCATCCAGAACCCAGGTTGTAGCTGGGGTGAGAGATCTGGGGCAGCGGTCGTACTATGAAAGGCAGGAAGAACGTCTCTAGTTACCAGGATCTCAAACAAAAACTAGAGCAGCTGATGTCCAGTATTATTGCTGTCTTATTGTCAACACATCTGGTGAAACTTTATTTAGTCAAGCAAACTTTTAGATCGTTAATCCTTGGCTAAAAAGAACACACTCCTTAACTTTTTCTCTAAGATAAAGAGTCATTTCTATCTTGGTTTAGCTTGAAGTCAGTTGAATAAACAAGTATCTACAAAAAGCTGATACAGTTGATTATAAATTGAGTATGTTTTAATCTGCCTCTGGATGCCTGGCATTAAACCATTGATTCAAGTTATGTAACGAGGGAATATCTTTGAATTTGATAGTACTGTAGCTTTTTTAGTAGTTCTCCTTTTTCACAGTATTAAGAATTAAGAAGTGAAAATATCACATAGTGCAAACAGCATTCATTCTTCTTGGTTATTTGAAATTTTCCATATATAATGTTAAAATGGAGAAAATTCCTGCACATCTTGATCCATTTTCTCTTTTTTGAGTGAATAAAGTATAGAGTAGAAATTTTTCACCATTTTATTTTAAAAATTTATTTTCCTCTGTCTGTTTGCCTGTTGTGAATGGAGTTGACATTGAATGTTTGAGGTGGATATAATATTCTAGCAAATCTCATTGTTTTTCGTAATAAAATTGGTATATTGACAACCATCATTATTCTGGAGGAGTAGTTCAATCTATTGAACACAGGAGAATAACATAAAACAAATGAAGGCTTCAGATAATATATGAAATGCTAACTAACATTTTAATTTGGAGGGACTTCTTGGATCTTCTTGTCAGGTCCTCACTTTTCACATCAAAAAGGGCAATGAGAAAAACGAGGTTAAGTCTGTCTTATGGTAAAAAGAGAAACATTCTAATTTCCTACTCTATTTCTGGAAGTTGAAGCGCCTATTTAAGTTATGCCCACAGTTTTATCTTTCTTCCTTCTTAAGCCAAGCGCCTATTTAAGTTATGCCCACAGTTTTATCTTTCTTCCTTCTTAAGCCATTTCATTAGTCGATTATTTTCTAATGAAATAATTCTGAAAATTCCTTTTTGTAATCCAAATGCAGCCAATACTAGCTTCTCAGGTTGGTATTTTTAAGCCTTAGTAGTATAGGTGTGCTTTGACCTAGCAACCTATTTTGATTTGATAGCTCTCAACAACTGTTTTTTAAATGGTTTGGTTTACATGCAAGTATTTACTTACAGTTGAAATATTATTATTACATAAATAATGTAATTATTTAGAATGTGATTATTTATAATGTAATAATTTATAATTATTACATACATAATATAGAGACTTGGAAGAAACTTTTGCAAACAGAAGCGGAGAGCCGTTATTGGAGGAATATATTGGATCTGCCTTCCCAGTAGAAGATTGTACAGTGTATATCTGTCCTGTGACTAGCAAAAGATCTTTCACTGAGCTCTTGAGAAACTGCATTCAAAAGATGCAAATTCCTGTTCACAAATCACAGTTCAAAAAGCTTTCTCTCATACGTTGTCTAGAGTTTTTCATTCTCCGAGGAGTCAATGAAGTTATTCCTAGTTAATTATTCAAAAGTAACCCCTTTGGGCTGTCCTTCTAATTGTTTTCCAGGTGCCATAAACTGCAGATTTCAGCAAGAAATAAATATAGATACGGCACAGCAGGAAGTTTTAAAAGCCAGCAGCTTCTGCAGAGGATTGTCAAGAACAATCTGCGAGGAGACTAGTTTTGGCATATAGATTTTGAGCCGAAGCAGTACAGGAAAGGAAGTGCTGCTTGCCAGCTCTCACCACCATATGCTTTATTCTAATGTAATGCACAAAGAACATGGAGACAGCAGCTGCTCGAGAGGGAGGTGGCCACTTGTTACGTTTTGAAACCTCTCTGAAATGTCTGTTCATTTTCCTTTCACTGGTATTTTTTCCCCCTTGCTCATGTATTTGCGTTCTAAAGATGTTCCCTAAAGGAAATCTATTTTTAGACCACAGTGAGAAAAAAGAGAGTGTGATCTACTTTCCAATGAAATACAAATAATTTTCTGAGGGCTCTAATATTTAGTTTTATACTCTGTAAAACGTGGTTAGACTTTTACTTTATTAGTATCCACATCAGGGCATGACGAATTCATACGTATAAGTTAACTAGGGCCTAGGATTATATGTCTTTGACGCAAAGAAATTTATGTCTTTCACTGATTTCCGGTGTGTGTTTGCTAGAAGCTGGATCACATTCACATTGAAGTCCATGTCAAGATCTACCAACTTCAGTGATGGAGAGAATCAAAGGAGAGGGTTTGATAAGACATATGCACAGAGAAATCAGTCCTTCCTAGCATCATTACCCAGGCAGGGAAGTTGATGACTCCGTTGCTTTGTGAGACCTGTAGTTCTTAGCATGTTTCAGGAACTGTGGGCCTGTAACATAATGAAAATGGCTGTTATTCATTTAAACAGAACTGTATTTTAAAGGGTATTTTTTGACTCCTGAGATTTTCATATACGCTGAGCATAACAATCCTTCCGCATACACCTAACTGCGAGCACTTGGGTTTTAAATTAGGGATTCTTAAGTGAATTTGAGAATCCTGAAGGAAGTTACATCCCAGTATAATGGGATTATAGCAAGGCAAGTTGTTAGATTGTATAATAGATCTAATATATCATATTAGCATTTTTGCTGAGTGTCAGTGTTTTACACTGACCCTGGAGTAACACTAGAATGTCATAGCAACACAAACGTGACTCATAGAACTCAGTAAAAATGACGGTTCGTATAGAAGAAAGATGTTACAGTTCTTTTTGGAAGGGTAAATCTCTTAGAAACAGGGGGTTTTAGGTTACTGTGTGTTGCTCATCATAGGTGCATCTCTCTGACAAAGAAGTCACATTCATCTCTCACCAGTTATATATTTTCCTGGTGACAGAAAGATGATTCTTAGGGAAAAAATCCATATTTATTGACTTGCTTCAGTTCTAGACCAGTCTATTACTGTCTATTTGACCTTCATTTTTAAAACCAGCTGCAACCGGTGATTATCTAGAGTACTTAGGTACTTACTAAGTTACTTACTTAGTGGTCCCCTTTTCCCTTTTTGTGGCTATACTTGTTGCAAGAACTCAAAGTAGGATTACTGATTTGCAACTTTTATCATTCCTTGCATTACTCCTCATCCCACTGTAGGGAATTCCATCTCCTCAGGAATCCCGTTGATGAAGTAGACTGAATTTTAAAGTCAGTTCCGGATATGGTCCAGCAGTCCAAATTCTGCAAATGTGAGGCAGAAGTTTGTCACATTGAAAATGAGGACTTACAATCATGTCTTGAGTCAAATCAAAATCTGTTGTCAATGCAAATTGGAGCTGGGAAAGGCCTTCTCTTTGGTTCCCACAGCGGTAGTTTAGCCCTGGCTTAAGCAACACTTTTCTGACTCTTCTGAGCTCAAGAAAATCTAAGTTATCAACAGTCTCTAGTTCACACATTGGTCGCTTTAAGTCAGGCTGGAGTCTTGACAACAAACTTCTGTTTGGGGTATGTTACACCTCCAGGAAAGTTTGTAAATAAAATGTGTGTTTGTTTATATTTTGAAGGGGAGAGGGTTGCCCTCCTTGTCCCTGGAAGGACTGGGAATTGTCAGGAGTTGCAAAGTGTTTAGCCTATTCCTTTTTTCTTTTCTAATATGAAGCATTTATTGTCTGAAGCAGCAGACTAAAGTGTGGTAATTCTAGAAACAGGTACTTTGTGATGTGGAATTATTATTTTATAGATTGTTGGAAATGTCACTGAGAGAAGGTATTATGAGTAGATGCAGATTTATTGACAGATCTGTCTTTACCTCACCATTATAGCCATGAAAACAGCATGAAAAAAGGAAGGTGTAAACTTTCCTTCCTTGGGGTGGGAGGCAGCAAAACAACAGAATTCTAAGCAAGTGAGAAAAGGAAATCCCCTCTTTGTGACAAATGAGAGGGAATTCTTTTGCGGCCTAAAGGAAGGTACTTCATTTTCAGTGAGTTATTGCCTAACCATCACAAGCTATTCAACTGCCAGTGGCTGATTGAAAAGAAATACAGGAGACCAAATGCAGCTATTTGTCTAGAGTATTTTTTTCTCGTCGTGAGAATAGATGCTTCAAATCTATTATAGCTCTATGGATTTTTTTGCTAGCTTTCAAAAACTGAAGGCACATGACCGCACAGTTAAGTTTCACTACACTGTGACGCTGTTATTAATTGTCCAGAAGGCATCATATGCTTATCATTAAAGTAGTTCTTATCTCATTTTTTCTTCTCTTCAGCCACCAGAAAAAGAAGGTGGTCTGCCTCGCCAGGTGGGCAATAAGACAGAGTGCGGCCTCTTGGGATTTGTCTTGGATCTGAAGCAGGATTATGAGCCTGTTCGGAACCTCATCCCCGAGGAGAAACTCTATAAAGTTTACACATTCAATTCTGTGAGAAAGTCCATGAGCACTGTCATCAAAATGCCGGATGGTAGTTTCCGAATGTACAGCAAAGGAGCTTCTGAAATTGTTCTCAAGAAGTAAGTTCACTGGATTAGTTGCTGCATTTTTCCCAAATGCAAAACATTGTGACGCTGATAAGACTTAAGTGGGAATTTCGGTGTTTGTAATTTGCTGCTTACAGTAGAAATATGACGTACTTTACCAGTATAAGCTGTTAATGTTTCCTAAAACTTTTTTTTTTTTTAAAGTGCTCGCTCCTGCCAAAGCTGTTTGGCTTATTTTTCTTTTCATTGGCTAGCCAAAAAAACTGGGTCTGCATTTGGTAGTTTACAAATAGATTCTTTACGTTCAACCCAGTGGTAAAATAAGGACTTTTAAATTTCATTACAAGTTGTCAGCTCATTAATTACAGGCATATTGAGGAAATAACAGATGAAGGGCTTTTGGTGTCTCTGTAACAAATTCTCTCTCATATTTCTGTAGTGAATCTTCTTGTTTCATCTAGAAATTTAAAGCTTGCTATCAGAAAATGGGAAGTGTTGAGTGAAACGAGTTCATACAGGGAAATAACTTTTCAGCACTCATGCAGATTTGCAGTCAACCTTTTTTGTTTGTTTGTTTTCCTTTTCCCAAATAAAAAAGATGTTCCAGGATCCTTAATGCGGCTGGTGAACCTCGTATCTTCAGACCACGTGACCGAGACGAAATGGTGAAGAAAGTGATTGAGCCTATGGCTTGTGATGGACTGAGAACCATCTGTGTTGCCTACCGAGACTTTAACAGCAGCCCAGAGCCTGACTGGGACAACGAAAATGACATATTATCTGACCTGACATGCATTTGTGTTGTTGGCATTGAAGACCCAGTAAGGCCAGAGGTACATTGAATTCTTGTGTTATAAAGCATTCCTCAGAGAACTGAACGTAAACCGAACCACAGATTTCTTGCAGTTTTTATCCCTTATCTTTTAATTACCTCTGTCAAAGAAGGTGGAAGTGAGCTTTAGAAATAAACTTTACTTGGTAAAAAGTCAAATAATGAACCTGATAAAAATCAACTATTAATCAACCAATATTTAAGTAAAGCAAAATAGGGCTTTGGTGAACTGCTGGGTTGAGATGACTTAACCTTCCCTAGGAGGACCGATCAGCAGAAGTTTTATTATGCTCCCAGAAATTTCCTTTAAGAAATGAGGTGATGTGCAACTGCGAAAGTAGGTAAAAGATGTGCAGTGGTTATAACTGCACTGCAGCGGGCTCACTTTCCACTGCACGCAGCCCTGGAGTTTTGTGTTTTACTGTAACCATTGCGACTTTACTCCTTGTCTTAAGATTGCAACTGGGGGCTACTCAGGAAAACTGTTTTTAATGTTCTATTTGGACAACGAAAAGCTTTGCCATTAAGAGGCTGCGGATTTCGTGGGTACGGTGTGTAAATGGCTTGTAAAAATATGACTAAAATTTCAACTCAGCTAAACTGAGAAAACCGATATTGAGTGTGCAAATTGGAAGGATGTGCCCGCTGCAACACTTGTAAGTTATATTACTAGACTAATACAAATGGTAGATTAAGAGGTAGAAACTTTGGTGCTTGACAATTAATCTTGACGGTGGAGAGTCCATTTTGCAGTTTGGATACTATCAAAAGTATAAATTTATCTGATTTATTTCCCCAAGCCCTTTATGGAGTAGGCTTTTACATACTTTTGACTGCTGTAACTTGGAAACTAGCCTGATATAATTCAACTACAGGTCCAACCTATAACTATGCTTTGCATGGTAATGGACTTTCTTGGGGGTTTTTCAGTATCGAGCAGGTTGTAATATAAAGCGATTCTTGCATAGGTGAAACCTGCATGATAAAGTCCATATCTCCATAATAATCAGATAAACAACATTCACTTAATCTGTCATCAGATGGTCTCTTGCTGCTAATCCATCTGCCCTCACACCTGACAGCGCAAGCCTTTAAAAAATGTCTGAAAATATTCTTTAAATGTTCTGTCTGCAATGATCCTATAATGCTCTAGCTTATATATATATATGTGTGTGTATATATGAACTCAGGAAGTTTTTAACTGTCAGTGACCACTGGAACGGTGAGTCACTCCAAAAATTAATGATACATGTTGTTAGAAAATAGCTTTAAGTCGGGTTATGTGTGGTGTGACAGACTGAGGGAATGGGTACCGGTGGGATTTGCAGTTATTATTGAAAGTAGCTGCAAACTATCCTTTCATGTCATGATTCCGAGTGTGTGCTATAAGAGAACTGCTCTCATCTTGTAGCGAATGATTCCTTAGGAGCTTGAGGTAGAAATGAATAGTGTCGCTAAAAATAAAGAGGTCGAGTCTGACTTCTACGTAAAGGATCAAAGAAGATGAAGGCAGGAAAACATCTTATTTCCAGATAATGATTTGAATAATGTATTGGATTTCTTACAGTTTAACACCAGAATTTGCAGCAACACTTCTTACTTCATTGCAAGACACACAATAAAATGTTCGTAATTTCAGAGTCTTTGCTAAATGTTGGGCAGTTGTTTTTTGGGGCTTTCTTTTTTGTTATGGCTTTTGGATGTTTGGGTTGGTTTGGTTTTTTTTTGTTTGTTTTGAAGTGGTGGTAACAGCATGAGAACATTTAAAACAATGTTTAAACTATTACTACTCCACACATTGGTAAAAAGCAGTAGCAGTAGCTTAGGAAATAGGAATGAACCAAAAAGCCCCAAGCCAGAGCAAAGCCATAAATTTCAGAAAAACTAGGTCTGGAATATCTGACTTTGTGGGAATATCATCATATACATGTGTTATGAAGGTGAAGTCACCATTGGAGATGCAAATATAGTTAGATGTTGAGCTGTTACAAGGGACCTTCCTATTTTGCCAGAATTAAGCCCGCTGATTATAGTCAGCACTGGAGTTACGAATTTTCATCGTGCTCTCTGTAGGGAAAAGAAAAGGACATTAAAAGTTAGAAATATTACTACAACTGCTGTTTTATTAATATTGCCAGTATTAATGGATATCAGAATTTATTCCGGCGGGAAGGACAGATGAGGTAATTCCAATGAAACAATCCGATGCCACCATCCCAGCAGCCTTGAGCTTCCTTTGAATTCCATTCTTGTTCTTCCCGGGGAAGGCTCAGTTTTGTCCTTTTTCCCAAGATGATTGCTGGAGCTAACACATGCACACTGGTGGCCTTCTTGTCTCCCCAGAGCTCCCACGGCACGTCGCTCAGACGTATCCTTGGAGCATTTCCACACGTGAACACCCGCGGTGGCAGTGGTGTCACGCGAGCGTGGTGTCAGAGATAAGAGTGCTGCATCTGCTCTGATTATATTGCTGGGAGCTTTCTTGCACTTGCATTTCCTTCCGTATGTTAAAAGAAACTATTTGGATGAATTATCCAACAAGAATATCCAGCAACTGACCGTCTTTATCTGGACTGGGCACCCATGGCTTCTGTATCATTCCTGGCTTAATTCAGACACTATCTTAGTAGTCAGCAGCTGTTTTTATATAGCACTGAACTAGCTACTTGATATTTATCTTTCTGTACCTGTGTGGTTTGTTTTTTTTCTGTGATAAATATACAAGAAGAGAACAAATAGAATGATGTCTTGCTCCTGCAGAGATTTCTCTGTTGATTTTACCAGTCTTACTGGATTGATTTTAATGATTCTGTACTGGCTTAGATTGATTTGCCAATGCACGCCTACAAGCTGTTACTTCTGGGGGAGGAACGTAAATCACTGCCAAATGTCACCTATTTATTTGTCGCCTGATTCTGATAGATATTCCCGCATTGGTTAATTTGTGCACGCATACATGCATTAGAAGGTTTTCTTTGCAGAGGGAAAATAAACCAGAAAATTTTTAAATGTGTACTTAAGCTCTGCAAAATGGATGGAAAATATCTGCTTCCATTGCCCACTCAGTCTGCCAACACTCTTTCCTCCTTACAGCAATAAAAAAATATGAACAATATTTTAACTGTAATTACTGTACACAGTATTAAATCAGATACCACCCACCAGCTGTCCAAAAAATAAGAGGGAAATAGAATTATTTCTCTAGTTATGTGTGAGATGTGTTTGAAACTAAGTTGTCCTCCCATGACCTTGTTGCACTTTATGCGAATAGACTTTTTTTTTTTTTAATGTTTGCACTGTAGTTTATTTTTCTCCTTCATGGTTCATACACTGTGCTGGTTTTTGCAGATAGTCATCTAAATCTGCCAATTCCTATGCGTGAGGGTCACCACAGCAAAGTGGATATTAAGGGCATTCCAAATCGGCAAATGGGATATAGGCAGAATTATTAATGTGGAAACTGGGTAAATCAGGAGTCATTTGCTTAAGTAATAGCTTTAATCTGATTGTATATCCCCCAAAGAAATCTATTTCATCATGTTAAAAGGCTTTGGGTCCAAGCAGTGTTTCCAGGGTACAACCTGGAGGAAGAATATTGTCAGTTAAGAGAGATGAGGAAATGGGAGGATAAACTTCTGTCCCTGAATTTTTCTGTTGGTTCTGGAATCTGTAGTGGGAGTCATACTGCAAACAGCACACCGTGCAGAGGCAGTCTGAGGAAGGAGGAGTTTTCTTCGTAGTTGTAGGAGAAGTACTAGCCTGCTCCTCAATGATGTGTTAGTTCAGTAAGGCATTTTGGAAAATAGAAGCTTCACCGCTGCATTTAATAAAGATGCAGAAACGTGGTGTGAAACTGTTTTCACCGATTAGAACAATCGTTATCTGCAATAGAGTTTAAGGGTGTATCATTTCGGTGCGACTTGCAGCATGCAATCGTTAGAAGCCCAGCGTTTGCCACGCTGGATCAGAGGGAAATTAAAATATCTAGAAATGCATAAAATTAACAGTGTAGTGTTGTAGGTGGTGGCTTCTTTAAAAAATATTTGCTATACTAATGGATGGGATTAATCCACTCGAATTGGCACTGCGTTCCACAATAGGCTTATATCTGTTTCAGAGGTTACGATCAGCAAGCTGCACTGAGCTGGCAGTAGAATATAGCGAGGCTTTGGTGTTGTAGGCAGTCATGGCCTTTTCGATACCCTTTCTTAAACAGGTTTCCTTTTTATAATTACTTTAAAATTAAAATTCTTTTCACAATCACGTGCTCCGCTTATTAGTTTCGGTAGGTCTGTATACACAGTCGCTGGCAGAATTCACCACGGTCCAACAATCCCGTTCCTTTACATCAGTGTGTCATCTGAAGAAGCTCAGCTGATAGTGCAGCAGCAACTTGCAGTCAGTGGTCACGTGTATTTACTGGGGAATTTATTAAAATACGGTTTATGTGTGCGTTACATAAATTGAGACATGGACACAGTGATCTTAAAGATTTTTCCCAACCTGAACGGTTCTATGATTGCAGAACAAGCATCTAGGGCCAGATCTTTGGAGCTATTTTAACATGTGGGTTAAACCCTGTGAAGGGTTTCCATCTCCAGGAGAAGTCCTGGGATGCTCTTGGTCTCTTCTTGGTAGAAATGAAATGTGGAGAAGCGGTGGTCTGCTGAAGGGATTTATCTCGGCTGCTTCGTGTTCCATGTTAAATAACATTGTGGTTTTCTTTCTGTGAAGAAATAATGCTTTCGTAATAATGCAAAAGTGTGATGTGACTGCATTCATTGGTTAGTGGCATTTATTAATAATTAATAAATTGTCATTAATTATGGCATAGTTCAAGGGAATCAATTTTTTTCGCCATCTGAAATTAAGCTATATATATATATATAAAACACCCTTCTATATGCACTAACTTCATATTACCAAGTAGCTGTATTAAAAGAGCTTCATTTAATTATTAGGAATCAATTTAGTAGCTCTTGCATATTTTAAATATATTTTTTTTAAAAAAAGCTCTATAGTCAGTATATAGCTTCTGCATTAATCCTGTTACACACTGAATTCTCTCTCATTGGTATTTAAACTGTGCAGCAGGAAAAATTGGTCTCATGCAGAAAGGAGCGTAACTTAAAATCACGCATCACATATTTTTCCAATATGTAAACTATTCGTGAAATTTTAAACCCATAGATTTAGGAATTCCACTATATGCACAAATTGGTATAACAGTGCTAAATTGTTTTGGACAATCTTATTGAAAGGAAAGTTTGGATCAGAAGTTAGATAATTTTCTGTACCAAATGCGTGTATTCTCAGTTCATATTCACATGTATGTTGAGCGTGATAGGTTTGGCATGCTGTGCCTGGATGCTAAAGGTCAAAACAGCTCGATAAAGTCAGTATACAGCTCAAAACAAGTCAATAAATGGTTTGTGTGATTCTTGATACAAGATTTGTCTTGCCTGTGGTGTAACCTCCATTCACTGATAGTCAAGTATCTACGGTATACGGTAACGTGTGTGATTCTCTTCAGGAATTTCTTAGCCTCAAAATATTCTGACTGGAAACAGATGAGTTACATTTTATCTCTTACCAAGAAACTTTCTTTCCTGTTCTCTTTCTTTTGTAGGTCCCAGAAGCCATAAGAAAGTGCCAGCGAGCTGGAATTACAGTCCGCATGGTCACTGGAGACAACATCAACACAGCACGTGCCATCGCCATAAAATGCGGAATCATTCATCCAGGAGAAGACTTTCTCTGCCTTGAAGGGAAAGAGTTTAACAGAAGGATCCGAAATGAGAAGGGAGAGGTAATTTCTATACTAGATCCATACATATTATGAGTATGTTGTTAAAAAAATGGCGAGAACACTGAAATGTTTCTCCTGCACTGATGAGTACCTCATACCAGAAAGACTACTTGGAGAGATTGCTGCTTCTTTCTACCGCTAGCCTTTTGCCATTCAGAATACCAGTGAAAATGCAGTCTTTGCTTTTCACTACAGTTTAGTGCTAGCCTAATTCAGCGGCGCTTAAATCCATAGCACTAGTCCACAAGAAATCAAAGCCAAGCACATTAAAGCAGGTTTATAAGCAAAGAGGAGAAGGAACTCAAAAGCATCTTGGAGGTCTGTCTCATAAAAACGCAGTGTGGATTAAGAACCAGCTCCCCTCGTTTCTTCATTTCATACCACTTTATCTAAGGTCCTGCTATATCCACTCACTCTAATGATTTGCATAACTATTCTTCAGAAGAGTTTTAGCTCCTCGTAAAAGAGCTGACACACACGTTATTGAACCTGTGTGTCCAGCAGATGGAGGGAGGTCCTCCTCCCCCTCTACTCTGCCCTAGTAAGACCTCACCTGGAGTCCTGCGTTCAGTTCTGGGCTCCCCAATTCAGGAGGGACAGAGGTCTACTGGAGAGAGTCCAGCGGAGGGCTATGAGGATGATGAGGGGACTGGAACATCTGCCTTCTGAGGAAAGGTGGAGACACCTGGGGCTTTTGAGTCTGGAGAAGAGAAGCGTGAGAGGGGATCTACTGAATGTGTCTAAATAGATGAGGGCTGGGTGTCAAGAAGAAGGGGGCAACCTCTTTTCCCTTGTGCCCTGCGATAGGACAAGGGGCAATGGATGCAAGCTAGAGCAGAGGAAGTTGCACCTCAGCATGAGGGAAAACTTGTTTACTGTGAGGGTTCCAGAGCACTGGAACGGGCTCCCCAGAGAGGTTGTGGAGTCTCCTTCTCTGCAGACTTTCAAGACCCGTCTGGATGCGTTCCTGTGTAACCTGCCCTGGATTCTCTGGTCCTGCTTGTCAGGGGGGTTGGACTCGATGATCTCCAGAGGTCCCTTCCAACCCCTAACATTCTATGATTCTATTAAGTCAGCTTTAAAAAAGTCAATTCTGTGCTGTCTTGGAGTCCATCATTAATGAATGGATACAGTTGTTTACTCCTTGCTTTGATTGATGAAATCCTGGGCATGTTAGTATATGTCCTTGTTGCTGTTGGGATACAAAGAGAATGTTGCCATTATTGGTGCCAAAATGAAGAACTCTGATTCAGATGTAAAATAGAACAACACGCTTCTACTTGTAAACGTGTGTGATCAGCTTTCAGAAGCTCCACTGTCCTATAGCTAGAGTTACGATTCTGAGTGGAATTATCCATAAAGATTGCAAGAAAGGCTGATTAGATTCTGTGGCAAAATTTACCTACGTGAGCTCACAGCTGAGCTTTGGTAGTAGGAAACTGCCTTTTTTACCCTTGCTTTCATTTGCAGCGTCGTAATTTGGATGTCGTAATTTGCGATTTCAGAGAGAAGTGGTAGATCTGAGTAGTGAAGTGAATCACCTGGCCCCTGGACACCAATATATTTTGCATTTTGTAGATCAGGGGCTAACAGTTCTACTCTTGTTGTTCCCTTCCCTCCAGATCGAGCAAGAGCGGATTGACAAGATCTGGCCAAAGCTTCGAGTGCTTGCTCGCTCATCTCCCACGGACAAACACACTTTGGTAAAAGGTGCGTGCAGGTACCTTTCATACATGTGTAAAGTGATCCCAAAGTTGTTGAAGCACACTCAGCACATCATCTGCGCGCAAAAATTGTGCTGTTACCAATATATGAGTTGCTACTTCTAAATGCATATCTATACATAACGCGAGGAAGCTTCTCAGTGAGCTCGTTTAGAGCAAATCAAGTCACTCGAGTGCATCTGTTCTCTCACGGTTATTTTTAAGCAGTATTCCAAGATAAAAACATTTTCATGTTGCAGTAGCAGTTGTTGGAGATCAGGTAACTAGGAGCTGCCCTCTTCAGCAGTACGTGAACAGAGATGTGTATTTGAAGCCATGTCGTGGTCGGGGCGCAAGCATCCGTGCCACCTCCCAGAGGGAAAGGGAATCGAGGGCAGGATAATCGCTGTTTCCCTATAGGCTCACTAATTGTATCATTTACATGGGCTTTCTTTAGATTTCTGGATGTATTTTCCAAGTTTGGTTTTGTCCTGTAAGAGCCCCACCATACCAGTCCTTTTCTCGTACCATACTGTCTGCTCTGTGAAAGAGGGAATTGTTTGCTGTGTTCTTTAGAAAGCCCTTCTCATATCTGTAACTCACACGTCTTGAAATCTTATTCTGTTGACTTTGAAGCTCGAACTTAGAAGCTGAGAAATCAGCAAATTTCTGATCAGGAATAACATAATTTCTGGCCGTGATAAGATGAGGCTGGTGCAGGCAGCAGCCCCTTTGGTGGGTGACTGATGAAGAAAGAACTGCATTATTTTGCTAAGGCGCTAGAAAGTCTGGAATGACCTTTCTTAGCAATTCTTGGAGGAGATACAGTTCAGGATAAGATCTAGCTGATCGGTTTTCAGCCAGTTGACTACTAAAATCATAATTCACTTTCAGGTAGGAAATAATTTCTGCATCTATCCTTTCAGTAAGGCAGGATTTTATGGATACGACTCCGTACCTGACTAATTACAAAGGCTTTTGAGCAGTGTGTAATTTTTTTAAATGCGTGCGTTACTTTAGGTCAGAAGTTCCGTTGTGAATTTGAAGATTGAATCAGTGGGGTTCCTTGGGATTGGGAGAAGTGTGTGTGAAGAGCTCTGGAAGCATGGATCATTCAGGAGAGCTCAGATACCTTGTAAGCCCTGGCACGGTGCATGAGGTGGGGCAGCTGGAGACATGCTGCTGTTACTCACACTCTCCAGCCACCGTTAAGACCAGTGGTCTCCAAAGTGGGATGTACACAGGTCAGGGACAATCCACTGGGATACAGGAAGAAAATACTTTTTCCCATTATTAAATAGAAGAATATTGTAAAAGTACCATTTATTTAATCCCTAGCTCATCCTTTTCTCATGTATGTTTTGTAATATACATAATATAGTAGTAGATTATAATTAATGTACGTATTCTGGGGGTATGTGCTCAAAAAGATTTTACCGATGGATGTTTATGATTGAAAGGCTTTGGAGACCACTGGTTTCGAGAACATAATTATTAGCTTCATAGGTCAGCATAAAAACCGCACGGAGTTAGGTGGAGTCTCCTCACTTCCCTAGCGCATATGAAATACTGTCTTATAGCTCTTAGAAGACACGACTTGTAGAACCTAATAGTTTGTTTCAGAAACACACAACAATTTGTGTTTCATTAAGTGGATTAAATGAGTCCCGTGGGAGTACTCATTTCAATCACCCAGGGTTTTCCCTGAGGAGAAAAACCAAACCTTTGCCAGAGGAGATGAAATCAATAAAGAGCTGAGGAAAAATAGGCAACAAATTACTGTTTTATGGCATAGGCACTTTGACAATCCAAGAGGTATTTAGTACTACTGAATGCCATATGCAACTAGTAGAATTAATGTTTTAAAGAGGTGATAAGGTCAAATGATAGAGCAATTAAGTATCTAATAAAGTTAAAGAACAAGTCTGTGGAAAATCATGACGGAATTTTTTGGCTGGTAAGACACCAAGGACCATTAAAAGTTCCAAGAAACTATTTAGAAGTTCACTAGTTTTGGGCCTCTTGTTAAAATGTTATGTTTTTCTCAGACACTTGATGGATCAAGAGGATTTTCTCTTCTTTGATGTACTCTACCCGCTCTAGGGTAAAAGCACACATCACAAAATAAACTTTAAAAAAAATATTTAATTTTTAATGACACGCAGCTGCTGGAGGGAGTATTTTTTTTTTCCTTAACAGAGCACAGTCCCACCCAGCAAAAGGGTCATTTTTACTTTGCATTTTTGTTTTTACTACTGCTCAGGGACTGGAGAAAGGCATGGTTCAGCATTTTGGGCTGGGCAGACAGTTTCTCTCAACTGGCTTTGAAGTAGAGGTAAATTGAAAAAAAAAAAGTCAAAATGGTTTATCATCACAAACTGTTTTAGTGAAACAAAAATGCTAGATATCTGAATCCAGTGGAAATGCAGTTTCTTATAGATTTTGTGACATCCTTGGTATTGTTTCGTATTTTTTACCCTATTTCAAAATATGATGAATAAAATTGCCTATCATTTATACTGATGTGTCCTTATGATGCTATTGCTGAAATATTGTCATATTGCTTTTTAAAATACTATGGGAAGCAACTGTTTAGTACTGATGGGAAATATAATCTTTTTATCAGAAGTTATAGAAAAGAGCAAATAAATACTCAGTTTACTAGTTAAAGATGCTGTGCTTTCCAATGTTTAAATTAGGCTGGAATTATTTTTCTGTTATATTAAAAACAACTGCTCTGTTCTCATGTAAGGCTCATATATTAACAAGCAGAAAGGGAATCCTAAAAAAAGAAAAGAGTTTTAATAATTGTCCTTGATTACTAGAATATTTGTGATATTGTATACATGACCTCATTAATTTGGACATGCCGTGAGGCTAGGTAGGATAATAAAAATGTGGAGAAGTGTCTTAATTAAAATGCTGAAATTATATCTTAGCATGGTGCGAGTTGCAAATGGTTTTGATTTCCACTTGAGAGACAATTTTAATATTTATTTTTATTCAAATTCACATGAAGAAATATTCAGACCATTGATCTGTTCCACAGTGTAAAAAGTCCACTTCAACCAACTCTTCCCTGAAGCAAAGAACATCAAAATAGTTTAAAGGAAGCAGGAGGTGTTCTGCATTTGAATCTAGAGTTTTATACTCTGCAAACAGCATTTAGGTCTCCGAAGTTTGTGTTACCTGTAACTTTGGGGGACGCCCTGATGCCTTCAAGGTTCCCCTTTGGCCTTCTGATCTAAAGCACGTTGGTGGTGCATGCGTAGTGCAGAAATCTGTGGTTTTTAGCCATGTTCTTCTCTGCCATTCAATATCATGAACTTTGTGGAGCACGATTCACTGAGCAATTTCCAGTGCTGCCTGTAATGTTATATATGACAATTTGACATCAACCTTTAAAGCTCGATTCCTGCGCATACTTAAGTATGTCGATAAAGTGAATTTCGATTTTCCCAAAGAAATGTAAGTGTTCTTGCACATCCTTAAGTATGTCAGTACAGTGAATTTAAATTTTCCCAAAGAAATATAAGTGTGTGTAAGCACATGGGATATCAGCTTTACTGCACCAGTAACACCTGAAGTGGTGTGCACCTCTGAAATGCTCTACTACAGCTACATTTTTCCTGGTTGCCTGTTTTGAGTGAATTGCTTGAGACAGAAAGAAGTACCTAAACCAGGATTTTTTTTTTTCTCGCAGTACCAACAGTTTCTTACAGGTGTGACTCTAAGGGTGACAATGCTAGTAAGAATTAAGTAAAGTATTTGTTCTGCAGTAAAGGGAGGACCTGAGGCTCGGCCTGATGGTTTTGATCTGAGCCACGAGTACAGACAGCTCTGTGCAACAGAAATGGCAGACACGTTGTTGTTGATATTCTTAATATTATAACCCTGAGCGGGCTTGATTTAAAGCTTGCTTGATGTTAGATGGGAGGGAGGTGGGAGATACAGGATATATTTCACTTTCGGCTGCGTATCCGGTGCCGAACCTTTTAGAGCAAGCTTGTGCATCTAGTGCCGCTCTGGATAGCTATTAGTGGCTGTTTTAAATATGATCTTTTCCCCCATCAGAAACAAGCTGCTTGCTCTGAAAAACTTGGGTCTTATGCAAGCTGTGTGGCTCCTCCTCAGATTCCTGCAGCATCAGCGGTATCTGTGTGCAGAACGCGCTGTAATGTGCTCTAGGTGTGTTCCTGTGGCTCTTGAGTAACATTCTTTTTGACAGAGGAAAGTCACGGCCAAACGGCTTAAAATGAGGGGACAGACCAAGGAAACAGCAAAGCTTGTTTTGGGAGGAAGCTTGGCTGAGTTTTTGTAATTCCCCTGCTATACCTTGCAGACCTGGTTTTGTTAAAATACTGTATGTAAGCATTCAACGGGAGTGAAGATGTTTATTTTGAAAAGATTCCCTGGCTGTTAGACATGCCTGATTAATACTGAAGCTCCTTTTTAGCCAGTAAATGTTAAAGAAATGGACATTCTCTGCATTGGCAGTCAGTCGGGTCATGCCCTTATTTACATTTTTCACTGGCTGGAGCAGTTGTTCTCCACAGCTCAAGATTGCAGAGAGAGAACCCTTCCTAGGCATCTCTCTTCTGTTTGGTCTCTGTACGCTGTTTGTACAATCTATACGCGGGCTCCCCAGTTCAGGAGGGACAGAGATCTACTGGAGAGAGTCCAGCAGAGGGCTACGAGGATGATGAGGGGACTGGAACACCTGCCTTCTGAGGAAAGGTGGAGAGCCCTGGGGCTTTTGAGTCTGGAGAAGAGAAGCCTGAGAGGGGATCTACTGAATGTGTCTAAATAGATGAGGGCTGGGTGTCAAGAAGAAAGGGGCAACCTCTTTTCCCTTGTGCCCTGCGACAGGACAAGGGGCAATGGATGCAAGCTAGAGCAGAGGAAGTTGCACCTCAGCATGAGGAGGAACTTGTTTACTGTGAGGGTTCCAGAGCACTGGAACGGGCTCCCCAGAGAGCTTGTGGAGTCTCCTTCTCGGGAGGCTTTCCAGACCCGTCTGGATGCGTTCCTGTGTAACCTGCCCTAGATTCTCTGGTCCTGCTTGGCAGGGGGGTTGGACTCGAAGATCTCCAGAGGTCCCTTCCAACCCCTAACATTCTGTGATTCTATTATTCTATTATTATTATTCTATGATTCTATTGCTCAATGCTGAAGAAAATTCTTGAGGTGAAACCTTATCACAACTATTAACAGAATGAGATCAAGGAAAGAAAAAAACCGGTAAAAGTAACTGTGGTTAGGAAGGAGGCAAGGGCTGGAAAGAAGGCAAGCATTCAGAAATGCGGAGAAAGGGGGCAGGAGGAAAGAAGGAGCATGCAGCAGTCAGGAAGCATAAGTAGAGCTACGATAAGTCCTCTGAATCCCAAACAATCACTCCTGCTACATTTTAGAAATTTGTTTGACGTACAAATGAACGTCCTGCAAAGATATCTCCTCCAATGAGTAGCACTGAAGTCCATCCAGATGCTGCTGTGCCATGCAATGACATATTCTGATGACCCTAGCAGTGGTCACTGCGATGGTGGGGTGTGGCTGAGATGCTGATCTCTATTTTTTCATGACTACTGATGATGCAGTTGTGTGGTCTGGATGATGTCGGGGTTATCCTGGCTGCATAGCCTGCTTTCAGGGATAAAAATTACTACTAAACCTTGTACGTTGCTTAGCTGCACCAGCAATTGGCTGATGCAGGGCAACTGGTACTTTAGTAATTGACTTTAGAGGACTTTTTGTATCTATTAGGAAGTAATTTGTTAGAGCCTCTTGATTTGGGTGGTGCTCCCACTTGGAATCCAGTTCGAGAGGATGCTGTCTACCTGTTTGGGGGAGTTAATACCATGATGAGTTGGAGAGTTTAACCAATTTTTTCAGAAGCTTGAACTACTAATTGAACATTAAAGGAGGTGTTAATAGCAAGAAAGGAATACCAAGATAAATGCCTTTAACAGTCATGGCAGCTGATGTCCCTGTTTATTTTAGTAATTCCAAAGGCAACTCACCCCAACAAATTGAGAGCTCTCATTATAAGATCTTATCAGAATAACGTGCCGTTTATCTGAGCTCATTCTGCCAATGGAAAGGGAATAGTGTTTTTTGTGATTTTCGTAAGACTGAAAAATACAGAACACTAACTGCTTCCATACTGCATTGCAATCTTCTGGGTGCCTGATAAGCCTGGACCTTGCCAAGAGGCAGCTATTGCTCTATAATCTGCAATTTCCTATTTCTGGTTAGTTATCTGATATGTGAGTTATGTTTTTTCCAGGGTAGAATGAAAGCTTTTCACCTTGGGTAGTTTTTTATAATTGTTTTTAGACGTTGTGACTTGGTGCAAAATGTGCTAGCAAAAGGGATTTTGTCATTTGTCCTCCTGAAGTTATTAATACGGAGAGGTGTTTTTATATCCTACACAACAATCACATATTCTGGACTCGTAATCGAATGGACTCTGACGTGGAAGTAAAAACATGAGTGGTGAATGATCCCCATCTTATTAAAAAACAGGGCTTCTTTTGTAACCTTCTTTATTCTATTCCTTATTTTCTCCATCTGCATAAGCAGAAAATATTTCCCCGCAGGCTAGTTCTGTGAAACTTGATTCACCAAGTGAAAAATGCTTTCTTTTCTCCAATGATCTCAAAATGAATGTAGAAATTAATTGATTATGTTTGTCTGTTAAAACGTTTGGCTCCAGAATTTAAAGAATTGTTTCATATCTTCTTAATCATTCTTTGGCAGAATTGAACGTGTCTGTTAAAATGCTAATTTGGCTCCAGTTACGTAAAATTAAGCAATAACATTTTTTATCTTCAGGTTAAATCGATTGCCAGAAGGCATCCCCATAAAGCAGATAGTACAGTTCAGTACCAGTTTAGAACTTTCAGAGAAACAGGTTTACTGTGACAGATTCTTTTAAATGGTAGAAATCTTCCAAAAGGTCATAATCTCATTCCCTTCGAAGTCTATGCCAGTTTTGTTGGTGTTTTGTTAACGCGGGATCAGAACTTTCTATGCAAATTCTAGTAGTGTATAGAAGTGATGACACTGCTTTCGTAATTATTTTCCTTAAAAATCAATTCTAGTAATCGTTGTAAGACTTGTGTGATATTCTGTAGTCTGTATTACACAGACCCTGCCAGTTTTTAGAGGGAAGTTTTATCTTGCTTATTATTTTGTATCTATGTATGTACACACACCCCTATAAATTTTTTGCAGGTATTATTGACAGCACACAGGTGGAACAGAGGCAGGTTGTAGCTGTGACTGGTGATGGAACCAACGATGGACCAGCACTTAAAAAAGCTGATGTTGGCTTTGCAATGGTATAATCTTGAGCGTATTTATTGATGTGTCGTCATAAATTTGCTGTAAGAGGGTTTTCATTCGTCAAGTATTGAGAAAATTGCTTAGTTACTACGTGTCAGTGAGGCAATATATTGGAGGGGATGAGTTATGTCGCGTCAGAAGCCTTTAATTTACTACAATAGATTTGCTGGTATTGGTTGTTTTGATACTCTTTCAGTATTTTGTCTAAGGTAGTTATTGGCTGTATGCAGAATCCTGTGTGAATACAGCAAAATGAACTCTGTGTCTAGTGGAGGGCTATTTTGCTATGGGAAAATCCATCACTAATTGTAAAGATGTCTTCCCGACGTACTCTGACTCTCAAGACATTAATATACTAGCCTATATATAGATAGGATATATATATATATTTATATGTATATATATAAAAAAGATACGTAATTCTAATTTTTGTTAGCAATTCTATTCATGTATATGAATAAATTATCATCAATGCTAAAAATAACTCAGAAGATCAGTAGTCATTAAGCTGATAATTTAGAGCACTCGAAACTATCATCACATGAATTCCACTGCTCTCTATACACTCCCTTCTCTGCATCCTTATTCGCTTTCAAAAATAGGCCAAATTAGCTAACTTCTGAGCAAATATAAAATGCAGAATCTACTCGCCAGTCACTGTTACTCTGCTGGGAAGTCTCTGTCTAACTGTGGGCATTGAATGAGTGTGAAGATTGGTATTCTAACACTCTCTGTACTTTCTAGTGGGTAATTTGATTCACAATTAATTTTTTCCAGGGCATTGCTGGAACGGATGTTGCAAAGGAAGCCTCAGATATCATCCTGACAGACGACAACTTCAGCAGCATTGTGAAGGCTGTAATGTGGGGGCGGAATGTCTACGATAGCATCTCCAAGTTCCTGCAGTTCCAGCTCACTGTTAACATCGTGGCTGTGATCGTGGCGTTCACTGGAGCGTGCATTACCCAGGTGAGGATCACTTCAGGTGTTGTCTAAAGTATGGGGCCAAATCCTGCCAACCTGCATTATTTTTTTTTTTTGAAGTAATGGTGGCTTACATTTGATTCTTACTTCATCCAACAGAAGGTATGCTTTCTGAAATTCTTCTGAGCATTACAAGTGTGTTTAGGATCAAGCTGCTAAATGTTAAGTAGCTGTTGACATAAGGACATGCATGAATCAATCTCCTGGAAGTGAATTGCTCTTAGGAGCTGCTTATTTCTATGCTGCCTTCATACAGCTCCCGGTTTTTTATTATATATTATTGTCGTGGCTGAGCCTGTTATGACAGCACAGAAGATGGCAGGAATTGGGAGAAGGTACACGTTATGTGACTTTGCTTTTTCCTCTCAGAATATTTCCCTATTAGATATATATTTCTTGATGATTTATGGAATGGGATTATTATTTTCCAGAGAGTGGTACAGACACACAGAAGGAATCCCAGCAGGGGAGCTTTTTGACAGATATTATGTTGCTTTCAAGGCAATGCCTTTTAATTTCACGTGCAAATGACAAACCGATTAAATGACACGTACAGTTGGACTTCGAGCTCATCTTCTCCCTCCACATTACTCCCTTGTTGCAATCCTGGCGTATAAGCAACATGTCTTGAACGAAAAGCATGAGTGAAAGCAAACCACATTTTTTTTCCATTGAAATCACTACTTAATGATTAATAAAATTAAGTTTTCTTTTCCCTAGAAAGAAAACAGGACTTATTTCGCACAGTATGAGGTTTTTGTCCTTCATTAGAAAATAGCAAAACCTGCTGGTTTTAGTGCTACCACTGCCTCAAATAATGCATATTTTAGATGCTGCAGACAGATGCTGTCACAAAATGCATCCTGTGTTTGAGACACACTACAGGAAAGCTGACGCTTCCCTTGGTTGTGCATCATATGGATGCACATCCCTGTTTCAGTAGGTGGATTTCACCTCATGCACACCTGAGCCAAGCAATGAATAAGTCATTAGCTCTGCTCCAGGGTAAACTTACACTGTAATCATGGAATTGACACTTGAAACCAGAAACCCAGGTAAAACCATGAGGTCAAACTTCTCCTAAGCCATGACTGACATCCAGAGGCCTTTTTTGTGCTGCCTGTGAGGAGTCTGCAAGGTCCCAGCTTCTACTAGACAACAGATGGGTAGATACAACTGTCCTCATTTAGCTCTTCTGAGGCTCGTGCTAGGGCTGGGGTTCTCAGAGAAATCAGAGGTGGCTGGGTTTGAAGCAAGTGGAAGTGATCTTAATAAATGAAATAACTATTTTGTACAAGGGAAGCACTGAAACCTCAATTTGCTTGTTTTCTGAGGAGTAAAAACTGCAAGCTGCCAGGCGATTGATTCCTACCACGCTGTCCCCAGGTCTTGATGACGTCTTGTCGTGACTGAGCCTGTGCTATGAGACAAAATTGTTGATGGTGTGGTAGAAGTTGGACCACTTTTCATATTTCCGCTGGGGAAATACTTCCAAGCATATTGAGAAAATGTTTAGTTGTAAAGTGATTGTTGCTGATGATGGAAGGTAAAAGAAGGATTAAAACTCAGGAAGGTCAGTCCTCCTGGATTTTTATTGGTGGTACAAAACCATATAGAAAAAAGTGCCAACAGCGGTGTGGTAAGAGTACCGGAACTGGAACTGAGGCAAGTGCTTCCTTTTAAGGCCCTGTTTTGTAGACGTTCAATCACTGCCTGCCAGCATGTATCTCAAGTGAATTTTTTTTTGTTAACGTCCAGCATTTTTTTCAATCACTTTGTGAAAGCACGAAGGGAAATATATTTGTTTACTAAGGAATTTCTGTCTTCTGCTCGAAGAGGTTAAACATTACTGAATCACTGCAAAAACTATTTTAAATCAAGTCTAAGTGCGTGCGTAGTGCATCATCAGTGCGAGCATGCTCCTCTTTATAATTCTGGAGCTTTCCTTCTCCTCAGAATCATTCTGTTGGCTTCTAAAAGGATTTGGATCAGGCCCAGTGCATTTCTGTTGTCCCAATGGTCTGTAAGACCATCGGTGAGCTTGTGAAGTCTGTTGTCCAAGTTTGCAGGTTTTTGTGTACACCTCCTAGAATTCCTGTAGTTCTGTCCATGTAAGTTCTTATGCAAATCCGTAATTTGGCAGTAAAAATGCCAATCCAAAGGAGAGGTCTGAAAGGAGCTAAAATTGAAATTGTAGGGAAAAGGCAGCAGTTATTTCCGTTGTAGTTCTGTTTACACGCAATGGCCTGACTGCTGGTAATCTCAAGTAGCTCTCGGTTCCATCTCATTCAAGGAGGATCCTGCTTTACGAATGAACGTTATCATGTCAAAGACTCTAGCCAGTGAAAGAGCATGATTATGTTTGTTTGGCTTCTCAGATTTACTAAAAATTACACTTGAGAACATAGTGTACCCTCTGGTTGCTGTGAAAACAGCTCTAGCACAAAATGCATGAATATACCCAAAATTCTTGCATTCAGCAGGCTAGGTGCACACACATAGATCTAGGGCTGCCAAACCAGTCACAAGTCTTAAATTACTAATTTGACTGAAACATTTAAGTTCTTAACAAACAAATGAAGCTTAGATCTATTGTTTCCAAAAGGCAGCACAACTTTCTGTGACCTTCAAAATGAATTTAGAGAAGATCCACATTGGACTGAATTTTACATTGCTTTCGGATAGTCAGTTTGGCTTTGACAGACAGAATATAATTTTAGTTTAGTTTAGATTGAGAAGCGATCTCCTAGAGAGCAGCTCCGTGGAGAAGGATCTTGGAGTCCTGGTGGAGAGCAAGTTCTCCATGGGACAGCAATGTGCCCTTGTGGCCAAGAAAGCCAATGGTCTCCTGGGGTGCATGAAGAAGAGTGTGTCCAGCAGATGGAGGGAGGTCCTCCTTCCCCTCTACTCTGCCCTAGTGAGACCTCACCTGGAGTCTTGAGTTCAGTTCTGGGCTCCCCAGTTCAGGAGGGACAGAGATCTACTGGAGAGAGTCCAGTGGAGGGCTACGAGGATGATGAGGGGACTGGAACACCTGCCTTCTGAGGAAAGGTGGAGAGACCTGGGGCTTTTGAGTCTGGAGAAGAGAAGCCTGAGAGGGGATCTACTGAATGTGTCTAAATAGATGAGGTCTGGGTGTCAAGAGGAGGAACTTCTTGACTGTGAGGGTTCCAGAGCACTGGAACGGGCTCCCCAGAGAGGTTGTGGAGTCTCCTTCTCTGGAGACTTTCAAGACCCGTCTGGATGCATTCCTGTGTAACCTGCCCTAGATTCTCTGGTCCTGCTTGGCAGGGGGGTTGGACAAGATGATCTCCAGAGGTCCCTTCCGACCCCTAACATTCTATGAATCTATAATTAATGTTCAGGTTAATGAATACTATGCAGGCCATCCTTTTGGTGAAATTTCATCCAGTCTAGAATGAGAAAAATTCTGTGTAGGTAGTAACATTTCTTTCATGCTTCTTAATGTCACTGCTGAAAAAAATCTGTTCTGCGATTCACAACCAGCGTAGTGGGATGCTTTGAGTGTGAAGCTTCTTTCACACTCACCGACTCTTTTATGGTGTTTCTACTCTTTGTGCTTAAAGGAAGTACAAAGATAATAAAATCTTTGTTTTGACTATTTTTTTTTAACATTTGGCTTGTGCTTTGCAACTAAATTGATTTAATTTTATTGAATCCTTTATTCATTATCTACCCAAAGCCAGCTTCAGCAAGATCTTGATGTTAGGGAGAATATCCAGCATGTCTACTGTTTCTATTTTGTCCTGGTTTGCTGTTTCAATAGATATTTAACTACATGTACAAAGTGTATGTGCCCCCATGTGACGTGCTACTCCAATGTTATGTAAGGATAACAAAGGAGTGGCAATGGGCTATTAAAGGAATTCTTACACAGACTCAATGGGACCAATGCAAATGGTCAGTTGCTGTTCTCTGTCATGGGTCCCAGCATGAAGTCATGTTAAGGTGACAGAAATCATATTCTAAGCAGCATTACAGATACAGTGTCACCTGTTGGCAAGCTTAGGGCGGCTGCTGCCAAAATGAAGCTGCTCCTCATGGAGATCTGACTTAACGGTGGGCCCTGTTTCCATTTCGAGGAGCTCAATATATAAGCCAAGAGTTCTGAATTTTCAGTGAATAATGAATGTTTGTGTTGTGATTCTACAGTTATGTAGAGCACGCTGAGATACAAGCAAAGCAACCCGAAAGAGGTCTCTAATGAAAAGCTGCACCAGGAGCACTCAATCTGTGGCTGGATAGGTGCTCTGAATTTGGTGTCCAGTACGTGTACGTGACACCCACCAAGGACACCGCAGCTATTATTTCTGCTTGTCCCGTGTCAGTGCAGTTTGTGTGGCACAGTGCAGCTGAGCTGTATTAATTCACTTTATCTTCCAATTAACTAATCTGTTTACCTCTTGCTTCCTTCTCTCCAATGCACACTTTTAAAACGATCAGGGTGTGGTTATCTTGACCAGTTCGCATATAATTGTCCTTTCTGGTTAGCAATCATTACCTCAGATTAAACCAATAATTTCTTTTTCCAGTGGATTTATGAGATATAAACTCTTATAGTCTGACTTCATTCTCTGAGGAACATTTTTGCAGAGCTCTTGATGGACTCGGTGACACGTCTTCTTTGGAGCTCTGCCTACAGTTATTATGAATTTTGTACTTCAGATGAGTTGTTGCTCCACATCTCTCGGTATCATACAAAGTGCTATACGTGCCTTACAAAACCAAAATGTTCTTCTTCTTTCCTGTCTCCAACATATAGACCATACCAAGAAGATACTAGGTCATTATGTTTGGAGCTGTTAAAAATAGCCTGGGTATATACAAAATAAAGATTTTTAAAATGCACTGTAGTCAAATGGAAACAGGTTTTCACTGGAACTCTGAAGCCAGCAGGTTTATCTCTGTGCCAAATTTTGTCTTCGTCTCCAACTGTTGAGGCAATGTAACTATTCAAAAAGGTTGTGTGAAAGAAAGAGAAGGCAAAGGCTGTGTTTTAACATTTTACATTCAAATTACTATTCTCTTACTTTGAGAGAGACTTTTTAGCAGACGTTAGGAGCTGAAAACAGTGACTCCATAGGACATTATGTTTGGAAAATTAAATGTTAATTAAAAAGCACTGTAGCAATGAACCACTGCATGAATCACTTATTGTTTTTGCAGATCTTATTCAAAAAACGAGGATGATCTATACTTACATGTACAAGGCAGTAATTTACATGGCTATAATGTTTCATTGCAGAACTGTGTTTGGCAAATCCTAAAATAATAGCACTGGCGAATTTGAGCAAGCCGTAATGTGAAATCTAAGTGTGTCAGTTTAGCTTTGTTTTGGGAAAGTTTAGAGACACGGAAATAGAATTGAGGATGCCACTTCCGTACAATTAGTAGGCAGTGCGACCTCGCAGCAGAAACAAGGGCTAACTTTTTTTTTTTCCATGAATATATATATATAAAGCTAACCTACAGGAATGCTCCCTTTTCTGAATCCATGCATGTGTTCTGTGACAAGTGGGAGTAGAGAGGTAAGGGTGAAAATACCTTTTTGTTCCCTTACAGCTTGTCATCTAAAAAGTAACAAGCTCTAAAATTTGTGGGGCTCTGCGTGTCACGAATGATTTGTAGCTTATTTCCAGCCTTTGGCGATTTGTACTTTTAAGTGTTTCTAGGATGAAGTGTAACATCTCTTGATTTAAGGGACATTTTCCTTTTACCTCTAGGCCAATGCTAACCTATTCCAAGGTCAAGTGGAAAGGAATTTGACAAATAAGTGCTGATTTTGGGTGGCTTGCGGTTTGAACAGCTTTTATCTGCAAGGTTTTCAGACGGGGAATTAAGAATTATTAGCTAGCCAGTTAATGGCTAAAATGCAGTGAACAAAAGCATAGAACTTACGTAAGGGACCGAAATCTTTAATAGAAGACCAAGCTCCTTAGGTGATAGGTATTTTCCTCACTTTCCACCAACTAATCAGAAATCAAGATAGAGTTGCAGTGGAAATTTCATTCCACTGCCTGCCCAGACTAATGTGTATTTAATGTTTTGGCTTCGGCTTAGAATGAGCTTTCACACTTGACTGAACAGTGTAGCGCTGCCAATAATAGATAATTATTAGGGGCACCACAGCCACCCAAGGTGATTGGCAGTGTGAAATGGTGAGAACATGTTGTTGCCAAAACTGGTGACTGCCAATTACAGTTGTGTGATTTAGAGACTGAAATAATCTGACTGTTCGTTATACTCGGAATATGTCAGGCTCTGAATATTTGACTATATATTAAGCATAACAGACAAATTCGGTTTTATAGACATAGAAGTCAAAGCATGAAAAGGAAATTCAGCTGTTGTAACATCTGGAAGTAGAGAATGTTTGTCAAGGAAACATTAACTAGACAGGTAAAAATACAACAAGGAGAATTCTTCAGTAGAAAAGGTATTTACCTTTTTCTCTGTATATTGTGTCTAACTCTAGGCTCTCTGAGCAGCGACAAACTGCTTTTAATGCAAGTATTCTCCTTGTTTAAGCTGTTAGTATTAATAAAAAGAACTGAGGTCTCACTTTGGAATGAAGTTTGTCCTGAATGTTTTCAGTTTTTTAGCCACCTCTAAAGACAAAGGCATCTCCAGTTTCTGCAGCCGCAGCGAGCTGGGCTCTCCAGATAAGCCCCGTTAATGCAACCCATAACCAAGAGGTCAAGCATCTATGAATGCTGATCTTCCTCCCTTCCTTGATGTTGCCAACCTGTAAGACTTAGAAACGGTCGGTTGCTTTTCTCCGTACGTCCTTGGGATACTGAACAGATATCGGCCCTCATTATTTGGTAATACTTCATAAAAAAAATAATATTTAACCCTTTGAAGAAAAGGGCAGAGTTTGTAAGGTGCTTTTATTGGCTTCGATTTGCCTTCTATGCTGTTCCATGAATTTCTTTGCCTCACTACTGCTGCACCAGTAATGCAATGCATCAAAATAGTGCTTTGTCTTCCGACTTTCACATTGTAGATGAACTCCCATTAGAAAATTTGTCATACTGATAGCTCATTACTTTTGAGACCATATTTTCCTAGTAAAAAACATCTATGTGAAAGAGGAAGCGGACCTTACTGATGCTGCCCATTTTGTATTGAGTCTAAAGGCATAGGAGATTGTTAGATACAAATAAAGAACTTCATTTTTCCTGATTTGGGTCCTTGCAGCAATTGCATCTGTCTGTCATTACAGCTGCTCCAATAAATTACAAATCAAAACTTTCTAATAGTCATATGGGGGTTTCCTGAGATTTGGGATAGTTTGCTTTATTTATTTACTTTGGGCTTGTTGGTTTTTGTTTTTTTTAATCTGATCCTCTGTGATATGACTATAGACTCTATTTCTTCAATTAAATGAGGGAAGAGCTCCTTCTAGTGGCTGGTGATCTGCTTCAGAGAAGAAATACTTCATCCTGACAAGTCTTAATGCTTTGGGGTTTTTTTCCAGTTTTGTATTTTCAAATATACCATTTTGTTACCCAGTAAAATAATAAAGATTTTCCTACTTTTGCACATTTGATAGATTTTAACTAATTTCAGAGTATTTTAAAAATTAAAATATCACGCTTTTTTTATCACTTGTTTTTAAAAGGTCGTATTTAAGTAAGATGTATTAGAATGTCTCAGTAATTGTTTCATAAATTTTTAATAATTTCAAACTGTTTCTGGAAAAGCAAATAGGTGGGTTATAGTAAAAGGAAAGATTACTTTTAAACTTGTTCCACTATAATTTTTCTTCCAGGAAAGAAACTCTGCTTTTTAAAATTTTTTTTTTTTAATCTAGTTACCTAAATTCAGCTGAAAATTTGAACGTGATGCATGAGGTGACAGAGAGTATTGTAAAATGTATTATACAATGTTACTGTGATGCTTTATAAGAATTGTGTGACTGTAAATATTCCCAGTTCGAATGACTGGAGAAAAAGAATTTGTTTGCTCAGATCACTGTGCTTCTCGGGTAAGAAATACAAGAAAGGTCATCGCAGATCAGACCAAAGGTCCATGTATTTCAGTGTCCTGTCTCCAGCACTGCTTGCAGTCACTCAGGAACAAATGAAATGACAGTAAATGATCTGACCACAATTATTTTTCTACTAAGTGTGTAACTTTCTCATTTGTCTCCACAGGACTCTCCTCTGAAAGCTGTACAGATGTTGTGGGTCAATCTGATTATGGACACCTTTGCCTCCCTTGCTTTGGCCACCGAACCTCCAACAGAGGCTCTGTTGCTCAGAAAGCCATATGGCAGGAACAAACCTCTTATATCCCGCACCATGATGAAGAATATTCTGGGCCACGCTGTTTATCAGCTTACTCTCATATTTACACTTCTTTTTGTCGGTAAGGAGGTTTGTTAGGCTTGTTGTGGGGGTCTTACTGTCTGGCACGTCAGAATGCTTTAAATGTAACCACTTAATGTGCGCGTATTAAGTCATTCATCATTAAACATCTGGCAGGAGCGAGCTGTTAAATGGCATCAGAAAGAGCAGGGGAAGCAGAACAGATGCAGCAGAGGGATTTAGGCCCCTGTCATGTGCTGGTTACATTGGGAAGAGCCTTGGTGAGCTTTTTTTGGCTCCTAACAAAAAACAGATTTAGGCTTTGGCAAAAGTTTATGTTAAAACATAGCACAGGAGGTTGCATTTTATGCAGGGCATCCAGCCTGCTGCTTCTATAGTGAAATTTCAAATTGAGACTTGTCATTTCTAGTAGGCATGTAACAACAAATTTAAAAAACCAACCAACCAAATGAAAACCAAACAGCAGAAATCAAGATCCGTTTTGCCATTATCTAGTCATGAGCAAAATGTTTGCCATAGTCAAGAAATAATGCTGATCTGAAGTAGTGTAGATAATCAAATAATCAGTATTCAGTGATACAAATAACAGTGTGTTTATCTAGAGTGGATATTAAAAGGTGGGAAAAAAATTCTAATTTGTTAGATTACTGGGCTCTTTTTCAGGCCTTGCTGGCAAGGATGCTTTTTCTAGGTTGTATTTTGGAGAGGTGAGTGAAAGAGAAGGAATGTTTCTTGCTACAGGGAATAGTAGGGGCTAATAATAGATTCCGTTGCTCCAGAAGTGAGCTGGCTCAAAGGACTGATGATTTTATCAGTTGGGTATTTTGTTCTTGTTACTGTGTCATCACTGTTAAATTATTAAACCAAAATAATTGCCAGGTTTTGAAGAGAGATGGTTCGTAATATTGTTAGGCTTCCAGTGTATTTTGAGAATGTCTAGCAAGCGTAAGGAAATTGTAATTTCAGATTCTCTAAAGCAGGTGTAGAAGGTCTTGGTAATTCATGCGATATGAATCTTGGAATGAGAACTTATATGAACTTTTTGGGGAGTTTTAATGGCTTTTTGATGAGGTTTAAAACACTTTATACTGAACACTGATGAAAGAAGACCAGGCTTTTTCACCCTATTCTAATGACTCCTGTGTGTCTCCAGAAAAACCCAGGCATACTTCAAAGGACGCAGCCTAACCAGTTTTGTGATAAGACCAGGAAATGCAGTTTTTTCCTTTCTAAACTCCACGAGGCTCAGCTTTGCCATGAGATGTTCTAAACTCAGTGTTTTGATAATTAAATTTTAGATTAATTAGATTTATGTTTTGATCAACTAGTACTTCATTTTTTTGTAGTAGGTTCCTGTAGAGACTAGTACCTCAAGTTTTTTTCTATTTTTTCTACGATGTGGCAATAAATACATCATGTTTGAACGTTACGTAGTGCCTTCGAGACATCGCGCACATTAGAGATCCAGCCATCACTGTCTACTTCTGTCAAACTGTCGTCTAAAAAAACAATCTTCACCTCAGCAACTAGGTGTAATAAACTTAAAGTTGATGTTGTATAATGCCTTTTGGAACATGTTCAGAGATAAAGACTAAGTTATGAGTTTAACCACTGCCATTCCACAAGAGCAGCACGTTCTGCTTTGCCAATAAATGGTGCAATACAACGGTAGAGACTTAAGGACGGATGGTCTTACTGAAGAATTATACATGTATTTCTGTTTGTATGTGTATTGAATGAAAGCAAATAGACATAATGTGTCTATATATATGTGTGTGCATTTATAAAAGATAAAATGATATCTGTTTCCTTTCATTCACTCTTCCTTTTATTGTTTGTACGTAGTAAGGGGAATGTTTTCCAATACTTAGTTATCTCTCTGGAGATATATAACCTTATTAAAAATCTCTGCTCTCACACTAAGTTTTGTGGCCTCATATTGCGTCACTGATACATTTGTGGTAGCATAATCTACTTGCCATCAAAAGATTCTGAGCCAAATTCCTTCTTTGGAAACATGTTCATTATTTGCAGTGACTTGAGCATGAACTGCTCAAATAGTCCAAGGCAAAAAACCCCACTTACTGCTAACTTAGCTGGTGGAATTAATGACCTCAGGAGAAAATGTTTCTTTTTCTTTCTTCAGAAATTCTGTATATAATGCCAGGGGGATAGCAGAAAAATATTGCAAGTTTTGATTTGCTTTTATTAACAAAACACTGGTTGTGAAAATGAGTAGTATTGTGATATTCTTTACGCTTTTTTCATTATTTATGCTTTCCTGTGAATGCACCATCCTCACTTCAAGACAGTACCTCTTTCAATAGCTGTATGTTATCTGTAAACTTTGTGTATAAGAAAGTGGATGAAAAATCAGACAGGAGCTGCTAATGTGCACTTGCAGACCAGAACGCAAATCGTACCCTGGGCTCCATCAAAAGAAGTGTGGCCAGCAGGTTGAGGGAAGGGATTCTGCCCCTTTGCTCTGGGGAGACCCCCCTGCAGTGCTGGGACAGCTCTGGAGTCCCCAGCGCAGGAGAGACGTGGACCTGGTGGAGCGGGGCCAGAGGAGGCCCCGGAGAGGATGGGAGGGCTGGAAGCCCTCTGCTGGGAGGCCAGGCTGGGAGAGTTGGGCTTGTTCAGCCTGGAGAAGGCTCCAGGGAGACCTTATTGCAGCCTTTCAATATATAAAAAGGGCTTATAAGAAAGACAGAGAGAGACTTTTTGCCTGGAGTGACAAGACAAGGGGCAGTGGTTTTAAAGTGAAAGGAGGTGGCTTTGATTGGACACAAGGAAGACGTTTTTTTCATAATGAGAGTGGTGAGACTCAGGAATGGGTAGCCCAGAGAAACCATGGATGCTCCATAATTGGAAGTGTTCAAGGCCAGGTTGGATGGCGCTTTGAGCAACGTGATCTACTCAAAGATGTCCTTACACACTGCAGGGGGGTTGGACTAGATGATCTTTAAAGGTCCCTTCCAAACCAAACTGTTCTGTGATTCTGTAAGGAGTGAAGTCCCTCAGGTGCAGGTATCTTTTCAAAACTTACCTCATTTTTACAGTTGCTCATCATGAGTATCTTGCTTTTTTATTGGTCAGATCTAAAAGCGATAGTCAAATTACCAAAATAAAGAGCAATTGCTGACGGTGTGCTTTCAAAGCAGACTGGCAGAATGCTCAAAACCAAATCTATTTAAAACCGGGAATGTCTGTGGTTTTGATCATCAGTGTCCTCCTTGAATGCTTGTCAAGAGTTATGCCCCACTGGATTAGCAAATGGGTGAAAACTGCAGAAGAGCGGTTGCTTCTAGTTATTGTAGAAAATCACAGACATACTGTCAGTGGTCTCGAGTGCTTGGTACATCAGAAAGAATCGACTTCGTAGAATAAGGACTGTTGGTTAGAGGAAAAATACTTCAGAAAACTATTTCTGTAGGTATGCTGAATTATTGGATAAAAGTCATGATTTGAGGAGCTTCTTGCTCAGGAAGTTTAGATGTCTTTTGCTCACTGGTATTACAAATTCTGCCTGTATTATAATAAGTGCAGAAAGAAAGCTGGTAAAGAGGATCACAGGAGGCAACTAGCTAAAGCAAACAAGGGAGAAATACATTTGATTAATTTGTTCTAGTGGAAAACTTAATTTTTGTCTTCTACCTAGGTGAGAAAATGTTTAAGATTGACAGCGGGAGGAACGCACCACTTCACTCTCCTCCTTCGGAGCATTACACCATTATCTTCAACACCTTTGTCATGATGCAGCTTTTCAATGAAATCAATGCACGGAAAATCCACGGTGAAAGGAACGTCTTTGATGGCATCTTCAGAAATCCTATTTTTTGCACTATTGTACTGGGTACCTTCGCTATTCAGGTAATGATTTGGGCAAGAATTAGTAACTATATATCAGAAATTTACCTTATTTTCTGTGTGTTTGGGTTTTTTTTAAAATCTAAATGCTGTAGAAGGTACACATAGTAGTAAACTACCTGCTTTCATATATTTTCTCCATCAATACAAGTGTCAATAATGGAAAATGCTATGTAGTCATACTAATACAGCATAAATCTGTAAATTATAACTATGTCAAATCTTAAATTAATCTGAAGGTGTCCAATAATAACAGCCATTGTGATTTGTTGATATTGTAACTGGGGTTTTTTTTTTTAGGAGAAATTATTAAATACTATACCGAACAATAGCAACAATGCATGTTACATTAATTTACTACTCCATGAATAGACCAGCTGGCCTTCAGGTGGCTAATACTGATCCATTCTTCTGGGTTTAAATGCCACTGCCAAATGCTACTTGATGTTCTCGGTAACACTAACTTGTGGTAGTAATTTTTCAGTTCCATCTTGCAAGTTCGCTGTCCCTGTCATACATCAACATAATTACAGAAATACACACTTTTCCCGAATTTTTCTTCTATAGGAACTCTTAATTCCTCCTCCAGCTCCTGTATTCATCCACGTGCTGGCATCTATCCTATACTTGATACTGTTTGAGATGACCTTGTTGAAGTCTACAGCAGCCTTCACAATTGCTTAGTGTTGAGCTATTTCTAGCTTGACATTATTGCTCAATTCTGCAACGGCATCATGGAAGTTATCGGTATTGGGACCTTTCTCGTGGAAGGAGCAAGGAGGAGCATAGAGCTGCGTCAGTCTGTGCTATAGTGGCTCAAAGTGTGAAAGGGGAACCGCTCAATAAACCAAGTATGAGACAAAGGACACCAGTGATTGGTAGTAGAACTTGATAGTGATGGTCTTTAACAGCTAGTTCAAAACCATGGGTTGACTATCGTGAACTAAAATGCCTTTAGGAGAGGCCTGACAAATTCACAATCACCTCGAAATTTTGGTTTTAGCTGTGGATAATGTTTGAGGATGTTTCCTTAGTTCTAGGCATGACTGTACTCAATTGTCTGCCTGAAGGAAAAGTGTTACCTGGCTGCTAGGCACATTTCTGAATCGGCTGCTGATTTTATTCACTCTTCTCTGCTTTCCTAATAGATAAAATACTTAAGTGCACGGTTCAAAACACTAGCTTTGCACTCTGACTGTCAATCAAAAAGGACATTGTGGCATAAGAATACTTATTCTGTAACTCTTATTTGCTTTTAAGTCTCTTTGTGAAACCAGGTAGTATTTGTTGGGACAGCAGAAGGTTAATCTTTCTATTAATTTTCCACTTTATTTATTACGTTGTGGAAATACAGCTTTGCATAATGTTGCTTGCTGAAGCAATGTCGGAAAAGTATTTGTTATTTTGTCTGTGTGTTTTAATAACGGAATGTGTGAACCAGGCATTTTATTCTGAAGAGAAAATTACGGTCTCCAGGAGCTTGTCTTATGTACGTGGATATTGGAGAATACAGAAGTGGATTTAGTTCATATTTAAAACTCTGATTAGTTCCCTATGTATTTACTGTGCTTTCTGTGAAGTACAGACTAATTGGCTTTGGTATTTCATCTCTGAGTGCAATAGTTCCATTAACTATTAGTTTTTTCCTCCTCCTAAATCCCTCCAAAAAGAGAGAAGAAAAAAAAAAAAAGCAGCTGCAGTGGCCAAATGTAAAGGTAAAAAATAGGGTGACTATTAAAATGCATCCTTGATAAGGATCAGAAAGTGCTTCTGAGAGCTACAAGAGCTTGAGAAACACAAGGGTAGTTACCACTCCTGTCCTCAGACAAGCAATAGCTTTATTTTATTTTTTTAAATTCCTTGCCCTGCTTTCAGAATAAATAAATAAATAATTTTTCCCAGTGAAGGAAGATGGATTACAATATGCCATACCCACCATATCACATTTAGAAATGTCTGAATGTGGAGTTGTAATTTCTTTCTTAGAATTTTTGCATCATATTCACAATTTCTGTTTTGTCTCCTCCTTTTTTCTTCCTCTCTCCAATAATTTTCCCACTGCCTTTCTGTTCTTCCTTCTTACTGTGTATTTGTACTTAGCATGGAATGAGTTTATGTTCATAGTATGTGTTTATTCACTCACACACCTTTGATGGTTTAAATCCCTGGCTGGTGATTTCAGGTCCCTGGTTTTGCAGCAGCACTAACAAAAAAATACCAATAATACCAGATTTTCAGTTAGCAAAACCTTCTCGATCTAAGCAGGCTTAAAAACTTGTTCAGATTCTGTACTGATTCTCCCGCTGCAAGATGTGTGGTTTTCCCACCCTCCTTTCTCCAACAGGACTAAATTTTGGTCTGCTATCAGTGTATCCATGAGAACACATCTATAGGTGTACAATAAAACATTAATTAGAAGGAAGAATCTCTCGTGCAATGGACACTCCAAAATAAATTACATCAGGGTCAACATATCCCCAGATAAGAATACTCAGAAGCTTGGAAAATACGTGGGGACAGTCCTGTTTTCTTTCTTCCTGGCCATTCTATATGGTCACTGTTAGATCTGAGACTGGGGAAGCCTTAGTCTGAACTGGCACGGCTTTTTCTGACCTTTAATTCAGGGTGTGGAAGTTTGTGTGGTTTGATTTGTAAGGACTGAGATTCCGCAGGTTTTGCTGGACGAGTTCCAAAAGGGTACTTGTGGTAGTTTGACTTGGTGCCATCTAAGAGCGTCAATCGTTGCATTTGGGTTTGGGTGCTCTTTAGATTCGGTCCACTAAAAAGATGGTTCATCGTGTGTTTGACTGTTCTACTGGTAAAACCTGTTGAAATCAAACCAGCGGAGCTGTAATATGTAGAAAGACAAAGTAAGATCTCAGTAAAATATGACTAAAAGTTGGTTTGGTTGCTTTTTTTTTTTCCCCCCAGAAAATATTTGCCATCTTTCTTCTCTGCTTTTCTTTGTAGATAGTAATTGTCCAGTTTGGAGGAAAACCATTCAGCTGCTCTCCTCTGCAGCTGGACCAGTGGATGTGGTGTGTGTTTATTGGATTAGGAGAACTGGTGTGGGGTCAGGTAAGCATTCAGGAATATGCCGATTTTTTTTCTTTTGTTTTTCTAAACCAAACAAAGATCTGATGTTGTTTATAATCCCACTATACTGTTGTTTCCTTGGTCTCTCACAACGTCATATTTAGCATACACTGAAATACAGGGTGCTCTCAAAGTCTCTCAGGAATAGATATAGTAGCAAGGATAATTTATCCCCCTGTTCCTTTTGATTTTTGTGAATTTTCCTACCTTTTCTTTCCCTAAGCAGGGCGTGCTATCACGAGGGGCTTCAGTTAGGCTTTTTTCCTGAAAGGTTTTTAATTCATACCCTGGTCCTCTAGTCACAAAAGAAGTACAGTAAGGGTAAATGCACTGTAACCCTCCCAGCAGTAAGGTACCCGGCGTAGCCTGGGGTCTGTTCAGCCACAGCAAATATCTGAACAGGAAAAGAGGTTCCAGTTCTTTGTCAACCCACTCTCTCCCTTGCTTGAATCTACCATTCTATCAATCCATGGCAGCCTGGTTACTAGGGCTAAATCCAGTGTGTTTAATGTACATCTGCAACGATCTGCCCACCGACTTGTGTGTGCAAAGGATGGAAGAGGAGATGAAAGAAAAAGGATTTTTTCCTATAATAATTGCAGAAAAGTGCCGTTTAATTTTTAAAATCCTGCTGCAACCTGGGTCATCATTAGCTGCTATAAAATTATATATATTTGTAAAAGCAAGTGTTGATGAGATAAGTTGTGTGGTTGTCTGTCTGGAAGTAATAATGCAGATACAGTCAAAATGCTGCATTATTCTTTTATGTCCAAGCACTTATTGCAAAGTTAATAATATTATTATTTTTTTTTAATCTTTGAATGCATGATTAATGTATTTAAGAATATGCCACCTGACATAGTAAAAAACATGTGAGATATATGATATTTTGCCTCTCAAGTGTAAGGATGCGTATAGAATCACTAGTTTGCCACTACAAAGGAACAGGCAAGAAATTGCCACCTGCAACTGAACACTGGAATGGTTCTGGTGGAATTGGAATGAGTAGATGCTAACTTTCAAAACTGATTATTTGTTCTCTTATGGAAAAAAAATAACTTCTTGTACTGTTAGGCCTCGTATTTTTAAGAAACAAGCTCAGAATCATGACAGCTTTTAATGCGTAAGTTGCTGAAAACCGCCACTATTAGATTGTTCTACTTAATTACTACCTGAAGATGGGATTTGTTTTAGGACCTTGCAGAAGGAAGAGCTAAAATCAGTTTGCTAATTTGTGGAAATGAAAGATTTGTTTTCAATCAATTGGAAAATAAGAGCTTTGGGAGGGGGGAAGAAAAGCAGGGGAAGGGAGGAAAATCCCAGCTGTTGATTAGACCATTCAGCTGTGGAGAACTTCCCACAGCCTTTGATCAGTGTAGTATATTGAAACCTGAGTATAATGTCAGCATCTCTTTTCAATTTAAAGATGGACATAGTTGTCCAAGCATTATTGCAAGAGGCCAGCCATTAAATTAAAACCGATATTGGAATACCTCAACAATTTCATCGCTGGGAAGACTACAGTTCTGCATAAAGCAAATAGAGAGGGAAAAGGTATCTTTCTCTTGGGATCATTATTTAGCGACCAGGAAAAAAAACCCAACACACAAGCTAAAAAAATTGCATTTTTAACGTATTTATAAGTTTTACAGTCGTCTCTTCATGGAACTCTACAGTAAGAGAGACTTCTTTTCCTTTGGAAGAGGTGTTTCTCTTCCTTCTCAGCCTTTTCTCTCCTGCTGTGACTAATTCTAGTTCAGCACAAAACAAATTTATTAGCCTTTTATTAGTCTCCTGGACCTGCTGTTCTTGTGAACCCCTAAAACCCATCAAGATCTTCAAGTTTAGATGTTAAAGGTGGCACTTTTAAAAGTTATTTAAGGTGTAATTCCTAGGAAGCCACTCTGAGATGACAGTTTTCAGAAAGGTGGCCCTCATCACTTCTGAAAACCAAGTCTGTCTAAAATATTTCACGTTACATTCCCAGAATTACTCATGACTTTTAAAAATGGCAATAATTTTCCTGTGAATAATATTTGATTCCTTAATCTACATCCAGTCTATTATAGTATTTTGAAAGCTGGGAGACTGAAGGAGTTTCAGTAAGTATTTAAATGACGAGCACTTACCTTTTTCTCCTGTTCTGTCTTTGCTTGTGTGACACCAACTTGTTCATTTTCCAAGTTTACATCTTGGTTTTTCAAACCCCAAAATGCATTTTGAAAAGGTTCTGTGGTAGTGTAGAAACTGGGCGGGTTTTTTGGACGTTTCTTTATCTGTCTTTAAAAATAATGTATTACAAGTTGTGGATCATGAAATTCAAGGAGACTCTGAGCAAACTGAACAGTTGATTTTTATCCTGAAAATATATGGTGCCTTTTCATGTGTCTTCACTATATCCAGGCCAGTTTTCCCAAACTGGAAAGGTGTATTCTCACCAGCTTTCCTGCAGCCACCTGATTCTATCTCCATCTTTCACACATTTGGGCTTCGGAGACGCGCTTGCTCCCTGCTGAGACAAACAGAAAAGAAAATTGCAGCACTTTTTTCCAAATGCATCTTCTACATAACTTTGTAGGAGATGTTTGTTTTTAAAGTGTTCAGTATGTTCCAGGTAAAGTCTTGTTTAAGCAGCCATCTGCTCCTGTTCTTATTCACGCTGACAAAAGAAATCAGAACAAAGAGAACATGACTGGCCAAGAGGGTAACACTGAAATGTAGCTAAAATAATTGTGTTATAATTATCTAGCTATTATTTGCAAATGTGTAAGATCATTAGCTGTCTCCTGTGCTAAGGAGCACTGCGGTGGACAAACAGAATAAGAAGAGGGGCAGAGTTAATCAGAATTTATTACTAATAAGGACAAAGAGATAGCCTCATAAAAGTCCACCAGGGAGACAGTCAAACCCGCACTTTCAGAAACCTCATTTTTGGGAAATACTGAGAAAAGCCAGTACAGATTAGGAGGCGATCTGCTAGAGAGCAGCTCCGTGGAGAAGGACCTTGCAGTCCTGGTGGACAGCAAGTTCTCCATGGGACAGCAATGTGCCCTTGTGGCCAAGAAAGCCAATGGTCTCCTGGGGCGCATGAAGAAGAGTGTGTCCAGCAGATGGAGGGAGGTCCTCCTCCCCCTCTGCTCTGCCCTAGTGAGACCTCACCTGGAGTCCTGCGTTCAGTTCTGGGCTCCCCAGTTCAGGAGGGACAGAGATCTACTGGAGAGAGTCCAGTGGAGGGCTATGAGGATGATGAGGGGACTGGAACACCTGCCTTCTGAGGAAAGGTGGAGAGCCCTGGGGCTTTTGAGTCTGGAGAAGAGAAGCCTGAGAGGGGATCTACTGAATGTGTCTAAATAGATGAGGGCTGGGTGTCAAGAAGAAAGGGGCAACCTCTTTTCCCTTGTGCCCTGCGACAGGGCAAGGGGCAATGGATGCAAGCTAGAGCACAGGAAGTTGCACCTCAGCATGAGGAGGAACTTCTTGACTGTGAGAGTTCCAGTGCACTGCAACGGGCTCCCCAGAGAGCTTGTGGAGCCTCCTTCTCTGGAGACTTTCCAGGCCTGTCTGGATGCGTTCCTGTGTAACCTGCCCTAGATTCTCTGGTCCTGCTTGGCAGGGGGGTTGGACTCGATGATCTCCAGAGGTCCCTTCCAACCCCTCACATTCTATGATTCTGTGAAAAGCCTTTCAACTTGCTGAAACAGTGGGAAGCTGAATACATGAACCAAAGCAGTGTGACAAGATTTATAAGTATGAGATGCAACTAATTTTCAGCTCACATTAATGTGCCTTAGATTGTTATCGGTCGTTAGAAATACCCCAACCCCTAATTGCAGAAGTCTTAGTTTTGCTAAGTTTAAATTAAAGTATTGCATTCAAATACTGAAATTTTCTTCTAGTTTTTTGAGAAAGGACAATTTTCCCCAGCCTTAAACTCACTCCATAGCTGGGTGTTACTACTGAGAATTAAAGATGCAAGTAATACTAATTGTTTACATAGTAAACTAAGTATTTTGGGACTCAAATGGAGTTGTGTAAGCATGAGGTGCTACTATGAACGTGCCTGTCTTAGCTTTCCTGAAAGAGTTGAGATCTCACAAAATATCATTGTGCTTTTGTAACTATGATATGATTGGTATTGAACGAAGCTTATGTTTTCAGTATCTGTTTATAATTTTAGGTCATTGCCACCATCCCAACAAGTAGGCTAAAGTTTTTAAAGGAGGCAGGGAGGCTCACTGAGAAGGAGGAGGTTCCTGAAGAAGAACTCAATGAAGATGTTGAAGAAATTGATCACGCAGAGAGAGAACTTCGACGTGGACAAATTCTCTGGTTCAGAGGGCTCAACAGAATCCAAACTCAGGTATGCTAAACGTAAATGCCTACGTGGGCTAGAAAGAAAAAAATGCTTCTTCTTTGACCAAGGGAAGATGATATTCTAAGGAAAACCGCATAGTGTTTGTGTCTATGGGCAATGGTGCTTGTTAATTGTTGTAATGTTTTCAGAGGAGGGACACATGACAAAGGCGTGTGTGTATAGCAGAAAGGATAAAGTGAAAAGATTATGAAACAATAATATGCAAAGATAGGAATACCTTTTTTGAGGCTACTGTGAATGGACATTCCTTTCCTACTTCAGTGATGACAGCTCATAAAACAACGACACTTAGGAAACACTAGCTGTGGCAGCAGCTAGCACAATGTTCTAAAACGTGCGGGTTTATTTTGTCAAAAATATATTGTTGCTGCCACTTCTGCAATAGCAGAATAATTGCAAACTGTTGAGTGTCAAGGATAAAGTACCATTTGATGAAAAACTAATCTTTTCTGTTCTGGCATTACTATATATGTATATGGATATATATCTTGGTTAAAAGGGATTTATCTTCTTTCCTGTCAGGTAATGAAAAATGTGGTTCTGGGTTTATTTTTAGTAGTAAGGACTTAAGCATTTATTAAATATTGAAATTTATGTGTTGGGTACTATTCCTTAGAAATATCTTCTTCTTTAAAAAAAAAAAAAGGTTTGCTAAATACAAAAATCCATGGCATTTTTAAATATACTAAATATTTGCACAGAATCATGGAGCTAAATATAGTACAGGTTAGTAAAATCTGTCCTGTAGTGCTGTAAAAATGATTCGAACTATTTCACCTTTTTCATCACAGTGCAGTAGCATGTTTTCGAGTACTTAGGGCTCTCCACTTGAGCTTGCTAAGATCAAGTACTTGTGCCAGCTTGCAGAAGAGAGCAGCTCTGAAAGACAGATGTGTACTTGCTGTATCAGATTTGAACATTTTACATGATGCTTACAAGAAAAAGGTGGATAATTAAGAAATACTTTTTTTTTTTTTTTTCCTTTAAAGAATCTTACAAAGAATATTTTTATCCTGGAGGATGCTGATTTTTGTCTTCATTAGAGATAAACAGTACTTTCTCCATTTTCCCTCCGTTTTTCTTTTTTTTTTTCTGGAGAAAGAGATGCAGCCATGCATTTTAGAAAAGATATTTAACTTGAAACTGGGGCAGTTGGGTCTCCTTAGTGCATCCACAGAGCGAAAAATAAAGAGGGTGGAAACTGCCATTAGAGAGATTAAGGGTTCGGGTAAATTCCCAAGGTTCTTTGGTAAGTAATTAAATACGGATCTTCAGCTTTGAGATTGTGGGTCTTGACTCTATTGAGTCGGGAGTGCTCGTCATTAGAGAAAATTCAAATTGTCACAGTATAAAGGAGGCAAACAGGTGCCCAGGTAACGATGATCTGTATGAAAAGGTGACCGCTAAACATGCATTCTTTTCTTCCTGGTGGCTGTAGGAGGAGTGTTGTCTGTTGGCATTTCTGTCAGGATGTCTTTCTGGTTGTGGTGAGTGTAAACAGCTACAAGCACAAAAAGCAAATGATGTCCTTTCAGTTCTTTTTTTCTAGTCTGAGAAGTAGCTTTTAGTTCTGTATATCTTTCTTCACTTAATTCACAGATAAATTATTATTCTTCCATACTATTTAAAACAGAATGAACTTGAATTATATTTCTTTGCTAACATCCATCTTCTTAGTTTCCTTTCTGCTCTTAGTTGTAGAAGTATCTTCGGTAGGACATGTTGTTTCTCTCTTGCCAAGAGGCCTCTGTGATTTTTCTCTCGTTTTGTTTCTTCAGTGACTTTGTTTTTTACAACCATTTCACATCTGTGGAATGATAGGGAAAAAAAAAAGGAAATGGGCCAACAGATTCAAGAATAGTGCCAAGGTGTCCACTGGAAAGTGATGAACTTCTGTGCAGGTCAAATTAGATCCATTGTTGGAGGGACCTTTCGTTGAGCGCATTTCGATACGCCGTGTGTTGTGGCCCATCCAAATGAATTCATACACTTGTACTACATTTCTCAGGAAGCCAGCTAAAGAAGAGCTGATGGAAGAAGATGAGGATGTCTGTAGCATCCTTGGGGAGCTGGAGGATTTGCAAGAATCCTCTGCTGTCTAATGCACTTCTGGAGATGCGGAAGAAGAAGGTAGAGCATCCCCTCACTTTATGTCTATAAGAGGATGACAGTAAGATTAGGAATAAACTCTAGACTCTATCACAACTAGATTGATCATTTGAATCCTAACAAGACCAGCTTCCCCCATCAGCTTGTGCTGTATATTAGATTATCTTTCTTTTTGCTTATTTTCTGTTGAGTCATCATTGGACAGATAGCCGCAGCACGCAAAAAAGCCTTCACTCAGTTATGAAGAATCTGTGATAGGTTTGGTTTCTTTTCAGATAAATGACGATCTCCCTTTCAATGCTCCAACAAAAACTCATCCAAACTGACATAAACTTTGCAGTACGAAAGACATTGTTTTATTTTTTTGCACCCTCTCTCAAAACAGAGAGTTCAAAGCTAGACACCAGAGAAAGGATTTCCACTCAGTTCTTCATACCGGTGTCAGACACATGTCTGTGGAGACGTGCATTAAGGTCTTACTCATTATGAAAAATGCACGTGACAAAGTCAGAGAGACTGGTTCTGATGTTCTTTTTTTCTGTCTACTTTTGTTCATTTAGATATTTTGTTGTCTCATAAATATACAGTAGGTGGATGGATGCATGTTCTCTGTCTCTGAGTGGAAAAGTGTTTCCTTACTGGATAGATCTCTCAGAAGACAACTGATACAAGAAGTTTCACAAGTGACTCATCTTAGTTAGGCAAGTTTCAGAAAAGATGTAAAGGTGGTCTCAAATTGCATAAAAGACAGGACTTTTCAGCCTCTGCGAGTTTTCAGCAGGTTTTTCCAAGTCTTTGTTGCGGTTCTCGCAAATTCTTCATTCTGAAGGAGGAGACAAGACTGATCATTCCATCTTGACAGGTCTCATAGCCTTAGGAAAGCAGCAAGTTCACCTTCAGGCAAAACTGCATGATCTGAGTCGTGACTGAAAATCACTGCATCTTTTTGCATTGTGTACTGAAAAGTTTCTCTAGTTACCTCACATTTGAGTATGGAAAAATTGTGAAGTGTGGCTATTTGAAGACTTTTCAAGCTATGTGCCAGATTTTTGCATCAGTGAGCCCGATTCTCTCCTCCTCTGCTTCATTTATACTGTAATTCAGTTTGCTTCATCTGCTTAAGGTGGGACATAACTGCCTAGAAATGCTTTGAGAATTAAAGCAAAAAATGAAAAATATACAGATGTTAATTGCTACTGAAAAAAGATTGTTCCTCTGTAGATAATTAAAAATACACAGAGGTGCTGTACTGCATTTTCCTTCCCTTCCTTTCTGCATTAAAACTTTCCTCTTGAACCAAGGCAAACAGAATAGCAATGGAGGTGACTCCTGGCTAGTGATTTGGAAGTTAGATAAAAAGTTAGCTCCTCATCTTATGGCTTCTCATATCACTTTAAATATAGACAACATTGCAGAAGCCCAGTGTAAGTGGAATGGAAACTGTTTTATTTCATGCAGAAAAGTTGATTTAAAAAAACAAATCTGTTTGGAGATGAGGAGAATGAGACTTAGGTCCTGTGAACATTAATGGCAACAGAAACATTTGATGAATATCTGTTCTGTGTAAAACATCAGAAAAAATGTTTGTTCTGCCAGTATGAAAGATTTTTTTTTTTTTAAGTTATTCACTGATACTGTTATTAGCTGTGCATACCTCAAAAATACTGATCTTCTAGAGTATAGAATATACAGAAACATGAGAGAGAGGTGAAAAATTCCATCCTTACAAATAAGCTTCATAGCAGGCAGTATTTTTTCTCTACCTGAAGGCCTATAATCAAAACATGATTGCATTCTATGTTTTGTTGGATTTTTTCCAGGTTTCATAATGTATCATTTACTTTCTCCTTTTTAGCAGCCTGAATCATTCTATATAAACGCATTCTTTTATAATTAAAGCTTCCATCTTAATGTAAAATGCATTATTTATTTCTATGAACGTTCTTCTTTGCTGCTTTCTGATTTTGGAGGGTAAACTTTGGGCCAAGTTCTTATCTTCTTTCTTGGCTTCAGGCAGAACACAGCACTTTTAAGATTCTGAAAAGGCTGTCATCTTTCCCTTGTGAATTATATCCATGAAGGTCAGTAGTTCCTTCAGGAGAACGAGTAAATTAAACACCTGTAATTCTTTTTCTCTGGAGAAACTATTAAATACAGATCTTCCCTCGTCTTTTCACTCCTAGACTACGGTCTTTCCTTTTCATTTATTAGGAAGACATTTGTACATCTAGAAATGCCCTTTGGCTTAGGATTTATCATCTCTGTCTTCCACAGTGATTTGCACTTTGTGCTCTCAGTAAGAGTCTTTAAAATCTTTTTTTGAATGATCTCTTTTGAAGAGTGCTCTGTCACCTGTGTTAGATCATGAAAACCCAAGATCTGTATTTAATTCTACCTTTGTACACTGAACATTTCAGGTGAGTATTTAATATGCCTTCATACATGACCAACGAGTTGAGCCATATGTTTTTTCTAGATGCCAACGTGAACCTTAGCTAAAAATTCACTTGTACCCCTATTCCATATGTTAACTCACCCCATGTTGTATTTTTTTTACTGTGATATTTATATGGGATGTGTAATTCAAAAGATGTCTGGTGCAGAAAACACGGAGAGTGAAGCTGTAAAATGTTGTGATGGCCGGTTAAGATGTCCATCTATTAGTGTGCATATTTAAATGGCTGTTGTAAATGGGACTCTCAAACAGTGTGTCAGGAAGCAAATCAGCCGCTTCGTGTTTGCGCAGTGAAAGTTCAGTGTGACGATTTTACAGCAGTAACCTTTGATCCCTTCTACAGCCGGTTGTGATATGATTATTCCCATAAAATCATGCAGGAAAATAAACAGCGATGTCCAAAGATAAGCCTATAGGAGGGGATACATCCATACTATTAATTATGAAGCTGTATGATATTTTTTATTCCTAAGACTGACCACAGCAGAAAGAATTAGCCAGTTTATTATAGTGCTTTCAACTTGGGAAGTGTAGGAGGACTTGCACCAAGATTTGTGCTGTTTTACTTGATAAATAGACCACTTTACCTTCTCCCAGCTACTTGCTAGGCTGTGTATCTTCAGAAATCTGAGTTGCAAGATACAAATCTGGTAACAGTGGGTTGCTTCAAATGAGTCCTTGGTTGGATTCTTCTAGTTGATACTACTACTGCTGCTTTGTCAGTTGTGGTTGTACTAATGTGAGAGGGTGTTTTGGTGCATAGGGATTTGTAGAATGTATTTACTCCTTGATATTTTCTACTGCCAATCCCTGGCTTTACATTTGTACACAGAGCCTGCTTTATATTGGGTTACACTGGTGACAAAGAATGCTTTGAAATACTCAGATCTTTTTCTTAACTCACCTTCTGTGGTGATAAATAAAGCACTCGGGAAGTTACTCAGAATGGATGCATCCAACGGTGCATACAATAGACTATACGAAAATAACAAGTAGGAAATTGTAATGTTATTTGCTGCAATAGTCAGTCCAGTTCCACATATTTTTATGGGTTTCTAAGAGCTCTGTGTAAAGATAAAATCTTAATATTTTAAAGTCTTTTGTTATAAAAGACCAATATTCATTGCTATTATGCTTATTTTATACGAACTTCGGTTATAGAAAGATAAAATATTGGAACACTTTCTGTCTCATCAAGCTAGTATACTGACAACCCTGTTGTTGTAGACAAAATGGAGTTGTGTTTTGAATATTTTAAAGGTTTTTTTGGTCTGGTTGAGAGTTGTCCCCATCCCCTCCCAAATTACAACCAGGTGACAGAATTTTCCTCCCTCTGGAAGAACACTGAGAGAGCAACAGCAAAGTCATTTTGTTCTCAGTAGGAAAAAAGTGGACAAGTATTCCAGTTTTATGTACTTTATTTCCATATAAATAAAATTATTTCCGTTTTAAAGATTGTTATTTCAAATCTAGTTGTTCAAACTTATGCAGCTCCATTGCCTCCTATGGAGCTGTTTCATTTTACCCAGGTAGAAAATTTGGAGAGTTTCATATCTAAAAACATTGAAATGAGCACTTAGCAGTATTTGTTTCCATTGAAGTAAAACTGTGTGCACGGTTGATTTATTGTTTTTCATTATTATTCCTGTCAGTTATGCAACTGTATCCATACCTTAAGCAACTTGTCTCATTCTTTCCTCCATTACAGATCGAAGTAGTCAATACTTTCAAGAGTGGCACTTCCTTTCAGGGGGCTCTAAGGAGACAGTCCTCCGTCACAAGCCAGACCCAGGATGTAACCAATATTTCTAGCCCTAGTCACGTATCGTTATCCAATGCTCTTTCCTCTCCTACCAGCACATCTGCTGCTGCGGCTGGGCGTGAGTGTGTATTCTTAATGCATCAGACCTACAGAGATGCCAACTTATGTAGCAGTCACTTGAGACTAAGCTACTTTGCCCTTCCCCATTTTGTCCTGTTATGTTTGTTAGTTTACCCATACCCAGCAACATATAACGTGGTTACTTTGTGTACAGTAGATATTCTCCATGATTCATCGCAAGTTCTGTTAACTTACTGCTAGGTCAGGGATTTCTAGTCATTTTTTTATCCAGCGTAGGGAGATTCTGGTTTTGTTTGAGGCTTCGGTGTCGTATTTTCTAAATTTGATTGGATATGGATTCTGCTGTTTATAAGATACGTACTTTAAATGATTCTACAAATATATTAAGCAATACAGCTTGTCAGCTGAAAGATCATTCTACCTGGAGGAGTGTGTGTAATACAGGTCCCTCATGTCCAAGAAGGATGTACTCTAATTAGCACAGGTACAGGAAGGAACAAGGAAATAGAAAGGAAGGAAAAAGGAAGTAGAAAAGGAAGGAACAAGGAAATAGAAAATATAGTTTGTGATGCAACGCTAAGGGCTTAAGGTTTACGTGAATGGTGAAAGAAGAGCTTTGTTACCTCTAGATTCAGCAGGAGGTAAGCGTTAAGGAAGGAGGGAGCTGGACAAGTTAAAGGACAGTGTTGAAACAGCAAAATAAATGTGGTGATGAATTTCTTTGTTGGAAGATTCAGGTTTCTAAAGACTGAAATTCTGGCACAATGTTCTTTTAGACACAACCAAAGCATCTACTGAAGAGGTAGAAAAGCGTGTAAAAACTTCAAAGCCATTAATAGGAAACGTTTGCTTCACTAAGTAAAATTCCAGTTGCTCAGGAAGACTTACAGATATAACTTTGCTTTTAAATTTTTATTTTCCTTTATTCAAGACTGTAAATTGCTATTTTGTTTTACAGCATAGCCGGCATTAAAAGAATATTTACCTTTATAGAACTCATTTTACAAGCTTGTCACTTACTTTACAAAATAACGCAGGATATTCCTTAGGCAAGTTTTAGTGTAAAGTTGGGCAAACAGACGAGAAGCCAGTCTTGCCTGGTTGGCCAGCAGAGAGAGAGAGAAGGCAGACAGAGATGAGGCAGATGACAGAAGGAAATACAATTCCAGAACTCATGCAGGAAAAAAGGAAGCTTGACCTTTTCATTCAGTTTTAGAGCAACCCCTCTCGGTATTTGAACATCAAGCATTTAGACATGTGTTAGAAGTTTTGGGGTATTTAAATGTCAAAGGCGAAACCTTGTTTTTTCGAGGAACCCAAAAAGCCATTAAGGTTCCAGCTTGGGAAGTTGCTGCTTGGAGAAAATTTGTACCTTTCCCTGCCCTTTGGGGGGGAAGTTTGGCTTGCTAACTTTTCGTCCAACGGCACCAACCATTTCAGGGCAGCAGCACAATCCAGAGAAGCAAAGTGTTGTGCTGGTTCAGCCCTCATCATTTTACACTGCCATCAGGTGCCTGATCACACAGGCCAACACTGAACTCAGCAACAGCCCCTCAGAACTCTTCTTGCAGACAGTCCTGCCATAGGTTCCTGTGGGCCCAGCTCCTCCGCTGCCCACTGTGGTGCCAGCATCGCCTGCTGGACACAACAGACAGAGATGGCTCCTCAGGGGCCCTTCACATGGAAGGACACCACCATGAGAGCTCAGCAAGATGCAACCAGCTCCAACAGGAAGCTCTTCCAACTGATCAGCTCCTGGTTAATATAATCCTGGCCTCACCCACCACCCCAACCATGACCAGCTGGTGAGGGCAGAGCCACAGAGACACAGGTGGGCCAGGTTCTGCCTCTGGAACATAAAGTCAATAGAAACAACAAAACATTCTGCTAGGTTGTGACTCATCCACAGGTCAACTCCAACTTGAGGCCCACAACTCATCCCCAGCACTTCACAAAGTCGCTGAGCTGTGTGCCAGTGCTGTGCCACAGGCACTGTAACCTGCTTCGGAGAACTCAGAGCCCCGGTTCTCTCCTTTCTATACTGAGCAGGACACTGAACACACACAAACCAGCTTTTCATCCAGGGAATTTCCCGTAATAGCATTTCTACATCTGAGCAGAAAACAGAGAGCAACTCATTCTGCTCTGGTAAAGGGTTCAATAACCTCCTGTAGCCAGAAGTCTGATAGGATAGATCTGATAAAATTAAAATAGACAATTTATCTTCCCTCTGTTCTTTCCATGGCAGCAAAGCAACTAAGAATTGAATAGTCTCATGTCTTGACAAAGGCCTTACTTAAGTTATGGGCTAAAGTTAATTAATAGGCGAACGCATAATCTGCTACAGTCTTTGGTGTCTCTTTTTATTTGGAAAAATAAAACAGGTCTACAGAGCTCATTAGTTATAGCCACATTTATTCAGTGAAATAAAAACCATAAAATTCATTTTTTAAGCTACAAAGAGATATGTATCTCCATTGCAGAGGCCAGTTAGAGATTGGGCATTCTGGACTCTTAGTATTTTATTTCCACAATATAATGTCTGTTTAGTATCAAACCAGTGCGTGCTTCAAATTGCAACCCGTAGGGAAAGGTTTGATTTGTTTCTACAATAACACAAACCTAATGAATAACAGTGAAAAAAAGCAAAGAAAAAGAATTGGTTTTTATTTTTAAATTGGGTATTTATAGTTGGTTGTTCATCTTCCAGAACTTGGAAAAAAACCTTCCTAATCCTTCTTCCTTTGGGGTGGAAGGGCATAATGGGGTAATTGTAGCTCTGATTTTGAAGCCTTTCTCTCACTTCAGGAATCTTAAAAATACTGCATATGTAGATATATTATGGGGAGTATCAAGGGAAAACCTTAGGGGTATAGGTATAGGTATAGCAAAGGCAAAAGAGTCTAATACTTGAAAGGGCCCAATATGAGATACTGTCAGGAAGGATTATTTTCAGAGAAATGATGCTCAGCATGTTGCAACAATCAGGATATTTCAGGTTTCATTCTGGGTGCCCAAAAGGCGGAGGTTCTGTTATCAATACTGAATAAAAAATACAAGAATCATGTGAGGCTCTGTCAGTAAGAATTATGTAAGTCTAATTTAACAGAGCATTTTTGGAGTTCTTTACTAATTGTATAGCTTTTTACTATATAGTTCAGAGTGACACTCGGCTAATTGGTGAGATTTCTTCTGCATATTTATAATACCATTTTGGAATTTTGAAAAAATGTATGTAGTATTTTGAGGCAGATGAATTTTTGATTCAAAGGTTAACGCATGTTTAGAATGAAATCTGCCTGACAAGTGCAGCCACATCTACACTATTTTATAGAAGAGATTAGCAAGTTATTCCCTGAAATTTTCAGCTATTCATAAATACGGCACATTCAGATCTTTCAGAGGGTTGGGGAATACTTTAATTAAGAGCAGTTCATACAAATAAATATTTACCACAGTACTAAAGTTGCCCTAGTTACGCTGATACTTTTTAGCGGTCGTAGTGTTTTTGCCAATAATAAATTACCAATTTCTGGATTGATAATTCAGTCATTCATTGACAATGATATTCTGCGCCACTTACCTCTTTTGAAAACCGTTGCAGTTTTAAATAAGCACAGTGAAAATTTCTGCAAATCAAAAGCTGGCATTTTATATATTCTGATAGAAGTAGGAAAAGTATTTAAAGGCAAACGAAATATGCACACATGTAATATGCACACGTTTAAGCTACAGAAAAATGAAAACATGGGAAAAAGAAGGGTCCGTCTGTAATATAGTCTTGGCCAAGGTCTCAGGTTTTGCCGTGTCATGTGTGTAAGCACACAGACACACACATATGCACACAGTCTTCTGTCATCGGGTGGAAGAACACTACAGTTAAAAGTGGTTTTAGATACCGGGCTATCCCGTACCAGCTTGAGTGGATAAGTATTTTATATGCATTTCTTTCTACGTTTTATTCTGGGAAAGCAAAATCAGATCCAGTGGGGCAGTGGAGCATCTTTTTTAGTTTTGAAGCTCAGAATTAGTAACATGAACCATTAGCTTGTGCTTGAAGTTAAGTATATGCTTAAAGCCTTTGCTACTACATTGATTAATTAGGTAGCGGCTGGCTAGATCTAACTGTACACAAAGTAAACAAGTTATTCTTTATCCTAATATGTTTCTATCTGGTTCTCAGATGTTGTTTATAGTATCAGTAGGTGACCCCTTCTAAAGAACATGGTTTTGTGTTTTTCAAGAAAGATGCACATTTAATATTCCTTTGTACTTGCTCTTCCTCCTTTCTCTCATTCTCATACATAGTTAATACTGTTACTAAGTGGAAGCAGGCAGGAACTGCAGGTCCTTTACTAAAAAAACCTCCTTTCTTTCATAAGAAGTTGTCATTTAAAAAATATTGTTAAGTGTAGGAAACATTGGGGGAACAGCAAATAAACAAAAACAAACCCCACCGAAAGGCAACCTCCCAGGTCATGAATCTGCTGCAGTTTCTGTATTTGCAAGTTCCTTTTTCTTTGTTCTGTTAAGGTCTGTCATTTTTGCCCCAGATTTTTGGAAGTGAATATGTCATGGAATCACTTACAACTTTTTATTATATTAACTCTAGCAACAGTGGCCTCAAACAAGTCACCTGTAAGGATGACATAGGAAAAAATACACAGTGATGACTCCAAATGTTATAGCAACCAATTAAAATCTTACCAGCCCATCACAAAATAGTTTCAGAAGTATTTGGCCATCTTACAGATCTCCAAAGGTTTGGGGTTGGTTTGTTTGGGTTTTACAAAGTGATTTCAAGCAAAAGAAGAGCACAGCACCCTTAAGGCTCTGTGTTTGCTCTGGATCCATTTTGGAGGGGGCTACAATCTTCAGAAGGTGGGGCTAAGGCGCACAGAAAGACAACTTTTTTCTTCTCCCTTTAATTAAAATAATATATTATCAGACTTGCCAAGAAACTGTCATTTATAGGTAGAAGCTTTACACATGCAGCGTTTGCCTCGGAGTGGCAAAGGGGCATAAGCATCTGCAAGTTGTTTCAAACTGACATAGGACATTCAGCGAGCTTGATTCTAGTGCGTACTACAGTCTACTTACTAATAGATAATTTTAAAGAGAGAGTTTAATGTAGCTATTTGTAATCTGTTGTGTATGAAAGTCAGATTCTTTTGTACCAAGAAAAATTATTTACTGTTCCAGCAGCCTTTGCTTTTCTATATGTCTTATTTAGTTTCCTATGAATCTAATCATTATTTGGCTGGACAGACTTTACAACTAAGACCTGAGATAAAATCTTAATTCTGGATCGAGTTTTCTCATGAAGAAGAATGGGAACAAATTTCTTTAAAAACAATTTCAAATCTTCTATTTTAATAATTACTGAGACAAAGATTGCCGTCCAATATTGGTCTATATTCGGATCACACATCAAGTCAGGCAGGCATCCCAGCCAGCCTTAATGGAAATGTCAGTTGGTGTCTGTGGCAACACAGTATAACGATTCTATGAGTAAATGGAAGAGGCAGAACTTAAATGAAGTCCATAATCATGGTTATAGAAGCTGCCCCATTTAGGATCATCATTACACTAGAGACAGAGATACCAAACTAAATCTTAGAAGTTCCCACTGGCTAGAACCACGCTTTCACAATCCTGCTGGGGGTACGCAAGATCAAAATGGACTTCTGTGTATCTTCCCCATAGGGAAACCAACTAGGTTTAAAGTCTAAATAGAAACCCAAGTCCTCAACTGGCGATAGGCATGGCAAGAAGGTTTAGACACCTAGCACAGCAATACATTCTTCTAAAGGGTTTTAGAATATATGTGAACTTTGCCAAATCTGATACAAAAATGTCAGACTCCGTCCTAGAACATTGGAGATCTGCTATGGAAGGGAAGCCCTGCGTATGGGTCTGATCTTATGCTCTAAAATTCAGTGGAATGATACCCAGGTGAACCCTTTGTGGGGTGAGAGTCAGGCCTGAGCATTTCACGGGTATTCTATTTTCCTCTTGCTGCATGTGGTTTGACTTTTCAGCAGCGCTTACTGGACTTGCTGCATATTTGAGTAGCACAGATGATGTTATGCATCTTTCACACATTAAAGCAGAAATGTAGAAATTACAATTTTTATAAAATTTGGGTTTTTTTTTTTTAAACTTTAATTTTGCTCAACTTTTGCATCGTACAATCCAGAACATCCTAGCCACAACATTTCTGGGTGACTCCAGTACGTGCAATATCTCCTCCTGTCGATACCGCATCTGGTGTTACTCACCTAGAACTGGGAGGATTCAAACATAACGTAAAACAAATATCCTGAATATATGCCTTCTATTTCAAAGCTTTACCGATGCAGTAGTACGTGACCAAACTCATTTACCTTTGTATAGCTATAATTGTGATATAGAATAGTATCAGTTACACATAAGAGTTGGCATCTCTTTGCAAAATTGACCTCTTGTTTACAACTTTATACTAATCACCTTACTGATCTTTCAGTATTGAATTTATTTGCTTTTGCAGTGCCCTACTCTCTACTGTCTGAATATTAAATGTGTTTGTTTTCCCAGAGGGCTAGAGAACATTGGACAAAAGGGTTCAGCAGGAGAGAGTGAAATAAAAAGAGGTTGTGAGTCTTTAACCTTGAGCCTGAAATGAATGTGAACCAAACTCAAGATACTTGGCTTATATGAAGCCAGGTAAACATTCGAGTATAAGCCCACACACTACCAACCATAATACATCTGTTGCTGCTTAACAGGCCTTCTGTATTTTGCCTAGATTGTTGTACTTAGGAGTGAGATTCCGAACTTCACCTTTTTCTTCTGATGGGAAAAATTTGTAGCATCTAAAATTCTATTTCTTTTATTTTTTTCTTGCCTGATGCAGTATAATAAATCTGATTTTCAAGGTGGGATGAAACTGAAGAGTTTTTTCTATTACAGCTACAGAGAAGAAAGAAGTGGAAACTTGTAGCAATGTCAAAAATGTCCTGAAGTGTTGTCCCCACGGTCTTTTGTTTAAAAGCAGTTCATATTTTTCTGTTGTCTCCATTACTGTGAGAAAAGGGAGCTGTATCACACTGTTTGTCTTCCCTTGGCATTGTCAATATCATAAAGAAATATCATTACATGAACTCTACATAGTTCATAATAAACCAACACTTTCTAGGTTCTATCCATCATGGGTATGTCCCTGCTTTTACATGCTGTACAACCATAACAACATTATCTAAAGTTCATCTGCTTTATTTTATCTCCAAAAAAGTAATGTGAGCTTTGTTTCAGCCAAGCCCCTAAACATTTTTACACCAGATATTACTTCAAATTTGTTGCTGTTGGGCCATGTAATTCTGGGTAAAAAAATATTTTTTTTTAGTTCCGGGCTTAAATATGGTAGTGGTATTATATAGAAATTAAAATACCACCTTTGTAACCAACAAACTCTCTACCTTTGTTTCAACTTTACATAATGAAAGAAGCAAGTTTTGTTCCTGTAAGCAATAATTTGATACATTGGTGGACAGACTATGGACAAGATTTTAAATTACCTTGTAATGCAGAAATTCTGTCACTGAATGAGGTGTGACACTAAAAAAAAATAAAGGTTTACTTCTAGATGCCAATCTAAATATGCAAAATTTCGAGTTGAGGAGGGAGTTTCTCTTTAAGGGAAAAATTAATGGAAAACATATTTAAATATCTCTGTAGATAATTTTGTTTTTAAAAAATAAGGTAGTTTTCTACATTTTGTTGGTGAAGAAAACTTATTAGAAAGCTGCCTTTATGTATTCTCAGCTTTAGGGCTTTGCCTAAATTTGGCTCTTATGTTGAGAAGATTAACTCCTTTAGGTATCAGCAGGTCTGACCTAGTTCAAAGCGAATATTTCCAGTAAAAATCACTATGAACAAGTCAAAGCTTTCTAGTAACATCTAACTGGTCCTGCGAGGCTCGAATGGTCCATGCCAAGACTTTGCCACAGATCTTCCCATGAAGTGATACAGCTGCTGGCTGGTTGTACGTTCTGTGATTATCTATTTGGATCGTTTTACAAACACATCTAGGCAACAGACGTTAGCACAGGGATTTCTTTGAATGGCTCCTTGGTTCAAGCAGTCACCGCAGGGTTCCAAAGTCACGTTGTAGCAGGTAGGTTTTCATAACCGGCACTCAAGTACAACCTAAAGCTACAGTAAGGTGTTAGTCACCTCGCTAGACTGACTAAAAGCTTTGTGGTAAATGTAAATTAGAGTCTTTCCCTAGTGCAGAACTTGGAGGCTCATACATTGAGATCAGTGCCTCCCTTGCTAACCGGTAGAGGCTTAAATACAGTTTATGTGACTCGGAGTAAAGCTTTACTTTCATTGGATTCTGCTGGATCTGTTCTAAACATGGTATCAAATTACAAACCTTTCTACTTAAATAGAAATTTACTTTACCCCTATGCAAAAGAATCCATCTGGCACATAAACCTAAATCTCTGCAATAAGTGGCTATATTCAAGAGAATGGCATTATTTTGTTAGCTGATAAGATAAAGCAGACAGCTGCAGCTGAATGAGATGGCTGTTATTTTTATTTAGATAGCAGAAATAATAGATTGCTTTGCAGAAAATGTCACCCCATCAGCCCATACTATAAAATAAGCATGTTACAAAGTTTCCTGATTTAAAATAGGACAATATAGTCACTTGTTTTTAAGATTGGCTTGACAAAACAAACGATGCTTCTCATCGTTTAGACTAATTACTTTGCACTTTAAAATACTAGCTAGAAAGGCATAGATAATAAGGGAATTAGTATGTCACCTCTTCTCCATGTGTTCCAGTCCTTTAGTGGTGCAAATGAATCTCTGTCCCAGTCTGTTCACTGTACAGAGCCATCACGTAGCACAGCACAACTCAAAGGAGTTCAGCTCTCCCAAAAGCCTGGTTTAGAATCCCAGGTGCTCTGTCAAAGGGCAGTTAGGTATGTTATAGGAATGCAGCGTGTAAAATCCATTCTTATCTTCCTCCTGTCGTGCACCTCTGCCAACCTTCCAAAATCTTCCAGTATCCCAAGATCTGGACAAGCTGTTCTGTCCCGTTCCAATCCTCATATTTTGAGCGTAAGCAGTCATATGAGCTGCTTTTTTGTACTGTGCCCTGCTGCTACCAAATGTATGTGTAAAGAGAAGGGAGAGTATTTGGACCGACCGAAGGCCATCCGAAGATGGCATGACTAACTTCTGATGTTTTTGGATTTTCTGAAAGATGATGAATATCCAAGTTTACAGAACGTAATCAAGGGCACAGGTCAAAGAGATCAAAATACAAGTCAGCCTTGTTCTCTGCCGTACTGAAATTCTGTACAACGTGGACAGCTCCAGCCACGGCATCAACTAGATCTCACAGCTCCATCGCTGTGACCCTGTGCCATTACTAAAACGCAGTCTGCCGATTAAAAGAGGAATTAAAGCTTGACAAATCAGTGTATTAGGCCAACCAGTACCGTGCAATGGATTTCCGTGTGAAAAGATACATATGCTAACCACCGAACCATTTCAAATGTGTGTGGGGAAGCTTTCACAATGCCTTGCTTGCACCTTTTCTGCCTCTGCCTTTGTTTTGGTCTCCCCTCTAAGAAATGCTAAAAGTTCGCTCATGGACTACATGGAAGTAGAAAGATAGAACTCATACTTAGTCATAAAACATTTGCTAACAGATCACCTTTTGCCATTCTGTTTTTTCCTCTCTGCCCCCCTACCCCCTTCCAAAAAGTTATGTTTTTTTAGCAGTAAACCAGCACAAAGCTTCACTTCTTTTCAGAACTGGTAGGTCACTGGGATATAGACAGCATCCCTCCCTTTGCCCACTCACAGAGGACTTAGTGGCCCCACTCCGCAGTGCTCCTCACTCTGTTCCTCTCATTTCCTACTGGGAAACCAAGTTGCCCTGTCCCTGACAGTCTAATGGGCTGAGCCTTGGAGTTTATTTTCACCTACCTTCTTACTATCAGGTGGGTCATGACAATAGCTTGACCCCGGCATAAGTCAGCTGGCCTAGTTGAAAGACTGCATATACGGCATAAATTGTGTTGCTTACAGCATTTAACTTTACAATTTTACAACCGAGACACAGAAAATGAAAAAGCTTGCTGGGTAACAATGTCAACCCAACAATCACGACATTATTTAATTACATGTTTTATATATAATAACAAGTTAAATGGCTAGAACAGTGGGTCTATACTCGAGTGTTTACCTCACATATGCATGAAGGAAAAATAAAAGTTGGTTCAACAATACTATGTTCACATTATCCAGGCTTCCAAGTGTAGTTGTTGTGTGCAAGTTATCTCTGTTCATGTGGTAACTGTGATTTTTATTTTTTTTTTCCCTTTTTTTTTTTTACCCTGTGGTGGCATGATTCTGCTTAGTACTTTGTCTGCTTGGCTTTTTGTGCTCTTGGCTGCGTTCATTTAGATTTTTGCTTTAAAACATTGATATTACTTATAGTTTTTACACTTGGCTCCTGTGTGTGTCTCATACGTACCCATCCAACTGTCTGTGTTCTGTGCTTTTCTGTTTGTGAAGTGTGATATGTTATGTGTAATGGTTTTTTTTAACAATACAAAAGAGACTTTTTTAATTAAAAAAAAAGCCTTCCTACTTACTCACTGCAAAACTATCAACATGCATGGTTTGACATTTGCATTACAATTAACATGGCTTGTCTTTTACTAGGGATGTACCACACGAGTGGACGTTCGCTTTCTTTAACCAGTACTTCCCATCAGTTCTTTGATGGCTTTAAACCTGATTTATTTTAATATTGCAGTTGATACAGATATTCAAAATGCACATAACTGAGCCACTCGTTTATGCATATAACATCCAGAGACTGTGGACTTCAGCTTCCTGCACTGCCCTAACCATATGCTACATTTTTCACAAAGTATTCTCTAACACAGTGTTGCCCTTTGAAGGTGCTGCCTCTGATACCTCTTTCCTTTTCTCCCCCCCAGATCCGCGTCGTGAAGGCATTCCGTAGCTCTCTCTATGAAGGTTTAGAAAAACCAGAATCTAGAACCTCTATTCACAACTTTATGACTCATCCTGAATTTAGGATAGAAGATTCCCAGCCCCACATCCCACTCATTGATGACACAGATCTAGAAGAAGACCCTGCTCTCAAGAAAAACTCGAGTCCACCGTCTTCGCTGAACAAGAACAACAGTGCTATCGACAGTGGAATAAATCTTACAACTGATACAAGTAAATCAGCTACCTCTTCTAGTCCAGGAAGCCCAATACATAGCCTGGAGACATCACTTTAGCTGAAAAGGTCACTGCAAAAAAAAAAAAAAAAATTTAAAGTAAAATCAAATAAGAAAACCCCACAGCAACCAATATATAGAAAAATATATATATATATTAAAAACATTGCTGGCTGAAAAGCTGTTTGAACTCTTATTCACTCTGAGACAAGTGAATGAATTGTTGATCACAATGGTTTTGGGGAAAGAATGAATGGCTGATTTACATACCCCCCCTTGTTCCCTTTCAGAAAAACAAACAAAAAAAATACTCCTGCATGAATGTACTGTACACTTCTGGCCCTCCTTTCTCTCTTTTTGTTTCTTTTCTTTCCTTTTTGTTTTTTTCTCCTCCTTAAGCAGGAACTGCAGAGGACTTCTTTCTGAGGCTATTTATCCAATTCACTGGTCTGTGAGTTTTTTGAAATGCTTGTGTGGCATGGACTCAATTGTATAGATTAATTTAAATAACTTTTTTGAAGTTGCAAAGCTTAACTTGCACAGTAGATTTGCACCAGTTGGACAGAGGAACTTAAACATTTATGAGACTATATATAGAGATATATACATATAAGTATATA